>CM046873.1:37574157-37995872 GCA_025617745.1 Heliocidaris erythrogramma | reverse complement strand
CTTGAAATTAAAAACTGGTGTCATAAATGAATTGCTCATCATGGAAAACCCTAGGAACGTTGTATTATTTATGTTTTCAGCTTTCTGGATAAACAATGACAAGAATTCCATATATTGTCATGTGCTAATTAACTTATTATGCTAATTATGCTATTTACGACAATTGCGTTACTTAAAATTAAAAACTGGTCTCATAAATGAATTCCTCATCATGGAAAACCCTAGGAAAGTTGTATTATTTATGTTTTCAGCTTTCTGGATAAACAATGACAAGAATTCCATATATTGTCATATGCTAATTAACTTATTATGCTAATTATGCATTTACGATTTGCTTAAGATTAGCAACATATTACATATTGCACATATGCTAATTAGATGGTTATGGTAATTAGGCTAAAAAAAAATTGCTCAAGGTTGCCAAGGTGGCAACCCAGCTGAATTTACTTCAATACCCATCTAGAACACAGATCAACAAAAAAACCTTGTACTTAACAACTCTTCGCGGTCATGTACATGATATATGGTACCGTCTACTTGACTACACTCGTGACTATTCATCGCTCACTCGCTGCCAAAACAATAATTACTGCACCACACAGAGTGTCCCGAGTATAATTGGTATGCATGGTCAAAATGCGCAGAAGTTTGTGCACAGGGGTCATATCATGCGTAGTCTTTGTTTTGAATAATATTTATTTGTCTTCATAAATCAACATAAGAACACAATAACAATTCATTTGTATAATATCGATAATACAATCAACTAGCAAATACATGCGTTATAATACTTAAATAAATAAAAAACTTGTACATGTCTAAATTGACTCAACTCCAATCTTATACCAACATAAGATACATGCACACTATTCTCTGGTAAGCACATTTAAATCAATATCTAAAGACCACATCCCTTATAGCAGAAAGTGTTAAAAAATGACGTGATATTTACGTCGTGGTTTTCGTCTTTTTTACGTCCTGTAATTACGTCAATAAGACGACAACTTGCACAACCACGCAAGACGTCAAGAGGACGTCTTATTTTGACGTCATCTCTACGTCTTCATTCCTCTTCCCTGTTAGCAGAAAGTATTAAAAATGACGTGATATTTACGTCGCGGTTTTCGTCTTTTTTACGTCCTGTAATTACGTCAATAAGACGACAACTTGCACCGACGCAAGACGTCAAGAGGACCTCTTATTTTGACGTCATCTCTACGTCTTGTACACTGTAAAAACTAAAGTGCTACTTTTAGGGGCATTTATGCACCTGAAATACTGTTTATAGCACTTGTAGTGTGCTAATTTACCAGCAAAAAAAAATGTGACCGTGGCGAGCCTCGAACCAGGTTCCGCTGACTGAGAGGCGCTGACGTTACCGATGGACTAACGAATGCTTCTTGCAATCCAGTTTAGTCATTGGAGTCAAGTAGATAACATGAACTATGTGGTGTCGTAAATTCACTATGTAACAATATGATCTGCTCTAAATCGTACAATGTGAGTTAGTCTAGCGGTAATGCCAGCAATCCTCGATCAGCGGACCCTGGTTCGAAGCTCCCCCAAATCATTTTTTTAAATGAATGTTTAGCAGTTTAAGGAGCCGGTCCAGCTCCCGTGAAAGTGCTGAAATAGCACGCTGTGTGCATTCAATAGCACTCTGAGTGCAGTCCCTATGCATGCCCTAAAAAAGTGCTATATACAGCACTTCAGTTTTTACAGTGTACAGATGACGTCAAAATAAGACGTCCTCTTGACGTCTTGCGTTGGTGCAAGTTGTCGTCTTATTGACGTAATTACAGGACGTAAAAAAGACGAAAACCACGACGTAAATATCACGTAATTTTTTACCACTTTCTGCTATCAGGGATCATATATATACAAAGAAAAAGATAAAAAGAAGGGGGGGAAAAAAGCCCCCCTCCCTACCACACAGTATACACAGAGTAGCCTACTTACCCTACATCACATGAATACATACATTACATTACAGCACCAGATGAAACAGACAAAATGATAATAGAAAAAAGTAGGGAAGAGGGTACATCACATGAATACATACATTACATTATATTACAGCACCACATGAAACAGACAGAATTATAATAGCAGCGAGTGAAGATAGCAACGATTGCGCTCACATTACAAATAGTCACACGCGCCGTGGGTGGTCTACCGCAAAGCGTCGATGGTTTGTCGCTGGATCCTGAGATTTACTCCTGCTAAACTCGCTGCAAGTATAATTTGGAAACCTAGTTCCAACTCGCTTCTATCTCGTGACTATCTGCGTTCAGACAAAGTTTGGTCTTAAAACTATCTGGTCATCACCAAAATAGTCTCGAAACCTAGATAGCATCGATGCTATCGCTCTACGTGTGAACGTACCATTGTGAGCAAATGTGAAGAAATAACATATAAATAACCTTTCCGACGATAACAATAGTTATGTTCACGCGTAGTGCATAACATCGATGCTATGTTAGCATCGATGCTATGTAAGTTTCAAAAATATTTCCAGTACGTTCAGACAGGCCGTGATCGACTTGCTTCTATCACCCACTCGTAACTATTCATCGCTCACCTGCTGCCAAAACAATAATTACTGCGCCACACAGAGTGACCCGAGTATAATTGTGACCCGCCGCCTCAAAACCTACAATAAGTCGCACGGACCACAATGTAGCAAACAGCCAAAAATAGTAAATTTGCTTGGATCAGTCGATTTTCTGTTTTTGATAGAAATGGGTAGTTTCATTATCATTCTATCATGTCTTAAGTTTGTGAGTCGTAATTCGACTTAGAAATATGTTTTGGGAGCATTTTAAAATGACTCCTCTTTTTCACCTGTCGAGCTAATGAATGTTTGAAGAACTTTTGTAATACTTCATTCAATGCCAAATTACTACTTTACCTCCCAAGGTATTAAATTGATTTTTGGAGTGAGTAATGAATAGGTCCTCCTGGAGCAGTGTGCCAAAATTCAGCCTAATCTGATAATCCCTTCATACCGGTTGCTATGGCCATTTGGATACCCAGTTTTACTTGGGCGCACACAGAGAGCGAAGGTTTAGCACTCTTTTGTTCCGAACTTTAAATAAATAGCCAATTTCTCTGAATAGGAGTTATTGATTGCTTGTTACATACTGATCCTAAATTTGATATTTAAAGGTGTTATCATTGAGTAAACTAGGCAAGTGATATACCATTGGAAAGCTGAGAATCTCTACTTTCAGAAAATGTATAAAACAAAAAAAATAATTTTGGCGACTTATTGTAGGTTTTGAGGCGTCGGGTCACAATTGGTATGCATGGTCAAACGCGCGGAAGTTTGTGTACAGGGGTCATATGATGCGAAGCTTTTGTTTTGAATAATATTTTATATGTCTTCATAAATCAACATAATAACACAATAACAATTCATTTGTAATATCGATAATACAATCAAGTAGCAAATACATGTGTTATAATACTTAATTTTAAATAAACCTTGTACATGTCAAAATTGACTGAACTCCAATCTTATGCCAAAATAAAACACATGCATGCACACTATATTCTCTGGTAAGCACATGTAAATCAATATCTAAAGACCATATCATACTTTAGTTAAGGTCTGATTCTGAAAGACCAGATTCTCAGCTTTAAAATGATATATAACTCATTGGATGTTCATAACTCAATGTACAAAGAGAAGAATGCACAGTCCCTCATAATGTTACTTCTTAATAAGGGTTTAAAGTTTGCAGTCTATTGAAGCACTCTGACTTGCAAAGTGTTGTGCTAAGGTGACAAATGGAGGATTAGGACTCAATGAAAATTTCTATGAAGGGATTATCAGATTGTCCTAAAACTTGGCATACTACATAGACATATCCTGTTTATCATAGTGCACAATTATCAATGCAAGAACTTACACAGGGAGATTTATGGCAGATTAAAATGAAACAAGTATTCAGGGTCGTGAAAAAGAAAGGTAATACAACAAAATCCAGAGAAGACACACATAAGTCTGATAAAAAGCTGACAAAAATACCACTTCTAGATTGTTTGGTGCCTCCACATTTTAGATTTTTTTTTAGATACCCGAAACTAAAATTTGACTATGCATGCCAACCAAAACACATTGATTGAGTTCTAACTGAAAATCACACAGTGCGACTTTTGGGTGGTTTTGTGGTGCCTGGTCATATATAAAAAATAAAAAAATAAAAAGAAGGAACCCCCCCCCAAAAAAAACCCAAAAAGAAACCCCCTTCCTTACCACACAGTATACACATTAGCCTACTTACCCCTATATACATCACATTACATTACAGTACCAGATGAAACAGACAGAATGATAATAGAAGAAAGTAGGGAAGAGGGTACATCACATGAGTACATACATTGCATTATATGGCTTATCTCGAAAGGGTGCGGAGCGGCGCGGTGGCGAGCGTTCAACGCACCCTTTCGAGAAAAGCCCCCCACCCCCCGCTTGTCTCGAAAGGGTGCGTTGAGAACGGAGTTGCGCAATTAAAATAACGAAATATCATCTATTTTCTAACTGAACGTTTTTTTTTTGGCTTTGCTTTTCAGTTGGACCCCCTTTTAATTTAATTTAATTTTTATCTGCCACTTCAGCGCAGTACCCCCCCCCCCCCAAAAAAAAAAGAAAAAAATATCTGTTCATCTAAATAAAAACGCGTGGTGTACCGGGGCAACTACCCCCTACACAATCTCCCCAAAAAAGAACAACCATTTCCCCCCCCCCCATTTTTTTCTCCTTTTGCTTCTTTTTCTTTTTGATCATTTTCTCATTAACCTATTCTGCCTCCCCCTGGATCTGTCCATGCCTTTATCCCCTTCCTTGCAATTACAAGTACCCCAAGAAAAAAAGCAAGGGAATATCCCCTTATAAATCCCCTTATTCCCTCCCTCGCCATTACCCCCCCCCCCCCCAAAAAAAAAAAACAAACAAAAACAAAAAATAATAATAATACTGGGGGAAAAGTATATCTCTTTATCTCCGCTTTATACTTAATAAAATATTTGAGGAAAGTATCCCCTTATATCGTTTTAGCCCCTCCTTTGCAATTCCCCTCCGCCTGTCCTCCAAATAAAAATAAATTTCCGGGGTAATTTGTTTTGTGTAGTTAAGGGTTTCAAAAGGGGGCCGCGGCCTATTCTGCCTCCCCCGGGATCCACCCAAGCCTTTATCCCCTCCCTTGCAATCACCCCCCAAAAAGGTTAAAATATTGGGGGAAGTATCCCCTTATATATATCATTGTAACCCCTCCCTTGCAATACCCCCACCACCGCCAAAAAAAAGAGGCAATTATTTTATTGTGTAGTTAAGGCATGCCACTTGAATTTTAAAGGGGGGCACAGCCGCTTTAGCCCCTGGATCCGGATGCCCATACCTTTACCCCCCCCCCCCCCCCTCGCCATTACTCCCTCAAAAAAAAACTCAAGCAAAGCACACAAAACGAGTGTAGACTACCTATTCCTTAAAGAAAGGGCACTTATTTTATAAAGAAGGGAATGCTTCAAAGACAGTTATAAGACAGCATTTTGTCAGGTTCCAAAGCCTCATGAAACAGTTATACACTAATATTGAATTTCCAAACGCTATATTCTTACCGACAGTGGTCATAGCGAACATCAGTTCTCAGGCTATGGGGTGAATATGAACATTGGAATGAAAAGGAACGAAATAGAAAAAGAATTTTTGTCATATTTTATAATGCTAGAAATGATAGGACCTTATAGACTTTTCATCCAGGATGAATAACTGATGCTTTTCATATAAAACACATTATTCCTAGGTGAAAATCGTCACAAACTGTCTTTCTGCTTTTGTTCCTATTCGTTCCGTTCAACGAAACATTTTTTTGCAAATTAGGCTATACTGCAAACAGATCCCCCTTTACTACTCAAATGCGGAAATCATTAATTCATTTTTACCCTTTTCCACTATACATACCGAACGCTAAGCCTTTCTATATAACTCTATCATGAAGAAGCAATTTCTTCCCCATATAGTGTTTCTCTGTTCTTTCCATTCCCTCCAACAAGTGTTCCGCTTTCACTTCGTCAACAAAATTTAGCATGTACGATTGATAATGTTCATGTTCATTGATAATATTTTGTTTAGAATCATACCTTACCCTGTAATAAACTCTCTTCCAACGCTTTAAGAAAATTAAACTCATCGTATTGTTATGTTGTTGAAGGGGAGCCCGGTCCAACAATTTCCTGATTTTAATAGAAGCAGGGAAATCAGATCAGATCAAAAAAGGTTGGAGGAAAATCGGACTACTAATAAAAAAGTTATGCTCTATTTAAATGACATGAAAAAACTTTCGAAATCTATGAATATAACTTGACAAATTGGCAACTAAGTCATGAATTTGCCACGTCATTCCCTCACAACTCAAAAGACACATTTTCAATTTTTTTCCAAGAATATGGTTTGCCCATAACCTGAACCAAGTCATGTTTATAGTAGTAATACAGATTTTAAAAAGTAAAATAATTACTGTAAAAGTCATGAAAATATGGATTTGGTATTAATATACATAAACAAAATGCGTGCTTATGAATATGTAATATTTTTAAAAGCAATCTCATTTTTTTTTAGTTCATGAACTATTTACTGAAGGTGTGTACAACCAAAAAATATTCCTATAAATATAAATTGGCTCGAGTTATGTGGAAAACATATTCTGCGAGACTGGGACAAAAAAATTGTGAATTTTTATGGTAAATGTACATGTATACAAAGGAAATTTTGAGTTGTGATGAATTACGTCACAAACTCATGACCGCGTTGCTAATTTGTCTTGTGATTGTCATTGTTTTCCATAGTTTACAGGTCGAATGTCATAAAAATGGGAACGCTCCGATCAGTTGTCGAATTTTCATCAAACGTTTTTTGGTCTGCTTGTCTGTATTTTCTTCTATTAAAAGCAAATTTAATTAAACTTCTTGCACCGGACTTCCCAGTTAAAAGGTCTACTTCTAAACAGCGGGAAAAAAAATTAAATGTTTTTTTTTTCAATGTTAAAATTATCGTCTTTGTATTTGTTTTTCCTTCCAATGTAAAGATGTCGCCTGGAAATATGTCTCCCCACTACAACAAGATACTATTTTGTATTCTGATGTTTGTGTCTTCTTTTGTCACGATGTATTTCACTATATATTTTACGAGGACTTCAGCCACTGTTCGCTTTGAAGGATTATCTCGAAAAAGGACAAAGAGTTCAACTTCAACGCAGATTGCAAGGTTACTACTGTGGGTACACGTGAAACGTGTGCTTCATTCATTAAAGGGAAATTCCACCCTGATCTCAATTTTGGTTTTAAAAGAAGCAGAAAAAAAATAAGCAGATCAATGAAAGTTAGAGCAAAATCCGATGAGAAATAAAGTTATGAAGTTTGAAGTTTGAAACACAACTTGCCAACTCCGTGATGTATCTTGCAAGGTCTTCTCCCCTTTGGCCTGCACTTTAAAAAAAAATCATAAAATTTTTTTTTTTTCTAATAGAAATATTTAATCATACATGCACACTAGATATGATAATTGCAAATTTTTTTATGAAACAAAGCTATTCCTATATTAATAACTGAAAAAAAAAATGAAAATCTATCGCAAGATACGTAACGGAGTTGCCAATTTGTCTGTAATAAATTACAACTTTAGAATTTCATGAATTTCTTATTTTTTATGGATTTTGCTCAAAATTTTACTAATCTGTTCCTCTCAAATTCTGCTTTTATTAAAATCAACTAAATTCCAGGGTGGACTTCCCCTTTAACCTTGTTTTAGCCACAAATATTAATTTTTAGATATTGCTCATCAAACAATTTCAGCAGTAAGGTTTAAATGTTTGAGAATTGGTTCTATGATTTTACATCAAAAACTGATGTTGAAGTTAGCCGCCAGTTCACGATCGCCATAAGATTTCGCATTGGCGATCACCGCGCTATCTGGATAAAAGATCACTCAAGAGCATGAACCCTTAACCTATCCAGTTGTTTGACATTTAAAGGTTGAAGTTTATTTTTACACTTTTACACAAAAATTCGATCTTACAAGCATAACCGTCGGTTACAAATCATACGTGTAAAGAACTCCAATCAATTTTAATGTACAGTAAATAGGTAGAAAGTTCGATACATACAGGAAAGACTGCCCCCCGTTAAAGAGTAAAATGTGGGGAGCTTAAATCAGTGTCGGCGCTCCGGGGGGGGGGGGGGGGGGGGGGGGGGGGCACAGTGCCCCCAGCCCACTTTTCGAAGTACCTCAAAAGTGCCCGTTTTATTTCTGAAAAAAAATGCCCTTTTCTATCTGATAAGTGACCTTTTTACTATTAACAGTGTCCCTTTTCCTTTCTAATAAGTGCCCTATTTTCTCCTTCTCGTAAGTGCTCTATTCAAATAGAACGATTGTCCCCCTTTCTCCTTAATGTGTGCCCTTTTCTCCCTTGATAAGTGCATTCTTAATTCTGATATAGGTGCCCCCATTTCCTTCTCATCCATTATCAAATCCATTTTCAAATCTGATAAGTGCCCCCTCTTTACTCCTGATATTAAAGTGCCATTTTCCTAACTAGTATGACCCCCTTCCCTCTTCTCATTAATGTCCCTTTTCATATCTTATAAGTGTCTCTTTCAACTTATGATAAGTGCCTTTTCCTCTTGTGATAAGTGCTCCCTTTTGCTTATATTTTCCCACTGATTCTTACAAAAAGAGGCATACCTAGCTTCAAAGAACCAGTGCGGCTTTATGTAGTAAAAAGTATACTGCAACTACAATGTAAGGCAGTGGAGGCAAGAGGGGGCACAATGCCCCTCACTCGAATGTGACCTTAACTTACACTAACACTAAGGGCAATATTTTCTTTAAATTTTCCGAAAACTCGATCGCTACGCTCGCTCGCTTTTATAATTTAATTTAATGAAATCAAGCAGATCGCATAAGGTATGATGATATAAGTAATCATAAAGAATAAACGAAAGGGTTAATGTACGAATTATATTAAGATCATTAGGCATTCCCCCAAATTAATTTGCTTTGCTCGCTCGCACATAAATCATTAGACCATCTCACACAACTGCTAATTGGGGAAGCTGAAGCAGTGTCCGGAACCAAAAAAGAAAGGAAGAAGATGAAGTTGGTTACGGATTAATTTTCTGTAGGTTAATACCAATGTCACAAAATGGCCTCCGTTTTTTGCCTTATGCATTGCTTTATGCAAGAAGAATATAGTAGGCAATATAGACCAGTAACTTCAGGGACACAACGGTTGTCAGCGAGGGATATACCAAGCACTTCAGGGGTGCAGCGAGGCAAGCGCATTCATCGAAATGTGAACATTTCTTCGGATAATGATGAGGAGGAGGAGGATGAGGAGGAGGATAAGGAGGAGGATGCAATCACCCGCGTATAACGTAAGTAAGGTAAGCCATAAGTACGTAAGAAAATACAAAAGCAATTTGACCGATTAGACCAGTAGAAAATCAAGGTCCCATGATAAACATGATTCCGAAGATGAAGAATATGTTTGGAGATATTGTGGATGATGTAACAAAAACAACATAAAACACACACACAAAACACACACACAAAAAAAAAAGAAATAAAAAAAGTCGTACAAAATGTCAAATGGTACAGTGAAAATGAATTTGTTGGGTACTTTCAAACAAGGAAAACGAACAAAAACAAGAGAAAAAACATTCAAACTTTTAGAACACTATGTACTAAAAAAAAAAAAAGAAATTAACGAGATAAAAAAAGAAAAACAACAACAAAACACTAACAAACGAGCAAAAGGTTTACAAAAAGAAAACAAGAGATGACACTGTTCCAAATTATCAGTTATAATATTTATACGTGTGTTGGTCACAGACAAATGTCTTTAACAACAAACAAAACATAAAAAACACAAACCCAAAAAGAAGGAAAAAAATATAGAATAAACACCATTAAAAAAAATGAAAAAAAGAAGTAGAAACAACAACAGAAAACTAACTGACCAACAACAAAAAAAGAGTTAACAAGAAAACAAAAGACTTCTTTTTTTTTCAATTTAAACCAATTTCTATGCATCTTATTCCACAAATGTTGATGCTCTTTTTTTTCTTTCCCAATGACTAACAAAGTTAGTAATGTTTTGTCTGTGACTAACAAAATGTATCAATATTGTAACTGTGAACACTTGGAAGAATGTCGTCTTTTGTTTTCTTATTAACTCTTTTTTTGCTGTTGGTTAGTTAGTATTCTGTCGTTGTTTGTACTTTTTTTTCATTTTTTTGGTGTTTATTCTATTTATTTCTTCCTTTTTGGGGGGCTTGTGTTTTTTATGGTTTGTTTGTTGTTAAAGACATTTTGTCTGTGACTAACACATGTATAAATATAACTTGTTTTCTTTCTGTAAAACTTTTGCTCGTTTGTTAGTGTTTTATTGTGTTTTCTTTTTTCTTTTTTTTCTCGTTAACTTTTTTCTTCCTTTTTTAATACAGAGTGTTCCACAAGTTTGAATGTTTTGGTTCTATTTGTTTGATCATTTTCAATGTTTGACATTACCCAACAAATTCATTTTCACTGTTGTAGGACATTTTGTACAACTTTTTTTTCTTTCTTTCTTTCTCAGTTTTTTTATATTTGTTATTTTTTAATTTTTTTTTCGTGTTTGTGTTATTTGTTATGTTTTGAAATCTTTTTATGTTGTTTTTGTTTTCGTAGTTCAAACATTTCAATACATCAAGCTTTACAAATATGTTTTTCTTTATTTTTTTCCCCGACTAAAAAATTTATTTGTAAATAATCCTTCTTTGTAAACAATGTGTGTAATTATTTTCCCCCTTTTGCTTCAGTTTATTACATTTCCATGTATCCGGTCACACTAGTTTGTAATTCAATTTGCCTTGACCAACAATCTTACAAAAAGGTCTTTGTGTGTTTTTCTTCGAGTGTCTCATGATTAGATATTTGCAGTATTTGCTGTGCATTTGATTGAAAATAAAAAAGGGTCAGGTAAGTTAAATTTTGGTAATATAAAACCAATACGCACCTCACATAAAAACACTCACACATTTGCTAACGATATCACAACAGACTGTCAATTGTAGGAGGGAGAACAAAAAAATAATGATAATAATAATAGCTACATTTATATTGCGCACGTATCCATCCCAGAGGATGCTCAAGGCGCCTACAAAGGTGGTATATATAAAAAGAGACCAAACTATTTTGGACTCGAGCTGTTTGGCCTGGGTAGCCATGTAGAATTCGATCATCAACAGACCCTTCTTTCTTCGGTTTGTTGTGTTGGGGTCAAAACATACGGAACATCCATGAAAATTACAGCCGTTAAATTCATAGATTTTCTTTTGTTTCTTGCAATACCCATCTACTCTATATTTTCCAAATTTCATTTGCCCTTCGTTCTACGATAGTGTTGTATGTACACGTTTTCATTTTGTCTACGTACTGTAACCATTCCATGGCACCCTTGGATTGAATATCTTTGGGGTCGTAGCCAGAAGGGGGTTTTCACCCATGGTGTTCGGGGGCATAACATTTCGCCTGTAGACGAATTGACAGGCAGAAGCTATTGTCATACATTTTGAAAATGGATCCACTCCTACATTGCTAGAGTGTCTTTTTGTCATAGATATCAACAGAGACCTAAATTGCATGCAGCAACGTCGCAATATGTCTACCTCGCTTAAGCAATAAACATGAATCATCCTCCGTGAAAAACTGCCACTTCACCAGCATCACCAGGAGGAATGGGACTTACGTAGTTTTCGTTTTCTTTAGTGTTGAACAAATGTGGGAAATAACCCTTTTTTTAGTTCCGTTAGTCCAAATGTCTGTGGCATGGCTGAAAGTGGCATTGGAAGAAAATTTAAAGAATGAACAAATCTAATGCTGTTAAACGCAACGGTCATGGACATGACTTTCCCCCAGCTAAAATCATAGTTGGAATAATGCAGTTGTCATAGAGGTGCTTCTGAATGAATATACCGTCATAGCTTTTAAAGTTGTGGGCTATAATGGTAGATCCATGGTTTGAAGGGTCCCCAAACAACCACTTAAACATTCATCCGCCGTGTTTTCTCCTTTAAACCCTTTTTGCTTTTCCTCGCCACAAGTGTCGCATTCCTGTTCCAAGGAAAATCGGCACAATTACTGCATTCCTTCTGCGCTATGCAATAATTTGGTACATGCTCACCCGTGTCTCGAGCGCACTCGAAATCAAAGAAAATGAATTTGAACGGTTCATCAACATCGTAGAATTTACCATTTTCATCATACTCTGATTCTATGGTTCTATGTATTTTTCATACAACACTTGTGATCTAAACTATCAAACAGATGACAGACTTATTTCAACACAAATGTGGGACTTCTTATGACTTTCTAAGAGAGCTTTGTTACACATAATGTCACATTCCTTGTATTTGAATATTTTCTCACAGACTTTGTTTTTTGACATGATTTTGGAAACAAGTGTTGTTTTTGAAACTTCGATTTCTCATACGGGATATATTGACTAATGGCGTTCATGGTGGAATAAATAAATGATGTGATCACGCTCTTCCGGTCCTGCGTAAATAATGTGATCACAGTGTTCTTTGGAAAAAAACGACGCAAAAATGGGCCATTTGAGGAGTATTTTCAAATTTCTTAATTTCGTCTAGACCACAATATCCTATGGCAACACCCGTGCAATTGATGGGCTGATAGTTTCTGCCTTTCACAACTCTGTCTTATTGAATTCCATCGAAAATCGTTCTCAACACGCGCTATACATGTATCAATGGCGCGGGTGCAACATATATTTTCATGTTGTTTATCATGAATTTGAATAAAACACCATTTCTTGGCTCTGCGCTGCGCGTTTTCCAAAAACTTCCTACGTCGGCCTCCCCCTTCTGGCATTTCCATATGAACAAAATTCATCTCCAAGTTTTCATCTATAGTTATTTATTCGTGCGACTGTAAAACAGACTCAATGCGAAAACCTAACAAAAGGCAACTGTATCGGTTTATCAAGTTGGGTAGCACGGACAACTACTCTAACCATGTCTCTACCTCTAGCATCACTTAACACATCATCCACAATATCTCCAAACATATTTTTCATCTTCGGAATCATGTTTATCATGGGACCTTGATTTTCTACTGGTCTCATCGGTCAAATTGCTTTTGTATTTTCTTACGTACTTATGGCTTACCTTACTTATGTTATACGCGGGTGATTGCATCCTCCTCCTTATCCTCCTCCTCCTCATCATCATCCGAAGAAATGTTCACATTTCGATGAATGCGATTGCCTCGCTGCACCCCTGAAGTGCTGGGTATATCCCTCGCTGACAACCGCTGTGTCCCTGAAGTGCTGGGTATATCCCTCGCTGGCAACCGTTGTGTCCCTGAAGTGCTGGGTATATCCCTCGCTGGCAACCGTTGTGTCCCTGAAGTGCTGGGTATATCCCTCGCTGGCAACCGTTGTGTCCCTGAAGTACTGGGTATATCTCTTAGTGCTGCTGGTGCTGCTGGAGGTATAGACTGATGAGACCACACGTCCATTTCCACCCTGCTGAACATCCATTGCATCGTGTACGGAGTTATCTGTTACAATAAATAAATAACGGTATATAAAGGACGCCATTTGTAAAAGTAGTAGAAGTAGAAGTAGAAGTAGTAGTAGTAGTATTAGTAGAATATCACTACCATTTTTTGTTCAACTCACCAATAAAACAACCGTCAAATTATGTATCACTTAAAATAAAATTACTTCCCAAAAATAATAAAGCATTGGCTAAAGGCAATAAAAGACTTACCTTCCATAACTCTTTGGCAAAATCATCACCGTCGTTGTCATCTTCATCATCTTCATCTAGAGTGGATAATAAGACCGTCAGTCTACCAAACATCAAAGCAGGCTGTTCGGGTATTAAATAATCGTCCAAAGCTCCACGTAATATACGAAGTGCATCCAATGTTGTACAGGCGTCAAGCGCTTGCATAATTCACTCGTTGGTATCATACTGCTTAATTAGCATGGACATGTCATCCAAAAATTAATGCAGACTTGTGTCAAAGTAAGACCTTCTCGGTATAAAAACCAAAGATCGATGTGATGTTCGATCTATGTGACCTAAAGTTCCAGTTCTACAACCCCCTCTCTCCCCGTTGTTGTTTTGTAATCAAATCTAGTTAATCCAGTCTGGTTAATTTAAACCATCTCTATCTGTTTCCTCCCTATATGTATGCATGGCTTCCTGATCAGGACTCGTCCCTACCCTTACATCTCACCTTGGCTTCCTCCAGGTTGCCCATGTTTTCCTGGCCAGGACTAACCCTTCTCCCTTCAAGCTCTCCATGGTTTCCTTTTGGAAACCATTGTATCCTGTTCAGGACTAATCCCTACTCTTAATCTGTTACGTAAATTCCGGCCGGAAGTTAATTTCTTATGTATTTCAAGAAAACTCGTCTATACTGTCTACTATGTTCTTCTTAGGCATAGCTTGTAAATGATTAGGCTCCCGTATAGAGTTACATTATGAATATTTCTGATTAATATGCAATAATAATCGAAACGGAATAGAAGTACTGTATTAGATTCACTAAAGGTACAAGGAGAGCAAAGCTCAGATTATCGGGAAAACAACAACTCGCTAAAATGTTTATTTTCCTATAATCCTTGGAAATACCTGTACGGAAAAATATTGTTTAATACATTAAAGTAGTCACCTGAAGAGTCAAAGGCGTTCTGAATTGCTGCAAAATTGATATCACTACGATTAGGCATAACAACTTCCCTGGTCAAGATATGTTTGGGGCCCGCAGTAATCATCTTTCAAAAACGGTATTTGTGAGATCCAGATTTTCTGCCTTCAGCATTGTCGCGATGTGTGACGCCAAAAGCTTGACAACATAATGGGAGCTGCATGCATTGAAAACACACGCAAGTGACGCAATTTTCTCATTGATTTTTCGAGACTTTGAGAACAAAATGTTGGTTGTAGACGAGGAAATTGAGCTCAATATGGACATAGAAATTGGTGAAGAAAGTGATTCGGTTTATAGCAAATATGATGATGATGGTGAGGTAGGAGAGCTTGAAGGAAAAGGAGGAGAAGGAGAAGAACTGGGCGATGGTAGAAATCTTCCACAAGCCTACCAGCACGAACCAGATCGAGCCACCGCCACAGGCGGGGGAAATGAAATGTTGCCTGGGTGAGCCGGGGATCGTGAAGCATGAACTAATGAAGCTTGTGATATCTGACAGAAAGAAGATATCCAAAAATCACTCTAAAAACGCTAGAAAAGTAACATTTGGATTTGGTACTGAAAGTCTGGCATTATTCGTGGTTGAGGAAACCACCATTCACTCCATACAGAAGCGCTTCATTGTGTTACATGCACTGGTTTCCTCTTTCCCCGTCCATAGACGCAGCACTTTATTTTTGCGTGCTAACGAATGAGTGGTTTCCTCAACCACGATAAATATGAAATAGAAAATGTGATGACAATTTTTTAACTGCGGCTGTCTGACAGTCTGAGTGAGTCTGATTAAATACGAAAGCGAAGAAGGCAGTTGGAAGTATAGTAGTAGGCAACGAAACGTGGAACACGAGCTCCGGATCCCCAGCCATGCAGGCCCAGAACTCAACTGCACAAGCCGCGATAGCCGATACTAAGCTGAAGTTGTCACATTCGCGAAATTGGTTTATAGCCGATTATTGCTTCATAAAAGTTGAAATAATCACGCAAATATATTCTATAGCGTTTGAAGATGACACACTCCTAAATGATATGTCGAATGATATCGAATAATTAACGTGAAAGATCAGAGCGACAATAAATAGCAGAAGAAATCCCGGAGGAAAACAAACGTGTACGTGGTAAACAAAGTAAACTGGCTGTGTGCGCACCTGGCTGTATATCTGCGAAGGCTGTGACGTCACAATTCAGACATCGTTGTTTGGCTTGGCTTGGGGGTCTGAAAGGGGTATTTAGATACATAAATATCCTGAAAGGCATAAAATGTAATGACTTTTCAGCACATCATTTGTGTTTTTGTAGCTGTAATCTTTCCATCCATATATAATTTGTCACTAATATTTAGTTGTGAATTTTCTTCGGGTGACTACTTTAATTCATAGCTCACAGTGTTTTACTTTATACTTTACGTTATACTTTAAAAAATAAAATCTTTCACTGGAGATGTTCCTCTGATTGGTGATACCACAAAGGTCTGAAGAAGCTTGCTGCAAAGTAAGCCAAAGCTTACCACAAAAAAGGAAATTATTTTACTGATTTTGGAAAAAGAACTTATTCTCAAAATACCATACCTGTACAGATATTAAACGAAATCAAATTATAATAGGATTACTGAAATGTGCTACATTAGCCCTCTTCTTCCCGGCACAAAATAAGATTGAATGATGAACGATTTTTGTTTACATGCACATCCGTATTGTTATTTATTAAACACATCAACAGACTTGAATACATGAACTTCGTAGATAAAATTGTCACTCTTTCTAAAATTTCTAAAATTTGGTTCTCTCCTTTTTTTCGAAGGTCAAATTCTATGGTTGATAGTTTGTGGAACTTTAATGACATTGGTGACCAACTGCTTTATGTTTATGAGCAATTGATAAATAAAGAGTGGACTTCAAATCGTACGAGTGCAGGCATTATGAGGTGAGTGCTTTAAATATCACTGTAGCAAGAGCCGTTTGTTCGGACTGAATCAACATGTACAACATTAGGATAAATTTATCAAGGTTGTTTAAATAAAAGCATCGTTCATGTTTTACATGTTTTACATGTTCAACACAGTGAAAAGGAAACGTGAACAATTTATGTTGATTTTTCTGTTGAAATTCAAAACATATTTCACTGGGTAAAGTGATGAAAGAACTTGAAATAAAAGTAATGCTCACGTTATATCAAAATTTATATAACCCAAAGGAAGCCTTCTTCTTCTTCTTCTTCTCCTGCTCCTGCTCCTTCTTCTTCTCCTGCTCCTGCTCCTTCTTCTTCTTCTTCCTATTAAAAACATGAGGCCCAAAAGACACCTAAATGTTACAAAATTTTATTTTCTGATCGTCAGAAGTTTGTTTTTAGAAAAGGTTCACCTTAAAAGATATTTTTGTTGATTCTTTTGAGCTTGTCAGATTTTTGAAACGAAATTCTCCCTTCCTGTACAAAATAGTCGTCCGCCCCTGGTTATATCTAATAGGTGTTTCAGATAAATTAAGAAGAATCAAGCTTATGGACATTACGTGGCCTTCTACAAACTCTTGATTGGAGTTCATAGGAAATATGTGTAATAAAAATAATGTGGCTTATTTACCGGAGAAGTATATTATAAATATGCATGAATAAAAATGAAAGTAAAACAGAGTTCGTCTATCATTAATATGTTTCTACTTTGGCCATGACCTTGTTGTCACCCATCTCATCCAGTCATGATGGTCATAGGTGTAGCCCCTCCCTGTAGAGCCAACAAATGTAAAAAAATTACACCAATTTTAAAAATAATCACAAATGTAACAAATTTTGCCCACAAATGTAAAAATCTGTTTAACCACAAATGTAAAAACATTTCGCCTACAAATGTAACAAGTTCCATTTTTACCTCAAATGTCATAACATGTCAACCGCAAATGAAATAAACCCATCGCTTGCATAATGCACCTATGTAAAATCAGTTAGTATGAGATGTATGCGTGTGTGCGTGTGTAAACGTGTGTGTGTGGTTTCCTGACCATTAAAATCCCTAAAATATCGAAAAAAACATGTCAAATGCAAATGTAAACTCATTAAACTAGTGGTTTACATGTGTTTTCCCTTTTATGATCCCGTTTACACTGGCTGGAGGAGGGTTGGGGGCGGGGGTAGTGTTCAGGAGCTGATCATAAACTTCAATGCCAGGAAAAAATGACATACAAGTCATGTAGTCAATAGAACGGTTGGTTGGTTCTTGGTATGATGGCGCTCTTCAATCTCTTCAGATTATTCGCGTCAGTCACTTTAGTTTGGCGTAGGCTTCGGAAAGGATCTAAATAAATTATTTGTAGAATATGAGAAATCATGGATGGAATATCACAATGCTAATTTTTTTTTATAAATGTGGGCGAATTTTGGCCACCCTATCATCAAAAACCTTCCAAGTCACATTCGGAATATTACCCTTTAAATTCGTTTCCGCACGCTCTAATTCGAGTGACTTTCCTAACATATTCGCTCATACATCATGTACATCATGTACATGTCTAAGGTGTAGTTTTAATTCATTCAAATTCATATTTTAACATGCAAAAATATGCTTTTAGCACATTCAAATTATTTTCCGCAGTCTAAATTCACATTGATGCTAAAAAAATGTTGATGCGAATACACATTATTAACCTTCCTTTTCATGAAGTCAAATTAGCAGCATTTCCATCGCATCTTCCTTTGTTATTTTGTTTCCTCTGATTTTGAAGATAATGATTCTTTCTACACCGGAGAAGCCTCACATGAATATTCAGATAAAACGCAATTGCATATCACTTAATATGTTATATCTGCAGACAAGAGCTTGCCAAATTTCGGACAGAACTGAATGATAGTTCGACAATCATCCTTCATCAGAAGAATGTCAAAGTGAATGAAACTGTGAAATATCATCGTGGGGGAAAGCTCTTTCAGATTTCTCCTGAAATACACCAACTGCTTCCAGAGGTGAGTCAAGATTTTCGGATTATTGCTATTTAGGCCCGTTAACCAAAATAAAAGAAAACAAAAGGGAGAAAGCAAGGTACAATTTTCAATACAAAAAAGAAGGAATTTTTAAGATTTTAAGTAAGAATATCAAAAGCGAAGTAAATAAAACTCCGTGAGATCTAGATCTGAGATAACGAATTTTTGCCCATAGGGCTTTGTCAAGTTAATAAACATATATATATTTCTTTTTTTTTTTTGGGGGGGGGGGGGGCTACGGGCCTGGGGCGGTATTCTGAAAGCTCAATTAACTTTCATTTCCACTTTCCTCGTGGCCTGTGCATTATGAGACCCAAGGATGCTGAATTATTTTCAAAGGTGATATGACCAACCAGTACTCAGATGCATGGGTGGAAAAAAAATCCAAAGTAAGCGACGACCGAAAACGCAATGCAACGAAATCTATGTGTATTTCATGCATCGGTGCACAGGATTACAGCGTGCGGGCGATCATGCAATTGAATAGGTGCTATTTCTTTTGTTCGTGGAGTTACGGGAGTTCACAGTAGAGGAAAAACGGTTTGAGCCCTCATAGACCTCAAAATCGGTATTCTGAAAGCTCACTTAGCGTTCAATTAAGTCCCGCGTAGTCAGAATTTGCTCCTCATCTTTTAAGTCCATTTCCACCAATCACGATAATTTAACTTTCTTGATTTCAAACATCAACACAACGTTGAGAAGCAACTCCGAGACTGCTCCTTTGTATCAAAATGGATAAGGTAATTCTCATCTAATCAAGTATATCATCCTTGCGATTGAATGGGCAACATTTTACATGAAAAATACAATTAAAAAGTGCCATGTCATTAAAAAACGGAGGACTTAAGAGAGCTATCTTTTGGAAGTTGATTGACCTCTGAAAACTCTTTTAACACATCTTTAAAGTTCCACGCGCACACCACAGGCGTGCATCCTTGCGTGCATCACTGCATACGCTCAACGATTGAAGATTGAGCTGTCAGAATACCGATTTGCTAATTGAGAGCTAAGTGAGCTTTCAGAATACCGCCCCTGGGTATTGCGCGCATCAATGTCGTCAGGAGTTCGCACTTTTGCTCTGAAACGAGAGTGGTGATTATTGCATGTTGCCGTGAAAAACCGAGAAGCTTATTGTAACTGTAGGATTAAAACTTTTTTACAGAAAATTGATTATAGATGGAGATAAAACTATCATTCTTTATTTAGCTGAGGATACTAAGATTTAGCTGAAAATGGTAGGATTTGGCGTTTCTAGTGTTTTGCGCTAAAACTTTTCATATACATGTGTACGCGTATAACATTCACCAAGTGTATATACATATAAGTACATATAGATATATATATATATATGAAGAGTTTTCTTGCAAAAGGCCCTAAATCCACTTTACCTACTTCTTAGTAAATTGAGATTTTTTGTTTCACACAGTTCTATGATTTCATTCAAGAAGATCTTCATGTATGTTTAAGAGACATCACCACAGGTAACAATAATCACAATTTAAAAAATCCTGCGGCCGTCAAACATTTTATATGATTTTTTATATTTATTATCTTTTTGGATTTAGGGCCTTTTGCAAGAAAAGTGGGATTTAGGGCCTTTTGCAAGAAAAGTCTTGAATGATAATAGTAATTTACACATTAAAAATCTTTCTAATGAACCCAAAATCCACCGCCCTTGTTCCCCTAACCTCTTGTGCTGCTCCATCTGCCTAAAGTGTTCAGTGGGTTATAATAAACCTTGCCTGATATAGCAACATTATAAAATCAATCAAAATTTAAACTTCGAAAGATAATTGGGGTGACTTATCGAAAATCATCATCTGACCTCAAAAATAAAGCAGACTTGCTCTAGATAACTGCATAAAATATTTATTTGCTTTGCTAGGATAAACCTTGCCTGATATAGCAACATTTTTAAGTCGATTCCAAAGATAATTTGTATTGTTTACTGACAGTAGCCAGTCATTATCTGCCCTTAATAAAGCAGATCTAATGTATCCAGAGTAGAATGCATCATCATAATCAACATCACATCACGTAACCAATACCATCATTATCACCCGTACAATTGCCATCGTCATCACACCATTACCATCATCAGAACATTCAGCATCACACCATCATACACATGAATGAAATCATCATAACCAACATCATCATTGTTGTTATCATCATTATTGCCATTATCATCACCATCATAACCATCATCGTCGTCATTATGGCGATCGTAAATACCTTTATCGCCATTATCATTGCCACCACTATTATCATTATCTCTATCACCATTTCTACCATCATCACATTTATCACTGTCATCATCAACATCACCGTCACTAACAGCAGCATCATCACAATCATCTTTGTCATGGCTGTATTATTCATGTCATTAGAATTAACACCTACTCATGTGCATCATACTCATGTACATCCAATAAGATTGAACTTCAGATCACATTTTTTTAAAAATGTGATCACAATATCATTCTAGATGTATTATGTATTGGTCATAAATTAAAGGGAAAGACTTTTATATTGCATAGTGGTGATAATTTTGTGTATTTAATTCCCATTAAAAATGTCAAAAAGCTGGAAAGATTCTCACACAGAGTCTCTGGATAGATGGTTGTGTGGAGGCGCGTGATTGGTCATTCATGCCAAAAAATCTATTCTCTTAGCCAATCAGGATGCAGGATAGATGAATGGATATAGGGCTTTTTGCAGTGTTTTGGATTTAGGGCCTTTTGAAAGAAAACATAATTTTCATCTCATTTTTTAACAAACTTCCTGAAACTTTTAGAAGTTGAAATATAGCCAGTTTGATGCACATGGTGAATGTCTATTAAGGCATATAAAAAGTGCCATATGATAAAAAATGGATTTAGGGCCTTTTGCAAGTAAGCTCTTCATATATAAAAATCTTGTATTGTTAGAGAGCATCCTATTTGCTGAAAGGCTATCACGTGACACTCAATAATTTGTTTATATGTACACGAAGTTTATTGCTACTTGGTCTACAGCCACTTGGCCTAATAGCCAATTGGTCTAACATCATTTGGTCTAATATCAGTTGGTCTGATAACCAATTGGTCTAATCATCTTTTCGTCTAATTACCATTTGGTCTATAATCAGTTTGTCTAATAGCCCATCTTTTCCCCATGCACATCCATCACTATTGTCGCAAGTATATTGAACCTAATAAAAATTTCTGGTTCATGTTATTCAACGAGAGTTAAAACTGATATCTAGATTACATAAAATGGAAATGAAATCGGAAAAGCAAAATAATAAAAAAATGGGTTATGAATTTTTAAAAGTTGTCCCGGCAATCACTATACATATGGGATTTTAAATTGGATGAATCGTTTGTCACTTAGTCTAGCATCATTTTGTCTACACCCATTTAGTCCGATTAAACATGTGGTCTCAGTAATTGGCAATTGGTCAAATTATCATTCTATCTAATTTGTCTTATAACCCACTGGGCTAATTTCTTTTTTCCCCCCTACAGTACTACCCTAGGTGGCTTTGACTAAATAGTCAGGTCTCGGTTCGGTGCACTGGCCAAAATTTTCGAACTTCTTTTGGCAGTAATTGTATGCTTAGTTTTTTGTTTGTGTGTGGGGGGGGGGGGGGGGAGAGAAAAAAAAATTACCGTTGGAGCATGGCATGATTTAATTACATGTGCTTAATTAATTATCTAGTGAATAAATAATTGATTGATCAATTTATATTTTCGTGAATTTTCATTTATTGTTTTATTGCACTTTGCTTTTTTTATTTTGTTTTATATCCTTTCATTTCTTTCTCTATCTTTTCTTATGTATATCTTTATCCTTCTATCATTTCTCTATCTTTCGTTATGCTATTCCTTGCTTTTATCCTTTCATTTCCAATCTTTCCGTTAGTTGTGTTATTCTTTGATTCCTTCTATCACCTCTTCTATCTTTCGGTCTGTTGATCTTTATATTATTTCTTCTATCATCTTTTTCTTTCTGAATGTATTTTTCGCTCTCTTTGCTTTATTCCTATCTTTCTAACATTTTGCCTATTTTGCATTATTCTTTCTTTTTATCTTTTTATTTGTTTTCACCTCTAATTTCGTTATGGTATTTTTTTTTAAAATATAATCTTCTTTTTCCATCTTTCGCCATGGTTTTCTTTATCCCTCTACCATTTCTCTCTCTCTCTGTCTTTACGTTATGTTTTTATCCTTCCATCCCTTAACTTTCAATCCTCCCTATTGTAATGCTATTCATCGATTAATCTGTACTTCTGTCTTTCCTGGCTTAGTTGTACCGAAAGGGTGGGTAGCGTCACGTCCATTCGTCCAAAGCCCCCCCCGGGTTTTGCCGAAAGGGTGCGTTGACTATTTAATTATTATCATTATTTTTATCATTCCGTGAATGATGCTGGCCAAGTGTGCCAGAATGTACCTGCTCTAGATGAATTTCTTGCAGCCAGCAACGAATAGATCTTGAAGCTTATTTTAAGTATTCCTGCCAAATCTTGTTCACTGGACCCTATCCCGACCTGAACTTTTAGCTCCTTGTATTCTCTTGGCCTATCCCGTCGTGGACGACGATGAGGTCAGCTTCCTCTTGGCCCGTCGTTCTTCACAGAAATTGATGTAGGATGTGGCGGCGATTTCTTTCCCACGTTTGATGGACGATCTCCAGTGTCTTCTGTCTACTGCAGAGTCTTCCCATGAGTCAGAGGGGATGTCGAAGGCAGCGAGGTCACGCTTCAGGACATCTTTGTATCGCAGCTTGGGACGTCCGCGAGGTCGTGGGACGTTTGCTAGTTCGCCGTACAGGACTTGTTTGGGTAGGCGACTGTCATCCATCCGATGAACATGTCCAGCCCAGCGAAGTCGGCGTGCACGAAGGATTGTGTACATGTCCGTGGCACCTGTACGTGTCAATACTACGGTATTGGGGGTATGATCCTTCCAGGAGATTCCAAGGACGGAACGCAGGCATCTGAAGTGGAAGGCGTTAAGGCGGTGTTCTTGTTTGCGGTATGTCGTCCAGGACTCACATCCATACAGAAGAATGCTCAGAACACAGGCTTCATAGACTTTCACCTTTAGCCTTACTGATAGGTTTTTGTTGTTCGAGACTCGAGAGCGTAATCTGCCAAAGGTCGTAGCTGCTTTACCCAGGCGTGTGTCCAACTCCTTTTCCAGGGAGCCGTTGTTGGAGATGGTGGAGCCCAAGTAGGTGAAGTTCTGGACCACTGTGAGAGGCGTGTTATCGATCAGTACCACTGGTGCATCTTCAGTGTTTTGGCCGAGTACTACTGTCTTTCCGAGGCTGATCTTCATGCGGAAATCTTGACAGGCAGCTGAGAAGGAGGTGCACATTGACTGAAGCTCTTCCAGTGAGTGTGATGCGATTGCAGCGTCATCCGCATATAGGAGTTCCCGTATCAGTACCTTTGATACCTTGGTTTTGGCTCCGGGTGTGCATCAAGATACCAGAAGGTTCAGGGAAGGCGCGGCGAATCAGGGCTGAAAAGAAGATCCCGAAAAGTGTCGGAGCCAGGATGCAGCCCTGTTTGACCCCGCAACGAATGTCAAATTCCCTTGATCTGGAGTTGTCAAACTGCACTGTTGCTTTCATGTCATCATGAAAAGCCATCAAGATGGTCAGTAGGGTTTCAGGGCAACCAAGACGCTTGAGTAAAGAGAAGAGTCCCGAGCGGCTAACGTAGTCAAAAGCTTTGGTGAGGTCTATGAAAAGAGTGAAGACCATGTCTACTGTGGAGCGTAAGGGTCTGAACCCCGACTGGCTTTCAGGTAGGATGCGGTCTGCAAGGACTTGTAATCGTGGAAGGATTGCTCGAGCTAGGGTCTTTCCAGCCAGACTTAGCAGTGAGATGCCCCTGTAGTTGTTACAGTCATGGCGGTCACCTTTGTTCTTGTACAGTGTGATGATGTTGGCATCTTTCAAGTCCTGGGGGATGCATTGTTGTTGCCAGCATAGCTGAAAGAGTGACAACAGTTCTGTCTCAAGCACGTCACCACCGTACTTTAGCAGTTCTGGTGCGATGCCGTCGGTACCAGGTGATTTGTTGTTCTTCAGGCTGCGGACAGCGCGACGTACTTCATCCAGGGTGATGTTGGTGTCAAGCACGTCCAGCACTGGGAGCTGAGGTACTACAGTTAATGCTGAGTCATCAACATCCACAGGGTCGGCGTACAGAGAGCTGTAGTGTTCCACCCATCGGTCTAGTTGACTGGGAAGGTCAGTAATGAGTGAACCATCCAGGCCGCGCAGTGGAGCAGTTTTCTTGGCGACTGGGCCCAAAGCTTCTTTAATCCCGCTGTACATTCCGCGCAGGTTGCCGAAGTCGGCACAGTTCTCAATGCGAGTGCTGAGCCTCTGCCAGTAGGCTTGAATGGCGCATCGCGTGAGTCGTTGGACATTGCTCTTGGCCTTAGCGAGGTTTGCGACAGAAGATCTTGTCTTTCGCTGAGAGACTGCCAGTCTGGCAGTGCGCTTGGCTTCTAGAGCTGGTGTCAGGGTACTGGTGGACTCCAGGAACCAGTCGGGTTGTGTGCGGTGACATTTGCCAAAAGATTTCAATGCCGAGTCCATCACAATGGTCTTGAGCCGCGTCCAAGCATGTTGTGGAACATCAGTGGCTGGAAGAGTGCTGAACTGGTCTGACAGTAAGTGTTGAAAATTGGCGACACATGTAGGCTCATGTACTTTTGTTGTGTCGATACGGGGTGCTGGTTTGGGTTGAGCTGTGTGGAATTTCTTGAGCTGTATTTTGATTTTGCAGCGGACAAGGGCATGGTCTGTGTCGCAGTCAGCAGAGTGCATGCTGCGACAGTCTGTAACATTGGCAAGTTGTCTCCTACGAACTATAATGTGGTCGAGTTGGTGCCAGCGTCTGGAACGTGGATGCATCCAGGTTACTTTGGACCGAGACTTGCCAGGAAAGTATGCTGAGGGAAGGCAGAGGTTGTGACTGGCACAAAGTTCAAGTAAGCGTTGGCCGTTTTCGTTCATCTTGCCAGTGCCATGTGGTCCTATCACACCACATTAGGCCTCGGCGTCTGATCCAACTCTAGCGTTGAAGTCACCGAGAATGATGATTTCGTCCCCACGCGGGATACTGCGAATGGTCTCGTCCATTTGTTGGTAGAAGTCATCTTTGATTTCTGCAGCAGCACAGAGGTTTGGTGCATAGGCTGAGATGATAGTGATGGACCCTTGACTCGAACGCATCCGGAGTGATGCCAGGCGGGGTGAGACACTAATGGGCTGAGTGATGTATTCGAGCAATTTGTTGTGGACTGCAAAGCCAACACCGTGCATTGCTCTTTGACCGTCAGGGTAGCCGGTCCAGACAAGTGTGAAGTTAGATTACTCCGCGTAGTTGACCATTACCGGTGAGCCAGGTTTCACTGAGAGCAGCTATGTTGATGCCAGGACGAGTCAGTTCTGAGTCGATGATGGCTGATTTGCGTGGTTTGGGGTTTTTTATATATCTGAATTTATGCTCATGGAACGGACATTCCAGCAGGCCAGAGTAAGAGAAGCAGTAACAGGATGTCGACCTGGTCGCGCCTGCTTTGCACGCGATCCCTGCCGAGCAGCGGCAGTCCCTGGATTGTGGGACTCCCGGTTTGCCAGTCGTTGAATATGTGTAGAACTTTCCATGAGTCAAGAAGACGCTGAACGCCGAGGCAGAAAGATTGTGAGCTGATGCTTGCCCAGGACAGGAGCTCACCTCTGGACCTATCCAATACGCGAACCTGGCGGAATGCATAAGCATGACAGTCAGGGTAAAGGGAGGTTGCCCCGCAGTGACCACCTAACTGGGTCTGGTGCTTGCCAACCGGTGGCTCTAAAGAGTTCATACGCTTGCCAAGCTGCTGTAGAGTGCCAGGAACACGAGGATGTGGCTACCACTAGTTATACAACTGCCAACTCCTGCTGCCGGGTTAGCAAGTGGATTTAGGTCACACTGGACCACTATTACCCCATAGTTGGGGTCTGGATTGGTGAGAGCCAGGGCGTGTCCACGCTCCGGTGGGCCTGCGCAATGCACCTCTGGGGCTCCAGACTGCTCCGAGATCCCCTACAGTCTAGCCTGGGGCCGCAGGGTACCCAGTTTCCATGGTGTGCCACGAGGAGGCACTGTAGGAGTCTTGACCAGTAGGTCTGTAAAACCACCAAGAAGGGGCTTACGTACTCTGCCCTTCGTTTCGCTCCTAGGAGCTAGGTGATGGCTGAAGCTGAAAGCGAGAAAGACAAGCAGACTACACTACGCTACAACACTACAGAGTACAAGCCCTGTGTTGAAAAACACCACACCACGCTCCTTGTATTACTGCCATAATTAATAGGTCAATGCAGACATGCGTATTCCCAGAATCTTTCAAACTAGCTATCGTGTCTCCTCTGTTGTAAAAAGCATCATTGGGAATTGATAATCTTGCAAATTTTCGCACTGTTGCAAATTTGAAGTTTCAGTCAAAAATCCTTGAAAAAGTTATAGCTTCACGTATACTCACCCACTTCATTGAACATACTCTTTTAGAACCATATCAGTCTGCATACAGAAAAGGTCACAGTGTCGAAATGGCTCTAGTTCGTCTATCAAATGATATTCATCATGCCCTCGACAAGAAACAAGCTGTGTTTATTGTTTTACTAGACCTATCGACTGCTTTCGATACTGTAGACCTTTCAATTTTACTTACCCGTCTGGAAACATGTGGGGTTATAGCGGGTCCACTTAAGTGGTTGGCATCGTATCTTGGAAATAGAAAATTTGTCGTAAGAGTTGGGGATATAACGTCATCCACAGCTCAATTTGATTGTGGTGTACCACAGGGCTCGGTCCTTGGACCGATACTCTTTAGTATATATGTAGCTCCCTTAGCAGATATAGCTAGACAACATGGTATCTCTGTTCATTTATATGCAGATGATACACAGTTATATGTTCCTTTTGACCCAAATGATCATGATATAGTGAAATATCTGCTAGATTCCGTCTGGAAGCTTGCATTGTAGACATGGCAGATTGGATGGTAACAAACAAGCTTAAGTTGAACGACTGTAAATCAGAATTCCTTATCATATCATCCAAGTTTCACAAAAATCTTATTCGTACTAGTAGTATTGTTATTGGCCAGGAACAAATTTCAAACTCCACCTCTGTACGTAACCTTGGCGATACATTTGATGATTCCATGTCGATGGAAGCTCATCTTAAGAATATCTGTAAATAAATGTATTATAACCTCCATGTTATGTTTTGTTCCTGTCTACATGTTAACTTGAGTTACCCAACTCTACAGAGAACAATATCAGTCAATGAAGTAAAGTTAACTCAGAACTTTAATCTAACCGAGCCATGTCTCTCGGATGTATTGTGTAACAACAACAGAGGGCGCATATCATACATGCATTATATGCTATATGCTACATCCTTCCTTCTTTAAGAAGTTTGTACAAATACCTAGATTTGAAAACTCATAAATGCATCTAAAATGTATGATATTATACCATCAGAAAATATCAGTTTTCATGAAGGAGTTTCTGTCACAACAAATTGACTTCAGCCTAGATGCAACATTTCTATAACACTTCCTTGTATATAATCTGCGGTTTTGATGAGATAATACCTGTGAGCATAAATTTCTGTTTCTTTCTACTCTTTACAACACTGTACCAAAATTGTATCATCATTAAATTATGAATTGTTTGGATTTCTTATGCTTCCATATTTGTATGTTTGTTGTTGTTTTTTCTCAAACGTCTTAATACGTGTAATAGGCTTCTTTAAAACCTAATTATTTCCACTTATGAACAGGTGAACTTTCCTGTGCACATTACTTGATTTTCTCTCAGAAGTCAGTACACTCTACCACATGTGATTTCCTACTACAAAATGTTGGTCTTTTCTTACAAATTAAAGACACTTTCAGTCTTAACAAATTAAAAAAACTTTCTCCCAGAAACAGATGCAATAAACCATATTCTTCTGTCTTTTCTTTTGTCTGTTTGGGATTTTTTAAGGAAAAACAACAACAAGCACAGCCAATACCATAAAACTGGTACATCTTATACCCTACTGTTACATTCTTTGATAAGAAATGATCCCACATGTTAATATATGTAACATGCATTACTAGTGGAATACAATGTAATCCTGCATGTGAACTGGTGGATTTCGAGCCCTACTACTACGGCGAACAGGGCTTGGCAATTCTCGAGATCCGTCTGCTAATTCACCACTTGGATGGTTTGCTTCGCGAGTTGGCGACTTAGCTTCACGTGGAGAATTCGCTATGCGATCAGGACGAATCTCTTTGCTACACTTCGCTTCTGATGTAGATGGCTGCTGTTGTTTGCTAGTTACGCTAATAGGAATTGAAAATACCTCAGATTCTTCGCTGAACAGGCTACTAGATGTGCTTTCTGTTTCGTCGAACGATCCAGATACGATCTGGAATCGACTTGTTTCTCGACACTCGCTTTCTGCCATCGCTTACTCCGTGCGTTTGGATGCGGCTGAACACGAACAACATCTCCACGTTTTAATGGTGGTAGCTCTTTTGCGCTTTTGTCGTAGTGCTGCTTCTGTTTGTTCTGCTTCTGCTCTTTCTTTGCGACAACTCTCTTCTGGATATGGGGTTGCAGAAGCTTAGACGCGGTCGGTACAAGTGTACGAGTGCGGCGACCGAACAAACGTTGGGCTGGCGAGCGTTCGAGTCCTACTGTAGGCGTATTACGCCAGTTCAGAAGAGCTAACTGAAAATCTTCTTGAGCTTCAGCTGTCTTACGTAGGAGTCCTTTTGCTATCTTGACAGCACTTTCTGCTTTCCCATTGCTCTTGGGATAGTGAGGCAAACATGTGATATGCTCAACCTCGTACTCTTGCATGAAAATCTTGTGAGCTGAATGGGGGGACCATTAGCTGACACAATGGTTTCTGGAATACCGTGACTTGCGAAAATACTCTTTAGTCGCGTGACAACTGCTCTGGTATCCTTCTTGTGTGGCAGAGGAAGTACTTCGAAATAATCGGAGTAATAATCAACAACACAGACATAGTCCTTGCTGTTCAACTCGAATAAGTCGATACCGACGTTCTGCCAAGGACGGTTTGGCATATCGTTCACAGCGTTATATATAGTCTGTAATCTCACTTGTCATTCTCGGCCAAAACACACATTCTCTGGGCCTTGCGAGTGTGGCCTGTGTGTGCACTGTGTAGTCGCTCTTTCACACGAGGCCTCACTTTGGCAGGAATAACACAACGCTGTCCGCGGAAGATAATACCATCATCATACGTAAGTTCATCGCGGAAGTCGAAATACGGAGATGTCCCAGGTGGCAGACAAGACTTGTCTTCGGGCCACCCTTCGAGGATGAGTCTCTTTAGTGCTTGTAGGTTCTCGTCCTGAAGTGTTTCAGTCCTTATGGGTCAACATGCGCAACGGTTCGCTTACATCTGATACAGATGGCAAAAACTTTGCTAAGTATTTAACCATTCCCACAAATCGCTGGACACCAGGAATATCTACTGGCTGTGGCATGTCCACAAGAGCTGTGACTTTACCAGGGTCAGGGCAAAGACCGTCTTTGGTCAGGCGGTCACCGATGAACTGCACCTCGTTACACTTATACTCAAGCTTGTCGGGATTCAGCTTGATGTTTCGCTCGCGACATCGGCGAAGGAAACTAGTCATGTTGCGATCATGATCTATACAGGCCTCTGCATGTGTATCACCTTGTCCTGTTATGAGAATATCATCTGCTATGATGAAACTCCTGGTAGACCTTTAAAGCATTGATCGAGACGCTTCTGGAAAAGCTCTGACCAAAGGGTAAGCGAAGGTACCTATATCTACCCCAAGGCGTCTGAAAGGTTGTAAGCGTAGATGATTCTGCATCAAGCGTACACTGTAGAAAACCTTCCTTGAATTCAGCTTTGCTGAAGACTTTCACATTCGCTAACTGTGGTAGAACATCATCGATCGTTGGCAGTGGATAATGCTCACGCTTCATTGACCCATTGAGGTGCTGCGGATCTATCCATACTCTCAATTTACCACTCTGTTCCCTAGCAACTACAAGGCTAGATACCCAATCACTTGGACCATCCACCTTCTCAATCACCTTCAATTATTCAAGCCTACTCAACTCTTCTTTGAGGTCTGATTTGATAGAAAGTGGTACCCTTCTAGGGGGCATCACCACCGGCTTGGCATCTGCCTCAAGATTCAAATGTACTACTCCAGGCATTTCCCCTAGGCCTAGAAATACATCTCTGTAAGAGGTTAGCAGATTGCCAACATTTATTTTACTGTATGAACTACTTCAATGTTCTTGTATTGTACACTAATCAATTTCATTTCTTGTGCCGTGCTGGCACCCAACCGGGGTATGGTTACCGATCCCGTAACAACCACAAATGGCACTAAGTATCTCTTACCATTCTTGAGATTCTTTAGATGCAGCTTGCATCTACCTGTAATTGGAACAGTTCCCTTACTGTATACACTCAACACTTGATTTATACTAGTAATCTCTGTTCTAGATGGAACATAGTTTTCATGAATAACATTACATGTTGCTCCAGAATCGACCTCAAACCCAATCTCTTCTTTCTCATTGATTCTAAACTTTCCAATTATCTTTCTTCGATAATTTTGTGTCTTACTATCAATGGTTAGCTGACATGCTTCATCTATGCCTTCCAGAGACACACAAACACACTCTTGTTCAGAATCTTCATTTTCATTGATAACTTCTACTTTGTTGGCCTTGCTCTTACTCTGTTTGCATTTCACCGCAAAGTGATTTTCTCATTTTACACAGGTTACACTGTTTGCCATAAGCTGGACATTTAGATTTATCTCTTTCATGCCGCCTACCACAGAAACCACAATTGATCAGTTTTGGAGATGGTTTTTTGCCCCTACCCCATTATATTTCACATGCTTTGGTTTATGCGATACAACATAAGCAGATATAGGCTCCTGCATGACTTTACTTTGGACTTTTGAGGACTCAAAAGCTCGGCAAATGTCCAAACACCCAGAGTAAGATTAGGTTCTTGCAACAACCGTTTCCTGGCACTATCTTCTCTGATACCTGTGAAAATTCTGTCTGTGATGAGGTCATCAGTTAACTTGCCAAATTCATATGTGCTAGCTAGGGATCTTAATTTTACATAGTAATTGTCTACTGACTCATCTACACCTTGAACACTCTTATTAAACTGGTAACTTTCAAAGGTTACGTTTGTCTTCCCTAAGCAGTATTCAGACCAGAGTTTCCATATTCCTGCGAAACTCTTCCTATCCCTTTCATTCTGAAATGGTAGCCCATGGTGAATTTCCAACGCATCAGGACCTATGGCTGTGATAAAATGTGCAACACGGATCTTATCACATTTATGTTCTAATCCTGTTATTATTTCATAACTCTCCCACATATGTTGAAATATCTGCCAATTTTGTGTCATGTCCCCCTTTAGAGCTAAGGGACGTGGTAGTGGGACATTTGTTCTACAACTAGGCCTATTCCTAGTTACACTGTCATGGGAGTTATCCATACCTCCATTAGTTACACCATTCCAACCTTCCCCTCTGTCACCCGACTGAGGTGTATTTGTCTCTGACTCTGAGTCGGACGTGTTCTACTGTACTGCCTAACAGTGACACTGCAAAAGTATATGTTGTAAATATTGCTCAAGACTGACCACACACGAGAACTAGAACTCTTCTCTTCTAGCTCATGACAAACTCGATACAACAACCTTAGATCCTAGCGAATGCACTTGTCTAGCCTCTACTCCTAGGCATGCTAGACTAGGTTCATCTTACATTACAGCAAAGTACAGTTACATACACATCCAACAGCAATACAATGGCGTCACACATCAACTTCATTTGTGTGATACATTGGTAGACCAACTGACATATTGATTAAACATCGTAATCATAATACATGAATTCACCATTCATAGTACGTACTTAGTCCAACTTCCAAGTCTTCAATAGAGCCCCAAAGAGTGGCGAGCTCACAGCCAATGGACGACCGCTCTCGAAAGAAGTCGCGTTCCTGTAGACGGCGCTACGAATCATTCGCTAACTGTCTACTGTACGACGACATCGCGTGTACCTCAACTTCTGCTATTCTGCTAAAACGTTGTCAGCAACGGAACGTGAAAAAAATTATCCTGGAGGTGGTCTACGTGTCATGTCCATGAATAATCCTGACACCATGTTATGTTTTGTTCATGTCTACATGTTAACTTGAGTTACCCAACTCTACAGAGAACAATATCAGTCAATGAAGTAAAGTTAACTCAGAACTTTAATCTAACTGAATCATGTCTCTCGGATGTCTTGTGTAACAACAACAGAGGGCGCATATCATACATGCATTATATGCTATATGCTACACTCCATAATGTGGGTTGTATTAGGAGGGTTCTGATGACAGATCTGATGCAACGCTGATACATGCTTTTGTTGTCTCTAGACTTGATATTTGTAATTCACTCCTGCCCGTCTTACGGATAAACTGCAACTTGCTTTGAATGCCGCCACCAGGGTTTTAACTAAGACATCGAAATATGATCATATAACTCCTATTTTAGAAAATTTACATTGGCTTCCAATAGCACAAAGAATACAATACAAAATATTGTTGTTAACATGGAAAATCTTGAACAAAATGGCCCCACCGTACATGCAACAATTACTCCAACTATGCACACCCTAACGTTCCTTAAAATCTTCATATAAATCCCTTCTATGTGTTCCTAACACACGGGTATCATATGGTAATAGGGCTTTCTCTGCGGCTGCACCAATTCTTTGGAATGCCTTACCCCTTTCTCTTAAATCCATAGATTCTCTTGAAACACATTTATTCAATACGGAATAGGCTACCTAGATAGGTGGCGCGTTATAAATGTCTATTATTATTATTATTATTATTATCATCACTAATATTATATTAGAAAAAGTCCAAACGCACCCTTTCGGCAATCGGGGGGGGGGGGGGTGGGGGGTTGGACGAATGGTGGCGTTCCAGTGAAGGCGACGCGACATGACACTCCCAACGCACCCTTTTGGCAAAACCGGGGGGTTGGGCTTTAGACGAATGGTGGCGTTCCAGTCGACGCGACGATACCCACCCATTCGGAACAAGCTGTCTTTCCTTATATTACTCTTATTCATTCTTCCATGATCCCTCTCTCTCTCTCTCTCCCATTTTGTCATTCTGTTTCTGTTCATTATTATCATCATTATTACTATATGCACCAGAATGCAGAAAAATAGAACGTTTTTGGAAGTGGGGACTGACGCTTCTTGCCCGGGTAACTACCCTTTTGAACATTTTGCAAGCTGCAGCCCCATCTTTTTTACGTCCTGTAATTACGTCAATAAGACGACAACTTGCACCAACGCAAAACGTCAAGAGGACGTCTTATTTTGACGTCATCTCTACGTCTTGTACACTGTAAAAACTAAAGTGCTACTTTTAGGGGCATGTATAGTGACTGCACCTGAAATGCTGTTTATAGCACGTGTAGTGTGCTAATTTACCAGCAAAAAAAAATGTGACCGTGGCGAGCCTCGAACCAGGTTCCGCTGATTGAGAGGCGCTGACGTTACCAATGGACTATAAACGAATGCTTCTTGCAATACAGTTTAGTCATGGGAGTCAAGTAGATAACATGAACTATGTGGTGTCGTAAATTCACTATGTAACAATATGATCTGCTCTAAATCGTACAATGTGAGTTAGTCTAGCGGTAATGCCAGCAATTCTCGATCAGCGGACCCTGGTTCGGAGCTCGCCCAAATCATTTTTTTATGAATGTTTAGCAGTTTAAGGAGCTGGTCCAGCTCCCCTGAAAGTGCTGAAATAGCACGCTGTGTGCATTCAATAGCACTCTGAGTGCAGTCCCTATGCATGCCTTCAAAAAGTGCTATATACAGCACTTCAGTTTTTACAGTGTACAGATGACGTCAAAATAAGACGTCCTCTTGACGTCTTGCGTTGGTGCAAGTTGTCGTCTTATTGACGTAATTACCGGACGTAAAAAAGACGAAAACCACGACGTAAATATCACGTAATTTTTACCACTTTCTGCTATCAGGGTTTTATGTTGCACTCCCGAGCATTCAATATCGTGACGTGCATCTTATGTTTGAGGGGTTGGGTTGGCGGTGTGACTGAGGTATAGCAATTGTAGTGAGACAACATTTATGAACTTAAATCACAGAGCGACCCTATATCATATGGAAAGAGAGCTTCGTCATGCGCAGTGGTAGGAAACAGCGGTTCTATACTAAACAGCCGTTGTGGAAAACAGATTGATAAACATGATTTCGTATTTAGGTAAGTAAGACAAATTAGAAACGTTTGGATTTTCTTTAGAAACTCTTTCTCATGTGAAGTGATAATCCCTTTTGTCTTCACTACGTATATTTCGTGTTTCAATTTTAAGATTATCTATTATTTCCTCCTGACAAATAAATCTCTTGAAATCTATTTGATGCCAGAAAATACTCCTGACTAGTCACCAAAAAAAAAAAATGTGCTATGAGAGCAATAAGAATAATAATTATTCTTGCTGTCAATGCTGGTTGGTTGTAATGACGTATGATATTCCTCCAGAAAGTATGAAGTACTTGCACAGTAACTTTCGTAGATGTTTACTATGCCCCTTTCTTACCCGTAGATGCAACGTAGCACCCCTGCCACCATTCGAACTAGACGCTGGAATGAAAAGTAGTTTCAACACTATGAACCCAAGCATAGTACGCAAGAAGTAAGATTTCATAATTTGATACAACATTGTCCCTTCTTTTTAAAATGAGAATATAATTACATGTCCGTGAACCTACCATTATGTGTCTCGAAAATATACTTAATGACAGCTACAGTGACCGAGGAAATATTAGACATGCAATTATCACAAACTAGACAGATATATTCCTAAAGTTCAAATATACACTTTGCACTTTTTAAATGATCAAAATTTGCATTAAATGAAAACAGGGAAACTGGTGGACACCATCTTTTCATATTCTTACAATTAAATGACTTTTGAAAAATACCCCCCCCCCCCGAAAATCAGTAATGCTACTCTATTTTATCTTTTTTCTTCGAAAGGAGGATGTCACATAATTGTAAGAGCCTGAAAAGTTTCTCGTGCAAAATTATCACTTTGAATATGCTAATATCTCATTTTCTAAATTTACATTACAAGTAAGGTCAAAACGAATGCATAGTCTTTCGAGAAATCACACTTATGCGATTTCATTAGCCTCGTCCATCAACATTTGAAATGTGAGAACATTACAATAAATAATTGATGTAATTCAAACATGATTTCTTTAGCAATACCTTTATTCACACTGCCCTTGAAGGTGATTTCTAAGTATAATATGTTTGTTGACGTTGTCATAAAATAACTAATGAAAATACTGATAATAATAATAATAATAATAATAATAATAATAATAATTATGATAATAATAATAATATTAATAATTTGTCTTGTTTACCGAGGGTAGCCTCATCAGAATTATATACTTTTCACACTGAGGGCCCTGCAATCATACTGTTGGCCCGGCTTTGGCATATTTTTGTTGTTTCCCTGATACAGATATCACAAACTGAAAACGAAAAATGACATCAAACAATTTAACAAGGACATTTCACTATTCGGGGGTGTAATAGCCATACCCTGCTTTGATAAGGCACTTCCTGATGCCTTAACAGCACTCAATGCTTTCAAAGGAGAGACTCCTAAGATGGTTTGCTTTAATACCAAACATTTCCGGGCTGTGGTCGACTTCTGGAGGACAAGAAACGTGACAAACCGGAATCTTTCTACTGGTAACGTTTTGATTCATCATCGAATAATATTTTAAGGGTTACCAATCACTAAAATCATTTTGGCCTGTATGTTAACGTTCCCATGTCGCTATACTATACTCTACTCTGAATATGGCCTTCAAATGTTACTTCTATAATGAAATATTGATAGTTTATGTTTTCAATGAACGTCTAAACGATTTTAAGTAGACCAGTCGACGCACCCGTACGCGCTCGCACGTAACCCAAGTCCGAGTTGGGGTCCGTGCAAGCATTTTTATGTTTATTTTCTTTTCATTTTGTTCAAAGTCCTTATAATATGTTTACCAATAGAATGCCAGTTAAAGTAACTTTTTAGGTTGATTTTATACATTCTAGCTGTACACAAATTATTATTATAGGTGATCAGTAAAGAACACCGAAGTCCAAATTACGTATAACATCATACGGCATATGATTAAGCGACTTTAACAAACATTATGGCAAACTTTTCATTAATACATGGTTGTGTGCCCTAATTAGTAAACGATTTGTGCAAACGTATATCAAATAATACCATTTTTTTTATTTTAGAAAGGTACAGTTATAGATAACAGTGGCTATTCACATTATCGCTATTACCTGAAGGGCTGGTGGGAGCGTCCTCGTTTTTCAGAAGCTTCGTACTTCCAAAGGTTCATGATTCCGAAACACAAAATTCCCATGCCAGTTGGTTCATAACTCTGAAATTGATATAGGGTTCATAATTCCAAAAGTTCAATGTTTTGAAGGGTCGTTTATCAGAAGGTTCATATTTCCGAAAATGAAACAGAGTTCGTTATTCCTTAAATGAAGTAGGGTTCGTATTTCTGAAAATGTAAGATGGTTCATTATTCCGAAGTTTAATCGTAATTCCGAAAAATGGTGTAGGGTTCTATTACACTTGCGGAATTATGAACCCCTTTTTTAATTTTTGGAATAAGAATCCTATTTCATTTTCGGAATTTGTCAGTTTTTGAAAATTAGGAACCGTCGGAGTAACGAACCTTCGGAAATATTAACTTTCTTAGAAACGAACCTTCGGGAAAAAAAAAAAAAAATTAACCGGCTGATCACATATCATTGATTCGAGAAAAAAGCTATTTACGAAAAACAAAGACGGTCTATCTAGAAAATATAAGGGTTCTAAGAAATTTAAGATTGAAGCCTTCATTCGCATAAATCGTTGAGCACTATGCATTTTCTGTATAGACTAGGCCATTAAATCGATATGAAGAGAATCTTTCCAGGTGATACAGTTTTTGATGCAACTGGGTATCATCACTGTTGCAAAAATTTAAGGCACAATAATAAAGATCATGCAAAAGTTAAAGAGATTTTTCACAAAGTGAAAAAGTTGTCCGTAATAGATTACAGTATATTTCAGAGGAGGATGAATGGATTCATTTCTTTAGAGGATCAATTTTTGACATCCATTACAAAAATTATGAACACAGTGAGGTGTGCGTGTAATTTGGTTAATAATAATAATAATAACAATAATAATAATAATATTGAACAATTAGGTGCGCTAAAAACAGAAAGTACCATAAAAGCGCTTACAAAATTACGGATTGGAAGAGAAAGGACAACAGCAAAAGCAAAAAGAGATCATATTAGAATATTATACAGTATATTACTGGGGAAAGAAATGTGTTTTGACGGATCTTTGAGGGTTAAAGGGTATACGTGATTATTGCGTAGATTTGATTATTTGTTTCCTCGTTCGTTTGATTATAACATGCATTTTAAAAACATATTTCTTGCTTTATACAGGGTTTTACGTCGCTACAACGGCTATCCAGTTTTGTCACGAAGTAGAGCTTTATGGATTTTGGCCATTTTCTTCGAGGTTTGGCCACAAGAAGACCGATGTCCCGTATCATTACTTTGATAATGCCACTGCAGAAAAGGTCGTCAAAGTCCATTCCATGGATAAAGAATTTAGCACCCTATTGCAGCTCCATAATCATGGCATAGTTCATTTAAATTTAGGAACTTGCTCATAAAGAAAGAGAAATTTGAGTTCTGGTAAAAGTGAGCTTTTGGGAGGTGTCAGACCTAAATACTCAACCCGAAGTGCTATAATATGTCTTACTGATATTTAGCTTCCTTTTACTGACAATTAATGGTGAATTGATGGCGTTGGACAGAGTCCTTGAAAGAGAGAGTTGTGACACGAACATAATAAGCCTACGCGTACGCGGTCTTTGTTTAAAACATGGCGGATCATGGAGCTCCCAATAGTTCCCTTTTACGTACTTTCTCTATTGGAGGAAACTATTTGAAGCTCCATGAAATGAATGACCAATCAGAAGCGACCTCCAGTGTCGCGATTCTCTGTATATATAGCTATGGAGTCATTTGTTATTTATTTATTTATTCGTCTTTTCTTTATGACAAATAAAATAGTGGAGGGTAGTCCGATTCAGTTATGTAACAGCTTTACAAACGGAGCCCTCCAGAAAAATATAATATAAACGAAATATCAAAACATGGAATCATTACATTCATAGGATACCGTGAAGAGCCAATCAACAGAGCACACGGGTCTGGTGCCCAGCAAAGTCCCCCACTCCCCCCCCCCCCCAAGGAGCACCTATCCGAAACCACACACGGAGACAGAACGCTGCAACATTTCAGAGACACCATTAACAACATATGTAGCATCCCTGCGACATCGGAATCAGGCGGCCACCCCACAAGAAACATGTTAAATAGCACAAGACCCTCGACGGTAGACATACACAAACAAGTAAATACATTAAAAATCTTTAAAAGCCGCATAGTTATTCAAAGCATGTAAGTTATTGTCATACAGTTTTGAACAAATAGTGGTAATTTATTAAATAGAGAATTTCCAGAGAATGGAAAGTTTTTTTTTTATTTTTTTATAATCAGTTTTAGGGTATTGTATTTTAGACGGCTGTTTGTGGCATGACGTGTATTATAAATAATAGGTCGCATAACACACAATGGTTTCAAGTAATTTGGTACAGTCTTTCCAAATTTTATGCACTAAAAGACATTTCTGATATTTAATTCTTTGTTCGACAGATTGCCAATTCAGGGTAGTTAATAAGGAACAGTGTGAAGTTGAATAGTCTGTATTCAGGACTAGACGGGGATATCTATTCTGTAGTTTCTGTAACCGAGTTAAGTTAGTTTTGGAACAATTGCCCCATACCGTACAACAGTAATCAATGTATGACAATATCAATGCGAAATATAGATGTTTCAACTGTTTCGTGTTGGTGAAATGTTTGATTCTCCTAATGCAAGCAATAGACCTTTGACATTTTACTTGAAATATACTGAATATGTAATGTCCAATTTAATTGAGAATCAAAAATCACCGCAAGATACCTTTTTTAAAGCAAATTTACTTTATTGTTCAAATTGAGCGAAAGCATATTTTACAAACATGGAGTAACCTAGGATACTTTCTGCGGTTGCAGAGAAATACAAGGTGTTATGAATATAAGAATGGTAGAAAGAAACAAACTATATAATACAAAAATACAACAAGCATACATCGTCAAAAAAAAATAAATAGAAAATTAAAGGACGTAAAAACGAGGTAGTAACCGTGTATGCAAAAGGAAACATCCGGGCAATCTATTTGTGTGAAGTCGAAAACGGTTACAGCCCTATAGCTAGAAGGTCCGATAGTTAGCGGGCCCGATAGACCGACACCCAATAGATAGAAGGTTCGATAGACCGAATCGGCGGAGGGTCCGATAGTCCGAAGGTTCTATAGATCGAATTTCCAACGGGGTCCGATAGTCAGAAGGTCCGATAGGCAGAAGGTTCTATAGACCGAATCGGCAAAAGGGTCCGATAGTCCGAAGGTTCAGTAGGGGTCCGATAGTTAGAAGGTCCGATAGACCGACAATAACGTAAAAACGGTAAAATAAGTGCATACAATGAGTTTTTAATGGTTTATCTCATAAAAGGAAAAGGGTAATGCCTTATCTTTTTGTATGTGTATTATAATAAACCGATGCACTAGGTCTGTAGGCCCACCTTCCCCCCCCCCCCAAAAAAAAAAAAAAAAATAAATAAAAAAAAAAAAAAAAAAATGGGGAACTTATTTTAAAGTTTTGTTTTGTTTTATACATTTTCAACATGTTAAAAGTATTTTTAACAGAGCATCATCATCATCACCGTGGGGCGGGGGTGGTCCACCCATGCAGATCAGCTCCCCCCCCCCCCCCCCGTTAATTTTACCACTAAACCGATGCATTGGCAATGGGGAACGCTGACCATTGTTTGAAACATGGAAATCTAATTATATGGTGCACACTAAAGCCCCGAGGCCCATCATGCCCGAAGCATTTTTTTCTAGTGGAGCAAGCTGAGGAAAGGGCGTCCCCTTCAAACACAAGTGTTATTTTTTAAACAAAGAAATTTTATGGGGGCACACTTTATAGTTGAATTTTCATTAAATGTAACAAAAGATAAGATTCTAACAAAAGATTCTGCCCGATAAAAATGAAATTGTTTCAATTAGGCCCTACCACCTTCTTGGGAGGGGGGCGTTTCCATTAAAAAAATATTTTTTTTAGGGTTTTCAGGTGATATTTTCCTACCAGCTATGATGTCAGCTTTTATACTTTTTTGAATGTTCACCGACTACACCCATACTACTATCTTGTGGCAGATTTTAGTCTGTGGACTCTGTCGGGTAAATTATACCATTTTTTTTGGGGGGGGGGGGGGGGGTGGGGAATTCGAGAATAGTCGGATGTTGCTGCAGGCCGTAAGAGGTGCTTGCTGCAAGAAACAATCTAGGCCTAGTTTCTTGATTGTATGAGCGAGCAAAGCGAGCGAACGAGAGAGAGAGAGAGAAAAAAAAAAGAATTTTGTATCCTGAGAATAGGTTCTAGCGTATTGTTATTCCGTTCTCAAAATCTGTGTAACATGTTATCGGCATCTTTCGTTCTCATATTGGGAAGAGACTATTGGTCACAGGCCATTATTTCTGAAAATTCATCTCTTTAGCCTCTTTAGGTCAACTTGCGGCTCGATTCTTTTCAGTTATGTTGCTAATATTCCTTGATTAGAAAAATAGCATAACATTAGCTAGAGATTCAAATAACTTCCATAAGAATATGACTTATTAATATAATTGCATTGGTTTATATACATAAATATGGCGATTATATTAATAACTAATTAATATCAATATAATGGGCATTGGTAAATAACCCTAATAATGCTAGTGAGCGAAGTTTTTGAATTTTTGTTTTCTTCTTTCCTTTCTGATTTCTTCTTTTATTTTTCTCTGCTTTTCATTTCTTTTCTTCTTTCCTTTTCAACCTCTTCCTTTTTTTTTCTTTGGTTGGAACGCCCCCACTTATGTTAACCTTATATTTTACCCACTTATCATTTTATCCACTATTTTACCCTTTTTATGTATTTATTGTCGGTCTTATTGTCGACCTTCTAACTATCGGACCCCTACTGAACCTTCGGACTATCGGACCCTTTTGCCGATTCGGTCTATAGAACCTTCTGTCTATTGGCCCCTCTAGTACATTCGGTCTATCGAACCTTCTATCTATCGGACCTTCTGACTATCGGACCCGTTGGTCATTCGATCTATAGAACCTTCGGACTATCGGACCCTCCGCCGATTCGGTCTATAGAACCTTCTGTCTACTGGACCCTCTCGTACATTCGGTCTATCGAACCTTCTCTAACCCGCTAACTTTCGGACCTTCTAGCTATAGGGATGACCCCGTCGAAAACGTGTTACTAAAAGATAATTACATAAGTAATTGCATGGTAAAGTATAGTGGATGATTTATGGAAATTATAGGTTCATGATCTTAGTAAACGTGATTCAGAAATTACGTCTTCTACTGAGTAGTAACTGTCTACAACTGAAACTAAAATATATATGTGTATTTGGAGATTAACAACGAAACAACTTATAGGACAACCAAAATTTGGATATGACAGAGAAAGAAAACAGGAAGGAGGGACCAACCAAAGGAATTGTTGTGTTGTTGCCAGCTGATTTGATATATTATGTAGTATTTAATAAGCTAAAATAGCATCGATCATCATAAGGGGGACATTAGACTCTTATTCGTAAGTATATATAACAAGAATTCTGGAGATTATTATCAACATTCTCTTGTACAGTATTCTGAAATGTAATGCTTATTTCCTTATTTTTTAATTTACGTGTATTGCCAAAAGCCATAACCTTAGTTTTTTTGAGGATGTAAGTATATGCGGTTAAGTCTAAGCCAGTTTTTAATTAGATCCAAATCAGATTGCAAATTTTCTTGAATCTTCGTCATATATATATATATGTGTATTTGGAGATTAACAACGAAACAACTTATAGGACAACCAAAATTTGGATATGACAGAGAAAGAAAACAGGAAGGAGGGACCAACCAAAGGAATTGTTGTGTTGTTGCCAGCTGATGTGATATATTATGTAGTATTTAATAAGCTAAAATAGCATCGATCATCATAAGGGGGACATTAGACTCTTATTCGTAAGTATATATAACAAGAATTCTGGAGATTATTATCAACATTCTCTTGTACAGTATTCTGAAATGTAATGCTTATTTCCTTATTTTTTAATTTACGTGTATTGCCAAAAGCCATAACCTTAGTTTTTTTGAGGATGTAAGTATATGCGGTTAAGTCTAAGCCAGTTTTTAATTAGATCCAAATCAGATTGCAAATTTTCTTGAATCTTCGTCATATATATATATATGTGTATTTGGAGATTAACAACGAAACAACTTATAGGACAACCAAAATTTGGATATGACAGAGAAAGAAAACAGGAAGGAGGGACCAACCAAAGGAATTGTTGTGTTGTTGCCAGCTGATGTGATATATTATGTAGTATTTAATAAGCTAAAATAGCATCGATCATCATAAGGGGGACATTAGACTCTTATTCGTAAGTATATATAACAAGAATTCTGGAGATTATTATCAACATTCTCTTGTACAGTATTCTGAAATGTAATGCTTATTTCCTTATTTTTTAATTTACGTGTATTGCCAAAAGCCATAACCTTAGTTTTTTTGAGGATGTAAGTATATGCGGTTAAGTCTAAGCCAGTTTTTAATTAGATCCAAATCAGATTGCAAATTTTCTTGAATCTTCGTCATATCGTCATTACAATGCAAACGTAAGTGACCAATATCATTAACGTATAAACATAATATGAGGGGCCCAAGTATGGACCCCTGTTGGACACCAGTGTTAACATTTAAAAATTGTACCTTCTGTTGAGACACACTGTTGCCTGTCAGTTAAATACATTTTAAACCACCGTAACTCAGAGTCTTTAATGCCATAATAATACATTTTTTCAAGAATTAAATCAATTGGGATAACATCAAACGCTTTCTGGAGGTCTAAAAATACCCCTTAGTGATTTGACCATAGTCCATATTATCTAGGAGAAAATCGACAATTTCTGTCAAACAGGTTGACGTCGAATAGAGAGGTCTGAGAGGTCGATCACATAAAAAAGTTCATTGTTATCTAAATAAGCATAAAGCTGTTGATGCCTTTTCTAATATTTTTGAGACCGCTGGCAGAAGCGAAATAGGTCTAAAATTTTGCGGTTCATAGGAACCACCTTTATGTATTGGAATAATCTTAGCTAATTTAAATTCGTCAGGAATTTTTCCTCTTTCAAGTGATTTATTTTATTTATTTATTTATTTATTTATTATGGTATATGATGATTGACCAGCAGAACAGGGGCTGAAGGGGTCAATTTACAATCAGATATATATGTGCATATATACAATAGAATCGCATGAAATATATAAAAAGATACATAATTGGAAGCAAAACGAAAATACTAAGATTTACGCTACACAAATAATAAGAGTGAGAGAAAGAAAGAAAAAGTAAAGAATAGGAAAGAAAAGGGAAGAGAAAGAAGGAAGGAGATAGATAGAAAGGAGAAGATTTGGGAGCAATACATAAATATAACCAAGTTAGAAAAACATAACCATGTAAAATGAGTCATTACATCTAGGTATGGAATCTGAGAAGTGAAAATGTTTGGATGCAATCTAGGGACGGGAAGAAGGTGTTTGTGGTGATCAGAGTTTTTGATTTTTTGTCCAAAGCTTAGCAAAAGGGAATCTCTTCTATCAGATAGAGTAGTGAGTTTAGTTATGGCAAGGGCATTGGCATAAGTCACGTTATAGCCTACAATTATTTTGAGGGCCCGCTTTTGAACAAATTCCAATTTATTATTCTCATTTAGGGTAATTGAGGTGTGCCAAACAGGGGAACAATATTCGAGTATGGGTCTTATGTACGTAGTGTAGACAGTTACCATATCCACCAGGCTTGCCTTAGATTTCCTAAGGATACATAGTGTGTACAATCTTCTGGATGCTTTTGACACAATATCTGAGATATGTAAGTTCCATTTTAGATCATTCTGAATTGTGATTCCGAGTAGTTTGAGATTTTGAACGACATTGAGTTGGGTTGAGTTAAGCTGGAAGTCGGTCCTGGGGTTTAAGTTCCTTAAAAATGATATGGTCATGAGGTTACATTTTGATGGTTTGGGGAGCACGTCATTATCATTACACCATATTGAAAGACGATCTAATACAGATTGCAATGTAGGTTCAGCATTACGCTTCACAATTTCTCCAAGTGTTAAATCATCAACGTATTTCCATCGATTCTCGCAATCATTCACAGCATCATTAACAAGAATCAGAAACAAAACCGGACCCAACTTGGTACCCTGTGGTACTCCACAGGATACCTCTAGTAGGGGAGAGTAGTAATTACAGACTTTGGTGCTCTGAGTGCGTGCAGTTAGGAAGCTGCAAATAATTGGGATGATCGATCTGCGTACACCTAACAGGATGAGTTTCTTGACTTGAATGATTTACCCTATCAAACGCCTTAGTAAAGTCAATGGTAGTAAGATAGGCATAATGGCCAGGTTTATCAAGGCCTTCCAACGCAAACTTGAGCAAGTATACAAGGTAGTGTGTAGTTGAACAACCTTTGACATTCCCAAACTGTTTCTTATCAACATGGTTCGATATATCCTCCACTACCCACTTTATTATTATTAAACAATGTCATGAGAGGTTTAACAATAGAAAAGGCAGACCTTTTCAATAATTTAAGATGCAGTCCATCGACACCACCTGCTTTTTTAATATTAAGATTCTGGAATCCTTAGAGAACAAACTATTCTTTTATTTCTTCAAAAACAAAATTCTTATCCGTCAAAAACAAAGTATTCATGCTATTAATATCCTCTACCAAATTTTGAGTATCCTGCGCTAGATTCTCTGCAAATTCGTTAAAAGTCTTATTCAAGATTTCAGCAATAACATTTTTGTCTATAATGAATTCACCATTTGTAATTATTTTCATTTCACTAACACCCTTCTTGCTAGGCAATAAGTCTTTCAGCATACGCCAGTTTTTGACCAATTTCATTTCCACAGTTTTCCAGTTCCTTCTTATAAAACATTTTCTTTAACCTTTTGTTCATTTGCCTTGTTACGAAGATGCTTACATTTGTCCCAGTATTCAGAATAGTTTGTTTTATAAAATTTCTTGTGAAAATACTCCCGCTGTCTAGCTATCTGAATGTATTCGTAATTAATCCACTGTACCCCTAATTGTTTCCGGCGAACCGTGACATACGGGGCGTGTTTATCACTTATTTCCTGAAGCATAGTTGCTCAACATCCATTTCTATTCCAGTTTCAAACCTATCTATTTTACTCAAATCTTCCTGGAAATTTTGTTCATCAAATGTTCGGAATGATCTGAGCTTGCTATATTTTTGTTTCAATAATGAAATGCTCCCATTTACTTCTAAATAGATCAACAATTGATCACTTAATCCAATTTTGGACACCTGATTTAATACAAGTAATTGCATCTGAAACCAGTATCAAATCAATAAGTGTTTTACTATCGATAGGGTAGGCCTATATTCATTGATCAGTTGACGCATATTGAAATTTCTACGTAATTCCGTTCACTTGATCAGATAAATGGTTGCTGATCATCATATTACAATTGAAGTCACCCAAAATGATGATATTGTTTCTGACACAAAATACATTTTCAATATTTTCTTCAAGTGGTTTAAAAAAGGACGTTGCATCACCAGATGGTTTTCTATACAAAACTCCCGCAAAATAGGAAGTGCTCTCATGTCTTTTCATTTCTATCAATTCGATGTTGTCATCCAAGTTCCAAGTCTTCTCTTCTTAAATAAGAAAAATTTTCCTTTATGTAGCAACCTATCATCCTCCAGCTGACCCTGTGTGTTTAATACCTCGAATTTATACCCTGGGACACAACTGATTTCATTCATACATACTTCATCATTTAACCAAGTTTTGGACAGACTAAACAAATATTTATTATATATCAAAAATTGTTGAACATCGATCACCTTATTTCTTAAACATCTGATGTTTACATGGGCAATTTTAATCCCTCTTCCATACGGAAATCCATCATTGCTTGTTTCCCCTGTATTCATATCTGGGTCAACATTATCACAATCACTTATATTTCGTGATGTATAGGACTTATCATTTTCTTCGTCAGCAATATCCCAAAAGGGGAGCTCCTGTAATAAACATTTAAGGCATTGCCAATTTTCAAATTCTTCTCGTGGATCATCATATTTACATAAAGGAATACTACCACAATGTGAACCCATTCCATACACTTTGTACACGCGAATGCTTATTTATTTTGCTTCACTGGCTTATTACAGCATAGTAATGGTTACTTAACTCCCATATTAAAACATGAAAATCAGCATTTACAGATAAAAGGTGGAAGTGAGAAAAAAATATAACAATAAAAAACCCCAACAAATAAAAACAGTAAATAAAACACCGACGAGATTTAAGAGTGTCTACAATAATTTCAGGTCATTGTGATCCCTGATCTCTTTTGTGATTGTTTTGGTAGAGAAGAGCTACTAATCTTTCTTCAGATGACCATGCAGATATCACTTTTCTATTTTTACCTGTGTCGTAGAGAAGTTTTTGGTTTTAGTTCTTCCTGTATTGACAATTCAGTAATTTTCAGTTTTCTTCGAAATTGTATCAGTTGATATGATTTTAATTTAATGATGAGCGGTCGAGGTTTTCGCTCTGGCGTTTTGTGGTTCTGTGCTCCTCCAGACCCTCCAGACCCTCTCTCGTGATTTGTTTTGAACGTTCTCATCTGCCAATTTTAATTGCACCAGGTAACGCACATGGGACTGAAACAAACAAATAATAGTTTGCATCAGATAATGTAAGACTGAAGCGAAAAATTGTTGAAATTTCGTGTCCTCTTCGGGAAAGAAATAGATGTAGAACCCAACAAAAAAGGCTTCAGATAGCTGGTAAATCCACAAATTAGCTATTGAAATCCATTCGCTAGTGATGTAGGCTTCAGAATGTTCTCCACAAGGTAGGCTGTATCAAAAAATTTAAAGAGATTTTCTCAGACAAAGGGTGCAACATTTGACACGTAGACACAATTTTGAAGTTGACTTTGTTATTCTGATACATAATCTCAAACTTTATGGATTTGATATTTAAGCTATTGAATGAGTTTTAATTTATATGACATGTGTAAATATAATTATGTATATATATTACAATGATAGTTCTGCTCCGGACTTGCAAAGTTAAAGTTAAAACAAACTGAGAGAATTATCATAAAATTCACTGTAAATTTCAGTTGTATAAAAGCATATTTACGTAGAATATTGCAATCCAGAAATAAATATTTTTTTCGTTAAAAATTAAAAGCATGACCTGTACATACTGAATAAATATTTCAATTAAACAAACCGAGATCAGAGTAACGGGTGGTTTGTGAGAAGCATATAAACAACAAAGAGAGAAATGTAGGTTGGAATGAAGAGTTGAAATATAGAGAAGACTCGGCTTTTTAAAAGTGCAGAACACAATTCAAACTACCCTTAACATTGTGTCATGAAAGATTAAACGAAGCTTATGATTGCAAAGAATAAAGGGCATTAATATAACAAAAGTTTCAGAAAGCCAAATCCGTCACAATTTTTTGACCTAATATGTAATACCTGATTAAGACTTTTCAAGTGATATCAGATTTATTTTGAGTTTCACGTTATAAACCTGATTAATACACAATTGAAAGTAGGATATTACACACATATGTATGGCGTAATGAAACATAAAACTGTGATTTACTCAAAATAATACGTTGTGAAAACTACCAATATTTCAAAGTTTTTTACCCAACGTAAATTTGTCATTTTAAACACTTTTTCTTGATTAGACATATCATGTATATTGTCATGTCACACACAGAAAAGAAATTATCCGATAAGGTGATAGATAACTCATTTTATGTTATCCCAAATGGAACGATGTCTTTTTACTGGATGCGCATTTTGACTGAAAAACACTATTTGAAGGTACATCTAGAGTGTATATGTAAATAATGCAATTATCCCATAGTCTATGGGCCAAAACTGAAATGTCTCCACCCCATTAGAAATAATCTTAAATGATTTTTTTTCCCTGGTAGATGGGACCATTAACTATCAGAATATGCTTCTTTGCCCTAAATTAAGAGGTGGGCGTGACAACGGATCAAGAACAGTAGAATTTTAAGAAAATGTCATGTATTCGTGATTAAGAAAGGACAAAAACACATTGTAACAGTTTAAAATAATGTATCAAAAGTTTCTCACTTGATAAAAACTCAAATAAGAGTTAAAAAAGGTGTCCATCATGTTTGAAAATGGCTGTTGCTATGGAAACAGTAAGAAAAAAATCATATTTGAACCCAAAACCCCCATGAGGCTACCGAAATATATTAATACATTTGCATTGTACATGATTATCTTCTCTTTTACAGAACGCTCACTTATCATTTTTTTTTTAAGTAAATGGAGGAGACCACTAAATGTGTAGGCTGTTACCATGGTAACAAATAAATTTATTGCATTTCTAATGAAATACAGAACTATATTTGTTTTCAACATGAAATAATGGTAAACATCTAATATTTTTTACCGCCTGTTTGATTATATTCAAAAGTTTAATTTGGAATAGAGCTAAATTTGATTTATACAAAAAATCTGTTGCCATGGAAACAGAATTAAATTGAATGAAGATGACATCTTTCAACTAAAGAAGGAAATGTAACTAACCAATATAAAATATATAGCAATTAGTTTAACAAACGCCGTCAGCGATTAGAATCTGCTCGTTGGCTGTGAATGTGACCACTATCATAATAGCTGTTACCAAAATTTGGTAGCTAATACAAAAAATGGTGTCGTCTTTCTACCATAATTTCTGTTTACTTGATTCCAATCTAGATCCAGAAGATTTGTGTCCCCTACTTGATTCATTGAACATTTTATTTATATACAGTGTCAAAAAAGTATTATAATCTATATTTTTCTTCGCTGAAAGATAAGTATTGCATAACTTGGTCTGTTAATATTTCACCCTGCCTAATACTGATTAAATTCGCAGGTAATTCAGGTGCAGAGTTAGGATGCATCACATTTTTTTTTTGTTCTGTAAATTGCTCATTGTTATGAGAGCGCTTTAGCACAGGTGAAGTGCGGTTTTTATTTCTTTCATTCAACCCTTTCCTCTGTTTTTTCGTTGCTTTGTTAGGGCAATTAGAGAATGAACGAAGTGTGGTCATGTGGTTTGTTTGGACTAACGTGAGTGGTCAGTTTTGCTATTGGGTGTGAGGATTGGTGTTGGAATGAAGGTGTGCGAAAGTGAGTGGGGCAGATGCCATTACAGTAGTCATTGGAGAAAGTCCTGTTTTGTCACCCTTTGAGAGGGAGTCCCACTGCCAGTGAAGGGGAGACTTCGGGCTTGCCGTGTTAGTGCGAGTGTGTTTTTCCCTATTTTGCTTTCGCCAATTCTTCTGCTGTTTGGAGCGGATTGGGCAGACAGTCGGTGGTGGACAAGATCCTTCCGGGAGGCAGGCAACGGGTCCTTCAAGTTCCAGATAACTGTAAGTCGTGACCTAAAATCCAATTCTTCATTTTCTCTAAAACAACTCATATTTTATGTCTTACATATGGTAAAGTAAATTTTCAAAATTTAGGATATCATAAAATTCTTGTATATTCTTTTTCAAAATAAATACTGCATACTGTGTAGTATACGAGTGATAAAAGGTAAAAAGGTAACTTCATGACAAGTTGTGATGTGTATGTTAGCAAAGTACATGTACAATGCCGAGTAAAGAATGTGGAAATATAGTACATGTTGAAAGTTCTGCGTTTAATTAAATATCACACAATGTCAACTTGGCTACCCATTATTGTTTGTGAAAATAGTTTTCTAAAGTGTTTGGAATGCATTTAGATAGACAAAAGTATCTTGCTACAACAGGGATTCTTGTACTAACAGGAAGTTATCAACAGTTACAATTCTACCAGATAGACTCGTCTTCACTATCTGTGTCCTGATCTGACCCATTGCAGTCATCGTGAGATGCAGAGTAATCCTCGTCATCAGGTTCTTCCCCCAATGGATTCAAGAACATCAACCAACCTAGGTGGAAGAATGTCTTTTGTAGCCCACAAAGGTTCAAGCGTATCTCCACTCTTTGTCCAGCCATGTTCTACCATTGGAGATGGAATAACAGGGCTGTTTTCATGAGCTCTCTTCCAAATTCCCACCTGATAGTTAACTCTATGGATATGTTGTTCTAGGGAGTCCTTGCAAGGTGGAAAAGAAAACAGATCCACGTACTGATCCTGTGATTTCCTCTCTGTCACCTTTGCATCTTTCCTTCATCATCAGGTATCTGACTTCATCGACATCAGTGAGCCTCGGGTTCCCATACAATGCACATGTGAATTCTTCAAGGCTGGATAAGAGTTCGTTTGAGACATTCCATGATTCCCCAAGCTCTGCCAGTGGTTTCATGAATTTGTTGCGCTGTTGCATGAGCTTTATGGGTTTCACCTTACCTATGCCTTTGAAGGCACTAGTTGAGTCACAGCCTGAGAACGCATGAAGCCCGAGTAGAGCTGAGCAATACTCTTCTGACGATTGATGTGCCAATGTTGAAACATCGATCAGTCTCTGTTGCCCTTTCTTGTTTCAAAGAACAGTTTGATGTCTGGCATGCGATGTGCATAGTAGAGTAGTATGAAGAAGATGTCGCTGTCCGGGCTCCTGACTAGAATATTGTCATATCCGTGTTCTCTCCCATACTTGCAGTAGAGAACTACCCGGAAATCTGTTTCTTCTTGGTCAGACTTCATGTCTGATACTTCTGTCTGCAGGGTTTCCTTCCCGTCTTTTGATGTCAGAAGGGTCGCTTCTCCTTCTTTTATGAAGATCACCTTACGGCCAACCAACTTCTGGGCCATCTCATTTTCACTCCACACATGAAGAAAAATTTCAATAAGTTGTTTCTTATTCTCATCATTGGACAAGAAGTGCTTCCAGTCACCTGGCTTCTTCGTCATCGCTCCATTGATGATCCTCTTTTAAGCAGTGCCACGTCGTGCCCGTTCACATGACTTCACTGAGTTTGGTTTGTACATGTCGGTACTGAAGACAACATCTGATTTGGATTACATAAGGTTGAAGATTTTCCGGCCAATTTCTTTGAAATTTCCTGGAACTTCTTTAAGGCAGTAGAACATTTCCATCTTTAACTACTAATGTCCTGCTGGTCATGGGAGGTTGTGTGCTGTCCACATCTTTCAGAAGGTAGTGTAGCCACTTGGACTTGTCAGTCTTGGCAAAAAAATTATCTGAAGTACCCAAAGAGTAAGCGACGGGAGTCAGGGAGAACTTCATAATTTCCTGTAGATTGAGATGACCTCCTGATAGTTGAGCATTCACCATGAGTCGAAAAGCAATGTCACTTTGTTGCTTATATTCTGCAAGTTTTCTGTCTGATGTTTTCAACTTTTTTCATTGTTGCAGCCATAGTCTTGAGATTCTTGACAGGTTCAGAGAATCCCGTCTTTTTCTCCAGTCGTTCTTTAATGAACTTCTCCTTCTGCTCTTTGCCCACTGTAATTTCGTGTAGGACATCTTTCTCAACATCAGGAGGAACACGTGCACCAGAAGACAGTACATAGAGTCAATTTGTCATCTACATCAAATGAATTGAGGAAGCTCTTTACAGCAGAGATCGTTTTCTTTGCAGATGCCTCAATTTTTCTGATCTCATTTGGGCATTGATCGCGTCAGAAGTCATGTCTGCGAGATTGAGAGTTGCCGAGAGAAAGCCGGGGTAATAATATGATTGCAGGGCCCTCAGGGAGAACAGTATATAATACTGATGAGGCTACCCTGGGTAAACAAGACATGTTATTATTATTATTATTATTATAGTATGCCCGCTCTGTTGATATCCTTGACCATCTCTGATACGCAATGTAGTTCTCCGTAATGCCAGATAGTCCCATGCCACCACCTCCAGATTTGCTCTTGAGCAAGGTCAGTGCACCTGGATGTGAATCTTCTTTGTTGGCCAATAACACAGCGAGGCAGGTCAGGTAGCGATAGTAGTTATGGCTGCCAAAGTTGAAGAATATTTCGGGCAAAACAAACAAGCAATGCAAATACAGTGCGAAGTTGTTCTCTTCCACTGATCTAGTCAAAGAGAGTGCAAGCCAAACACAATCCATATACGACAATTAAAAACTGTGCAGTCTTTCCCAGTGATCCTTTTCGCACATCAGACTCGAAGCTTTCATAGGATACCAGCAATGCTGTAAAAATATGTGCATCACACAGGAATTCAGCAAGTGTCACACCTGTTTGTAATTGTACGAGTTCTTCAAATTTCCTCTTTGAATTAACCGGGATGTCTGAGAGTAGTGAGTCCAGCGGCTGAAGGAACTCTTCCAGAAGGAGTCTTTCCAAGCACTCCAACATTGTCTTGTGACAGTGCAACCTCCTTTCATAGTCCTTCCCTGTCATTACACCTTTCATTGACCAGAAGTCAGCAGACCAGATTCAATCAGGATATCCTGCAGTCCAGATCCTTCCATCTTTTTACCCAACAATTTTAAGAAGGTGCAAATGATGTGAAATGTGCCAATCAATACGATGTGTTCTTGTACCTGGCAGGATTGCTCCACAAGATCGGGTAGGCTTTCATGCAAACACCAAGGTCAAACGTCGTAAAGACATATTCCTGACAAACCTCATGACTTGCTTCCTCAGCTGCTCTCAAACACTCCTGAACTGTGCTGTTGTATGTTAGTGGGTGATTTATCACTGGATAGTAGTCAACCGTCATCAGGTTTTCAGGAGCGTCACCTGTAGATGAAACAAATCCAGTCCAACCTGGTACCTCCTGTCAACTGTCATTGCTTGATTTCCGAGTGAGAGTGAAACAGATCTTTAGTTGCAGGCTGGGAGAGCATTTTCGTGTTGGACAGCCAAGGAACTGTGTAGTAGATTCACTTGAAGAAACCCCATGCATTATAATCCCATGAGTGATGAGGATACAACCAGAACCTGTGAGACTCAACGCAAAGTTATCAAAATCTGTATGGAATAGTGGTTGTTTAGCAGGGTTATGGACTACCTGTCTCGAAAAAAAGACTGGACGATTGCTGGAGGGCTTGTCCGATGGCCGTTTCAAGCTCAAGAGAGAATGAATAGCTTTGTGAATGACCAAAACGATTTAGCAAAGTGATCAGTTGGGCACTGCGATTTCTGAGGGTCATGCAGAGCAAGATGTGTTTCGTCATTTTCCACTGCCCGTTCGTTGCCGCTCGGCAAATGTCCTGCCCTATCGACTGAACCAGTCTGCTCACCCTAGTTGCATTGTGTAAATGAGTGCCAGCCAATTAGCACGTTCAAGAACTTTTGGAGTTCACCAGGCAGTTTGCCATCCCTCCTAGCTAAAGCATCTGCAGTTGATCTCCAGACTCTTCAAAAGCCCTTGTGATACTTCTGCGGAGGAAAAGAGCTACGTCTGACATTGTATCACTTGAACTTAGGTCATGCATACTCTGAATTGCCTTCTCTACACTTATTTGAGAACTGTATACCAAATAGCTCTCAAACTTACCCTTACCATCTACTCTACAAAAAGATAATTTACCCTTGTACACATCACATTTCTCAAGCTTACTGTTCAGTTTAGTGGATCTGTACTTTGGGTTTAGATGGAGTGTCTTTTAGTGTTTCTTTTTACTGTTCATTGAGCTCACTCAGCTTCAAAATCCTTGTTCAATATCCTTCATCTACAAGTCTGCATACACCAGAAAATGCTCTTATGTGTGACTCCTTCATGTTTTTCTGTCGGTCCTTCACTTCTGCCTTGATCCCCGAGTCAGAGAGCTTGCAACTTGCAATGTACCTTCTTCTGCAGCTTTTGTGGTATCTTGCTTCTGCTGCGAACAAGTCAACTCCTCGTATCCTCAGCAACAACTGTTCATCTCCGATCTTCTCTGCCGTATCAACAGATCGCTAACCACAAACATAGAGGTAGATTCTGCTGTCCAGCTGCCTTTCACTTTCACTGCTTTTGGTGTTTCTTTTTTTGCAAAGGATGCAGTCAGGTGTGAATATAACTCTACTAGATGAAGATCTGGCATGGCGGAATGTCGATGGACCTGCCTCACTTGCATACTCAGATAATTGATCAATGTGATTTGTGATTTGAATATCTCACCAAAAAAGTGACTGCCTCATTGCAATTTCTATCCATCACATCTTACATGCCGACAGTTATAACATACATCATGTACGTGCCTCCGCTTGACAAGCCAATTTGTAATTATCATTTCTAATGGGAGGATTTACATGCAGTTGTATATTTCACCCTCTCTCACCATCGCAAATCATTTACATTCATTAGATGATAACTCGCTCAATCCATGATTCTCCGATAATTGTTTTGATGTCAACACAAAGTTATTGGTACTTCTTAAATGTGCCGTCGAAATTCACTTAATCAAAAGTGCCTGAAATGAAGACTAGCTTTTTACAGTTTCATGATATTTTCCTTAAAACATGAAAGGTGAAATGACAAAATCTTATCCTTTGTTTATTTCTCACCTTCGAAATTAACTGGGCATTTAGGTTTGTTTCATAGCAGTAAATATATTTGCACTGAAAAAAAAACGGGGGGGGGGGGTCGAAATTCGTGTTTCGACCTTAGTTAAAAGGGGGCTTAAAACATAGCCTAAGGGGGAAAGAGACCTTGGGGACATCATTCTCTAATAATTAGAGATATAGATGAAGAGACTGATATAATGTTTAACAGAAAACATCTCAATCAAAGTGCAGGAAAACGAAAATAAAACTTTTAATCGAATTTTGAAAATAATTTAAGCCGGAAATTTCCATATTCATTGATATGCAAATTACATGGCCTAATTTGCATATGAGAATAATAATGTAAATAGCTGAAATTTTGCATGTTGATTGCTAATGAGTTGAAATTATGTACTAGAAATTTCAATGAAAATAATTATATTCTGATTGAGATATAGCTTATATAAACATTTTCAAAATCGCATACCTTAACCCTTTTGGAGACGACGGGCTTCTACAGAAGCCAAGCGAGGTGCTCAGTCTGTGACGGAGGGCTTCTACAGAAGCCGAGATTTATGCCTAATATGTTGACAAAGTGTTCCAGCTAACTATCAGCTCTTATGCGCTAAAATTCTTAGTAGTATTATGTAGATATATTCATTCACAATACCCGTTAAAAAAAATATGAGGTTACGTGGAGAAAAATCGAGAAAAATAGGATTTCGTTTCAACTTTACCCGAAATTCTTGTTTGGGATCGTAAATCCTGTATACATACAGACGTACGCGTACGCGTCCGCTCCGATCATGTTATTTCCATAGTCTAGAGCTCCGATCACGTGATATCATAGCGTTCAGAGCGCTGATCGATCTTGACAAAAAGCTACAGCTACGTTATGTGCATATTCACTACATTTACACTCCCGACTTCGATCCTGACGTTGTTTACTTATTTATTTTTTATCTAAGGCATTTTTCATCAACTGATTTGAAATAAGCACATGATTTGTTGTTTCTCGTAGGAATTAAATTGCTGTGCACCCATCAACTATACTACCTTTGATTGGTTGTTTATTGATTTTTATAGTAAATGTATTTATATTTTAATGTTTTTAGGAAAGTGTGTACTAGATGAGAGCTATAGAAGATAGAGCCAGAGAGAGAGAGAGAGAGAGAGAGCCCCTCCCCCCTCCAATCCATCCCGGTCAATGACAAGAAATTGCCTCCCTGTTCCAAACATCATGTGCTTTGATAACTCGACGTCGCTCCTTATAATCCAAGTTCATAAGATAAAATAAAAGGAGCTTGCTCAAGGATTATATCAATTGAAATTGGCCAATTCAGCCCTTCATTCATGAATGAACCATTCTACTCTTTTCCGAAATCCAAGTTCATAAAATAAAATAAAAGGAGCTTGGTCAAGGGTTATTGAAATTTAAATTGGCCAATTCAGCGCTTCATTGATGAATGAACCATTCACTCTTTTCTAAAATCCAAGTTAATAAAATAAAATAAAAGGAGCTTGGTCAAGGATTATATCAATTGAAATTGGCAAATTCAGCGCTTCATTCATGAATTTCAATGAACCTTTTCAAAATGAAACGCTTTCTCAGTTCCGTGGACTACTAACAAGGATTAGCGTTTTGAAAGAAGAGGAAGTAAACGTAGGTCGACCTACTGAATACATGTATACATGCATAGAATGTACTGTAAACATGCGCTGCCATGCTATCAATATGATAAAACTACAACCCCAAGAATTACGGGAACCCAATTATAATTCCATTTTCTCGACGAACAAAAATTAATTAAATCTTGTGACGGATAACAGAAAAATTAATGCTCATTTTGAAATTCACAGTACAGCCCGTTAAATGGCTATCCTGATGACTGGGATTTGTGTCACAAAAGGATAACCATAATATTGCATACTTTGAAAGCTTTAATTTCATGCATCTTTATTTTATTCCCGATTCCGTCATCTGCTGCAAAAAAAAAAAAAATAATAATAATAATAAGGGGGAAGGCGGGCTGTTATTGCAGATATTGCAACATCACTATAAAGATATATTGATTTGGTAATTAACTCAGCTGTAAGCCTACATTATAATAAACTTAAAACTCACACATTTTCTTTTTCTAACATAAATGTGTTTATTAACCGTCCTGACATGATATATTGTCATCATCAATTTCTTTTCACGGCCAGGGAAGGGGGGGGGGGGGGGCGACTAGAAATTACCATCATTGATTGCTATACTATCGGGATTGCCGATCGCCATTGTTGTCATTGCCCCCCCCCCCCCCATCGCTGTTATTTTTTAAAAACATATTTCTTTATCGTTTTAGTTTCTTTATGATTCTTGTCATTATCAAACTCAACTGTTGTCTTTCTGTTTCAATATTTTCCTCAGTATCTCGAAACATAGCCTACAATGGATTACTACACTCTCGATATCATGCTCCTTTCTGTTGTTCTCTTTATTTTCAAATCGATCACTGAAACAAAGTTTTAATTGCACGAAATTCCTGACGAGTTCAGAGAGAGAGAGAGAGAGAGCAGGCGGCATTGAGATGTTATAAAGTATTATTTTGTTCCACTCACTGTTATTCATTTAGCTTTTTCCCATTACAAACAAAACAAATCACATATGTGTACATGATTTTAATAAATTGTTTTATTGATAAAGCAACTACATAGGGAAAAAAGCGTTGAAAGAGAGATGGATAGATGGAGAAATAAACGAATGAAGCGGGAGAAATAAAACAAATAGTAATGACAAATCATGAGAAATGTATTGGAAAGTAAATAGGATTATTTTTGTCTTATTGAATAAATAATGTTCATCTGAAAACACAGTTCCCTGATACATGTGATATAGAAAGCATTTAGAGTGATCATGTCACAATGCTGGTCAGAATACGACTACAAAATGAGTCGGAAACACGTGTAAAATGCAGGGCGCAATGCATGACTTGGCAGATAATCGCCCGAGCATTAGCAGACGACAATGAATGAATGGGGTATCGATCGAACCAAGGAGTTACCACAGACCTTGATCTAACCGCGCGTGCGACGGCGTTTACGCAATTTGTATTGTAAGTGTACTGAAAAGGAAGGAAGCGAAGCTTCAACAAAATAAGACGGTTTTTCCCCTGTAAAATAACAAACCATATTTTTTGTTTCGATAAACAAAACTTATATTTTTAGAAGGAGAAAAGTCTGACCTTTCATGTTTACATTTACTAAAAATGACGAAAATGACCAAGTGAGGTGCAATGAGCAATCAAAGTAGAAAGCACCTCCAAATTTCCCATTACCGGCAATGTAACCGAAATCGCTCCGTCACAGGGAGAAAAATCGCTGTGCGCGGGCTCGCACTGAAAGGGTTAAGAAAAAGGTCAACATTTGAAATAAGTGGATTTTAACATTGATTTAGAAAATGACTTTGAAAACATAGTCTAAATGAGTTTATTCCTGGAAACATTCTTTTTTTCTGACACTAGAGATACTAACGAACAAAATGATACCCAAGACGGAGGGTCAGAGAGGGGGTGCATGGTAGCCCCTTTATTTATTTATTTATTTATTTATTTCTGATATTTATACAGGGTGGCTCATATCACCAATTTGGTGGTCTTCCATGAGGCCCTGTTTGGTAACAATAAAACAAATAACATCAACAATAATCAATATATATAAATACACAAGCATAAACACGTATAATACACATTAATCGGTATCCTCATTAGTTAAGTAATCATTCAGTAATATTCATTGACTATTTACAAGAATTTTCGAATCGAATTTTAAATTAAGGATTATTAGCATTGTAAACTGTGAAATAATCAAATTAAAATATGGATGATAACCACACATCAAAATGAGGGGAAAATAATTAATTAACAACACATATACCAAAGAAGTTGCTATGCATAATATCCCCATATAGTTCACAGCTTACATCTCCTCTGCAGATAACAGAGCTTTTAGAGTGTATTTGAAACTGTTTAAAGTAGGCAACATTTTGATAGAAGTTTCAAGTTGGTTCCATACTGCAATTCCAGATATTAGGGGACTATGTTTGTATGTGTCCGTCCTAAATTTAGGTACACGCAATGTATCTCTTACAGCATGTCTTGTGCTGTGATCATGTAGAGAGCTGACATATTCTGGTGCCACGCCATGCATTGCTTTATACATCATCACTGCACGTCCAAACTGGAAACGTGTCTGAATAGGCATCCAACCTAACCGACTAAACATATCTTTTGAGGATACATCGAATCCTTCTCCCAACACTATACGGGCAGCCCGTTTCTGAACCTTTTGTAGTTTAATAGTTTGTCTTTGAAATCTTTCGGACCAAACAGAGGAACAATAATCAAAATGAGGAAGGACGATGGAATTATATAGAAGTTTCAGAGACCTAGTTGGAACATAACTTTTTGCTCGCTTAATTACACTAATATTTTTTTGAGCAGTCTTAATAACTTTTTCCACATGTTCCGTCCATCGCAACTCCTCATCGATCATGACACCTAGACACTTGGCAACTTTAACTCTTTTCAGACAACTGCCGTTTAGTGTGACAGAAAAATCCTTTACACTATTAAGAATTGATCGTGGTCCAATAAGCATCACATTTGTCTTATCAGCATTAAGAACTAGACGGTTTTTTGTTACCCACGAAAAAACATTTTCTAAACCTTTTGTTAGCTTTCGCTCTACTTCTGCAACACTTCTTCCGTTAACTGTTAGAGTGGTGTCGTCGGCATACATATCAACAATACCTTCATCAATACATTTTGGTAAGCTATTAATGTAGATAGAAAAAAATAAGTGGCCCAAGAATTGAACCTTGTGGGACACCCATCAAAATTTTTGAGGAACTTGAAGTGGTCCCTTTAAAACAAACCGTCTGTTCTCGGTTAGACAGATATGATACAAACCACTGAACACTCCTATCAGAACAGCCAATGGCTTTCAGTTTATGTAACAGAATATCGTGATCAACAGTGTCAAATGCTTTCCTCAAATCAATGAAAGCAGCACCTGTTAATTCATTGTTATCAATATTCAATGACCATTGGTTAACTAATTTCATAAGAGCTGTTGCAGTAGAGTGAAGGGGACGAAAACCTGATTGGTTAGCACACAATATTTCATATTTGTCGAGAAAATCACATAGTTGGAAATGCACAGCTTTTTCTAGAATCTTGCTTACTACGGATAATATCGATATTGGTCTGTAATTACTGGGAGTGGACATATCACCAGCCTTGTAAATTGGAATAACTCTCGCTTTTTTCAAGATTTTAGGCACTTGTCCTGTTGCAATTGACTTATTGATAAGGCACGTTAAAGAGTCAACAATGACATATTTCGCCATTTTCAAAAGACGGCAACTTATTCCATCATCACCTGTTGCTTTATCGTCACTCATGTTTTCAATTTCTTTTAAAACAAATGCGTTCGTGACTTGATGTAGCTGAAACTTTTCTTCAGTATTAGCTAGCTCATTTTCTTCTAGAATGATTTCAGCGTGTTTTGGGATATCACGCGTAATATTTTGAGCACAAGTAACAAAATATTCATTAAATGTTTGAGCAATACCTTTGTCATCAGTAATTTTGGTACCATTCACGTCTAGGCTGCTGGGTAAGACATGATTGGATTTAGGAATAATGTGCTTGATACTCTGCCACATTTTTTTGCTATTCCCTTTACTCATATCTATCTGAGAACTGTGATAATTTTTTTTTTCTTTTTTTCAGAAGATAATTCACTTTGTTCTTCAGTTCTTTGTACCTAGCCTATGATGTGTCACCACCTTTCTTAAGCGTCACATCATGGGCATGATCTCTTTCACGCATTGTTTCAATTATATCGTCATTAATCCAAGGGCACGCATTATTTCGTATTCTTTTTTCACATAACGGCATATGTTTATCAACAACATGCATATATAATTTATGTCACGTCTTCCATGCAATGTCAATATCATCAAAATTTACATATGATCTCCATGGAATTTTTTGAAGATCATATAGAAAATCTTTGAGATCGAGGTTTTTTAACGAACGAAATTTAGCAGATTTGCCCTTAGCGGATTTTTTATTGTTATTGAAACTTCTCACAGTATAGACTAGATAATGGTCACTAATGCTAGTCTTAAAAACACCAGTCTCAGAAAACAACTCGGGATTAGTGACAAAAATCAAGTCAATGATTGAGTATGTATTTTGAGTTATACGGGTAGGCATGTCAACCAATTGCTTAAGACCATATAACTCAAATAGGAATTGTAATTTTTCTGCATTTGTATCTCTTTTATCATTGATAAAATTACAGTTAAAATCTCCCAAAATAGCACAACTAATATTTTCAGACATTACTTTTGCAAGGCATGTATCAAGTTTCTCAAAATAATTTATCGTCGAATTCGGTGGCCTATAAATTGAACCTACCAATATAGGAGGTTTGTGGGGATGACAGAGCTCCAGCCACAAACATTCTAAGTCATTACTGTTTAAATCATGCCTTTGCTTGAAATCATACTTATTGGATACGTACATAGCAACGCCACCGCCATGTCTGTTTCGGTCTTTACGAAGCAATCCAAAGCCATCTATGTTTAGTTCAGAGTCAGGTATTGATGAGTCACACAGTGTTTCATTCAAACATACTATATCAAAAGGCTCATTTTTAAGTAAGATTTTCAGCTCATCAATCTTATATATAAGACTGTGAATGTTTAAGTGAGAAAACTTAATGCCCCTTTGCTTTATTGTGGGAATACATCCATTTACTAAATCCTTTAATTTGTCGGTATGTGACTTGTCGTTATCAAGATTTTCAGAACTGACATCAGTACTATTAAACGAAGGTGACTTTGGCATTACTTCAAAAGATTTGCCATGTTCATTCTTTTTGTTATTATCAATTAACTGTTCATGACCGATCGAACAACCTTGAGGTATTCGTACCACTCCTCCTTGGTAGTTTTGAGCCGGGCCCTGTTGGATGCTTGGTGGAAATCCAGATCCTCTTCGTCATTAGTGGATGGATTTCTCTTCTGTTGTGTGAGGAAAGAACCATCTGACTTACCAGCAACCACCTCGGCCTAAGTTTGTGTGTGGGAACCAGGCATATCATCAAACGGTCATAGGTGCGGGTTCGCCGACATCCCATTGAAACGCGTTGTGACGAACTATCCCCAACTCAGACACCATTGACGACAAACTACGACAGACACCATGAACAGATACCTTACAGCAATGCAGGTTCAGTCTGCAATTTAATGTAAACAAGAAAAAACACATTTTTAGTCAAGTATGTCTCAACTGTTTACATCCATTAACAAATAAAAATACTTCCTTTCAAATGTAATTAACACCTTTGCTAAATATCATATAACCTGACTTTGATTCACTGTCTATGTAATTCTTTCATTACTTTGTTTACATCAACATAATTTGTTATATCTCTGCTCTGTGATACTTTAGAGGGTCATTTCAAGCTTGAAATACACCCTAAAGTTTTGCATACATGTGATATATCATGTACAATATCATAGCTATTCATATTAACATTCAAGCAAAGTGAGATTTGTCATAATAAATAATCCATCCGCATGGCATGGCACACAACGAAGCTTGAACGTAAACGCCCTCATACCCTATTAATTATTCATGTAATTTATATAGCACTCGTGTAGTCCCTCACATACACTTTCACTATCACTGTATTCAAGATATACATGTAGTAATTTGGCACCACAAATTATAGCACTTATCACAATATATAACGAAAATGGATTATATAGAAGGATTGATTCTTAAACTTCAATACTACACATTCATTTACTTACATCATTGGGCTTGTATCGAAATTTACACAAAGTCAATAGCATCGTTGCAGGAACGAAAACTTCCCAACACAGGAAAATTGACGTCAGACTAAGAGTTCACACCCGACATCCCGTTCAAATGTTCAAACAACCTTCAAATCTTTGAATCATATGAAAAATTGTAGTAAAAAACCACAACACATGTACAGGTAACTCTGCCCAAGTCGACTCTCCCTGGACCATAAATGCACCAGACCAGGCTATATACAATCCACAAGATGCAAACAACTATCTTGCACGACAGGGTCAGAAAACATTTTCTACCCAGGTGACCACTCAACCTCTGCAGAGCCAACTGCAAATCATCTTAACCTTGTTAAGGCCAACATTTCACTACACACAATTCAACATTTCAAATAAATATACCATCAATTCTTCCTCATCATGTAGAAGACAACTTTATCAATTGCACCTGAATTTCGTTACTTGAATAATAAGATCGAATATTTCACTTCTTTGGGATAACTTTAAGTCGATTGGCTGGCCAATAAAATACTTTATGAAGACACTCAAAAATGTTATAACCATGACAACCAAATAATGTCACAATCTGGGTTTATTATTGTCCATGAAAAATCTATACTCAATGTAAGCACCAAATCAGGTTATTTCAAAACACAAATGTACCACTTCTACTATTTTCAATAAACCAATCTGTCCCTTTGTGTTACTTCACACAAATGATTTGTTTCAGCATTCCTCTCAATAACTATATTCATTAAACTGTTGATTTGACAACTGTCTTTCGAGAAAAACTGTTCTTTTACGTCATAGTCCATACACTGTCAGATCTTTGGTATTAAACTTTGTGAAATAGCTCCAAATACATGTACGTATATAATATCTTTGTTTTGTTTTAACCCCATGCTTAGATAAACACTGAAGTTAAAACCTCCATAAAATTTCTCTATCCAAAGTGAATGCATGTGAATGCAAATTCCAAAAATAAGACTCAGAGAAAACATGTGCGAATATTTACGAATGTTAAAATTTGACCTGAATGATTGAATCATGTAGTACATGCATATGAATATCTCAAGAGAACCCATCAAATTTACATAGAAATACATTTCAACACAGAAAATGATATTCAAGGCACCAAATATCAACTTTCAATGCAATAAGTGATATTTAGGGCACTAAATATCAACTATCAATATTTAAACTTTCAAAAAGAATAGCAAACTTTTCTACTGTTTTGTAAATGATTCTTTGTGTCCGTTAATTTTATCAGTTCCTCAGTTCCTCTTCATATATGCTTGAACTTGGATTTCAACTTGGTCTCTTCCTTAAACAACTCTGTCCGTAAATCCATCCACAATTTCATATTGATACGTGACAGTGTTCATCATATCTTGGAATGTGATTGATCCTTTCGCTTAGAACACTGACATATCGTGATAAAGGCACTAATACTGACCAACGTGGCATCCATTATATCAAACATTAAACTTTATGGAAATATTTTTGTTGTAATCCAACGCGATTCAATATGGCACACAAGTAAATAAAACTGGTTTCCATTTATGCTTATCACAAAGCTAAATCATCATATTTGATAATTTCATAGCACTAAAACTTCAGCTGATTTTCAATTTACTAATTGCTAAGGAAACTCAAACATCTGCTTCTAGAATTAAACACAATTTGCAATTGGCCTAACTAGCACGCTATTCTCATCTTCACCTCGACGCTTCGAACAAAACCTCTTCTGTCAGGCATAGTTTTGAGCACTCTACCCAACTGCCATAAGTTCCGCGGTACATTCTCGTTTACCACTAGCACAAGATCACCGACTTTCACATTAGGACGTAATGATACCCATTTCTCCCTCTCCTGCAGTTGTCCAACGTCTCCAAAAGATGTCAGCCATATATTGCACCTGACGCCACCGTCTCCTCGCGTACATATCAGGAGCAAGTGATTAGGCGTCAAGGCTTCTACATCATTAGCGTCATCAGAAAGTCTGGTGATGGGTCTGTTGTTGATGATACTTTCCACTTCACAGAGTAGCGTACTTAAACTTTCATCTGAGAGTGTTTGCTGCTTCGTCAGAGCAAGGATTAGTTTCCTTACTGTCCCAATCTGCCTCTCCCAGATTCCACCGAAATGGGATGCCCCAGGTGGATTAAATGACCACTAAATGTTTCTCTGGAGTAGCTCATTATTCAGCTTAGCTTGATTCCATCCTTCTATCTTTTGTCTCATTTCTTTTTCTGCGCCAACAAGATTGGTTCCATTGTCTGATCTCTTTCACATTGCCTCTTCGAGCTATGAAGCGCCGTATCGCATCTATACAGGAGTCAGTGTCCAATGATGACGACATTTCGATGTGGTCAGCTCGAATAGCTAGGCAAGTGAATATCACTCCATAACGCTTCACTATACTTCGGCTTCTTTTCACTTCAATAGGGCCAAAGAAATCCATTCCAACTCTGGAAAAGGTGGTTCATCAGGCGTCACTCGGTCCTTGGGCAGATCGGCCATTTTCTGTTGCATGACTTTTGCCCTTTTTCGTCTGCAGGATACACATCTTCCCATCATCTTCCTAATTTTAGCTCCTGCACCTGGTAACCAGAACCTCTCTCGTAGAGTTCACAGAATGTGGTTTCTACCACTGTGTCCAGATTTCTCATGTATTTCTCTCAGTATCAGCTTAGACACATAGCTTCCCTTTGGGAGCACAATGGGATGTTTTGCCTCTAATGGCAATGCAGACCTGCTCAGCCTTCCTCCCAGTCGGATCAGACATCCTTCTAACATTGGATCTAGCTTGCAGATACTGCTGGATTTCTTTACATCATCTTGGGCAGTCAGAAGTCCTATTTCCTCTCTAAAGAAACGAGATTGTTCATACTGAATGATTTTCTGCTCTGCATAAGTCATCTCATCAAATGTGATCCTGTTGGAGTCACCTTCAACGTCAAGTTTAAGTGGCCTTTTCTTGGTTTTAAGCCACTTCAAGAACTTCACCATCCAGCAAACTGCCCTCTTAAGTTTGTACCAAGTGAGCAACCATCTTGTCTAGGACATCCTCATCATCATCAGTTGTTGTGTTGAATGTACTTACATGTACATCCTTTGACATCTTGACTTCTTGAATTTAGGACCATGCACCCATCTTTGTTTAGCTTTCAGCTCCTCTGTAGTTAAGCCCCTTGAGAGATCATCAGCTGGATTGGATTTAGAATCCACATAATGCCACTGTTCTGGAGTTGAGTAGCTCCTAATTGCTGCTACTCTATTTGCAACAAATATCCGGAATCGTTTTTCCTCATTTCCAATGTACCCTAGGATGATGGTACTGCCGGTCCAGAAATGAGAATTACTCACTGGGATATTAAGTTCACGTCTTAGAAAGGCATCCACTTTTACACTCATAGCTGCTGCTGACAGCTCTAGACGTGGGATTGTCGTCTTCTTGATTGGGACTTTGACATCAGGAGTTCGCTGTGTATCTGACCATCTCTAGTCTCCAATACCAAATAAGATGCCACCCCATAGGCTGCTTCAGAGGCATCAGAGAAATGGTGCAGTTCATAGTTTCCTGGCTCCGGAAATTCATGGGGTCTCATGCACCTGCTTACATCAAACTGCTCTATATCTGGTAGTTCACTAACCCACTTCAGCCACTTCTGTTTGTCAACTTCGGGAATAGGATCATCACATGCTAGCCCTTTACGACATAGTTCCTGCAGGATCATTTTCCCTCTTACAAGAAACGGGCTAGCAAATCCTAACGGGTCATACATAGATGAAACTACACTAAGCAATCCCCGTCTCGTGAATGGCTTGTCCTTAGGCAATATCTTGTAACCAAGAGTATCAGACTCAACATTCCAGCTGATACCTAAATCACGATCAGTTGGGAGAGCATCACGATTCAAATCTACTCCAGTTAACTCTTTGGCTCTCTCCTCAACAGGTATGGACTTCACAACAGTGGGACTGTTACTCATCCATTTCGTGAGCTTGAATCCTCCTCTTCTAAGCAGCTCTCGGAGTTCCACTGCTAACTTAATTGCCTTATCATCACTCTGCGTTGATACACAGCAGTCATCGACATAGACATTTTGTTTCTGTTTCGGGCCCAAAGTGCTGTTCATTGTCATCTGCAGTCTGACGAAGGGTAAAACTGCAAGCACTAGGACTCCGAGTCCCTCCGAATAGATGTACACACATGCGATAAATATGAGGCTGTACTGATAAATCTCCAGACGGCCACTACAGGAATAGCAGAACATCTCTCTGGGATGGCGGAACTTGCACTTGATGAAACATTGCCTCAATATCTGCTGTTAAGGCATTAGGGTCCCTCCTGAATCGTAGAAGTACTCCTTCCAGCTTGTTGGTAAGATCAGGACCTTGATGTACAACATCATTAAGAGAGATCCCTTTATACTTGGCTGCGCAGTCGTAAACTATTCGTACCTTCCCCGGTTTCTTAGGGTTGATGACAGGATGATGCGGAAGATACCAGTTCGCTTGGTTTTCGGCATTCTGGGCTTCTGTTCTGACACCTATCTCCTCGGCATAGCCCTTTTCTAGAAGGTTAGACATCTCTTCTCTGTATTTGTCGAGATGATATTCGTCTGTGCTGAGTTTTCTCCTCAGTGACTCTAGTCGTTGTTCTGTCATCAAGAGATTTTCAGGTACATGTACATACACATTCTCATCTCGAAAGGGGATAGGCAGGTGATAATGGCCATTGTGCATATTAATCTCTTTCTTCCATAGCTCAAGTACTGCCTTCTGTTATCATCATGGAGATACTCCATTCCTTCTAGCTTCCAGAACCTTTTGACTTGTTCTTCCAGTCCAGCGTTACATGTATCTGAGATAAAACTTGATGAGACATGGACACTCTCTTTATCTTGAGCTTCTTTACCTCTCAGAGGTCCATTTAGTGTCCATCCAAGCACTGTTCGAACAACGTAGATCTCACCTGGCTTACCAGCTCTAACCTCTAGCGGCATCAGGGCCTCAGGAACATCCTGCCCAATGAGAATTGTAACTTGGCTTCTACTAATCTCCGGAAGATCAAGATCTCTTAGATGTGGACTGTTTGTTATTTCCGCTTCAGTTGCCATATTACTGATACTAATGTTCCGATTTGGTCTGGTATAAACCTTTACATCTAAATCTCTGTCTGAGGTAAGTCCAATGACTTTCAACTTCAACACTTGACATCTCATCTGGCTGTTTTCCTTTTCCAAGGTCGAGACAGACAGAATCTTACTTCTGCCTTTAGTTTGCAGAACATCTTGTAACTCCTTCACACAAAAGGAATTAGTCGATCCAGAGTCCAGGAGTGGAATGTCTCAACAACAGGGAGGTATTACAGGGAGATAATCTCAGCTGAGAGCTTTCTATTCATAGTGTCTGGACTTGAACTTGTCTTTTCTTTGACAAAATGTCTTTGTCCTATTACATAACGCTCCTTTGTTCCATTTCCTGTCGTAGAAATGCCTATAGGATGGGGTTTTTGTTTTATAAGTGACCTTCCACCACAAAACGACCAATAAGTCGGAAATTTGGGTTTTTTAATTTCATCACAATGTGACAGCTTAGATTCTAAGCTTTAAAATGATATATAACTTGTCTTGTATGGACTAAGCAAACTCTTGTAAATTACAATGAGAATGTCAACATGTCAGACAGGCTTATACCAAAACAATAGTGAAAACGGGCTCTAAAGAAGAGTGACCATTTAAAGAGCGCCTAATCTGACTGTGTCCTATTGTTTGTCCCACGAAAGGTTGAGCCAAGACTCCCTAGCATACACTGTGAAGTACTAATTGGATTGGGTTGAAACTTTTCATACCTTTAGAACAGATATATTTCTCTGTTTCTCTAGATTTTGAATATCACACAAAGCATAGTTTATGAGCTATACGAGAAAAACAATGTGAAGTACGATCCCAGCAAGCTGACACACAAAGTTTGAAAATCCAGGAAAAAAATGTTATTTTGAATGAGAGTAAAAACATATTTCAATATGGTATTTTAACCTGAAATTTTGTCAGATGGTAGATTAATAAATGAAGTTTCAGAAAATAAAAAAAACCCCTAAAAACAAAATTTCCACCCCAAACCACCTTTTTCAGCTGTTTACTCTAAAACTCCATTTGCGACTTATTGGTCGTTTTGTGGTGGAGGGTCACATAAGCCCAGGATACTTTATGTTATGTATTTACTACATTGTGATCACAGCTTGAATACAAGTAGGAGAGTGGGATTATAATGTACAGTTACATTCCAAGTAATATGTAAAGGACCTTTACTTGGGCTAGCGACGTGTAATGCATTCTGGGATATGTTTTCCGCGCGCGCGAGCTCAAGAAAGTTATCGTATGCCTTCGTGATCTGACTTTCTACCAAGAAATCATGTTTTCGCACTAAATTCGTATGTAACCCCATAACAAACTGACTCGAAATCGTAAGTTTATAAAACAATGAAGCTTTTCATGTATTTAGAAAACTACAATATTTTGGCAATAATTTGACATTTGATGTTAAATTTGATGATAGTTGGCGGGCGGCAGATGCCGCCCACGGCCAGCTGTAAGGATAACTCCCGGGCGGATATAACCGCCCACGGCCCGCTAGGGGTTAAACTGCTGGCAGCTGAACAGCACATGATCATTATCACAGAGCATACACTTCTGAGGATTGAGTGAAGATGAAAAGTTGCTCTTGAGAGACTGCTGCCGATGTAAAGTTCAGGACGAAGTCTTCTCCTTAGTCTTTACACTGCGACTATCCCTAGATCCACCTTGGACCAGAGATCTATAAACAGGGTCACTCATCTCCTCTGCAGCAGCGTTTACATAAATGACAACATCATAAATGTTAGTAAACGAAGAAGCTTGACTGGGGAGGAATTTCTAATTTGTAAACAAATCTGTCAGCATATTACTCCCAGTGTTAAAGATCGTATGCTCGATCTGTAATGAAAAACACAAGTCAGAAAAAATTGGAACCAGCGGGATTCGAACCTGTCATCTACTGCTTGCCGGGCAGCGACTTAACCACCAGGCTATTCTGGTTCACGGCCAAGTCACGACGAACTAGAATCAAATACCCAAGATCCTCTTCTTTCTGACTCATTAATATTCAAACGGTCCGCCGTAGACAATGGTTAGTAAACGAAGAAGCTTGACTGGGGAGGAATTTTTAATTTGTAAACAAATCTTTCGGCATATTACTCCCAGTGTTAAAGAACATAAATGTTAGGTGGCCTTCTTGAATCCTCTCGTATCCTTTTAAATTCTCTTAGCCACCTACTTCTTAGATGAAAGGGCAATCTCTCAATGATCTTTACCAACTCTCTCTGAGAACACATCTCTTGCACGATACCTAATGCACCTAGCGTCTCTGTGCATGACCGTAAGTCATCAGCATACTCCCTCAGCTGTTTACTGCTGTTCGTGATAGCTGGGCCATCAGTAACTCGTCTCATCCATGCTTCTCCAATCTTGTAACTGTTGCCTAACCTTTCTTCAAGAAGCTCTCTTGCCCTCAGATAACCTTGGTCCGGCATCATCATCATGCAGCTCTGAATTACCTTTCTTGCTGTTCCTTCACAACTGTTGAAAAGTCGCATCAACTTTCCACTGCTCGGCAACTTGGTGTCACCCACCATACAGTCGAAGGACTGCACAAACTCATAATACTTCAACGGGATGCCGTCGAACTTCATTAATTCTGCATTAGGTAAGTTAATGGACTCGAGCAGCTGTTGTTGGTTTACTTGGCCAAGCTGCAGATGTCTAAGAATCTCAGTAACTTGCCAAGAATCATCTTTCGGGGTAGAAACTGGAGGTTGAGCTACATGTACCTCACCAGGAACATCAATCTTAAATGACTGCTTTGATAAGCTTTCTCTGGGATACTGAAGTGTACTTCCCTGTCCTCCATCAGCCTTGAAGACATAACCTTCAGTCATGGTGTCATTAACTTCAGTCTTATCAGACGAGACCTTGAAGAATATCACATTACTTGCACTTCTACCAGCCTTGGAACCTTCCTCAAACTGGCTGTAGACAAGGCCAGCGGCTTCCATGACCTTAAGTTTCGTCTGCATTTCCAGTGCAGCTTTCTTCTGTTTCAGTTTTACCTCTTCAAGTTCCAACTCTTGACGAAGCTTTAGGGCCTCCATTTCAGCTTCGATGGCTGCAGACTTTGCAAGAGCTCTAACCCTTCTGCTGGAACTGACAGTTGAGCTCTTCCCGCTCTGACTCACTGAGTTCTCTGGTCGGACCTCACTAATGGTGACTGCTACCTTCTCAACTTCAAGCTGATACTGAACTTGATGTGACGAACTATCCCCAACTCAGACACCATTGACGACAAACTATGACAAACACCATGAACAGATACCTTGCAGCAATGCAGGTTCAGTCTGCAATTTCATGTAAACAAGAAAAAACACATTTTTAGTCAAGCATGTCTCAACTGTTTACATCCATTAACAAATTAAAATACTTCCTTTCAAATGTAATTAACACCTTTGCTAAATATCATATAACCTGACTTTGATTCACTGTCTATATAATTCTTTCATTACTTTGTTTACATCAACATAATTTGTTATATCTCTGCACTGTGATACTTTAGAGGGTCATTTCAAGCTTGAAATACCTAAATAACCTTCTCACTCATTCCTTATTTTTGGTGTCATATGAGCTAAATAAAACATAAATACACCCCAAAGTTCTGCACACATGTGATATATCATGTACAATATATAGCCTTTTCAATATCATAGCTATTCATATTAACATTCAAGCAAAGTGAGATTTGTCATAATAAATAATCCATCCGCATGGCATGGCACACAACGAAGCTTGAACGTAAACGCCCTCATACCCTATTAATTTTTCATGTAATTTACATAGCACACATGTAGTCCCTCACATACACTTTCACTATCACTTTCAAGTATTCAAGATATACATGTAGTAATTTGGCACCACAAATTATAGCACTTAAAAATCACATAAAGAAAATGGATTATATAATAATAATAATAATAATAATACCTGGCATTTATAAAGCGCCTTTCCCAGACTGGCTCAAAGCACTAGATATATATTAGGATATATAGAAGGATTTGATTCTTAAACTTCAATATTACACATTCATTTACTTACATCATTGGACTTGTATCGAAATTTACACAAAATCAATAGCATCGTTGCAAGAACGAAAACTTCCCAACACAGGAAAATTAGCAGCACGCCTTGACAGCGCCCTCACTTGGGCAAACTAATTTTCGTTACTGTTAAACCCTTGCTTATGACGTTCACACCCGACACGCGTATATTAAAATTAACATGCGTTTCAATTGGATGTCGGCGAACTTGTGCTTGTGACGGTTTGGTGAAACGATGCCCCGTTCCGTAGCATCATATTTATATTTTAATCCAGTTCCAAAGAGCCCCGTTTTCAAAAATGTTAATTCCGAAGGCCATCCTTTTTTTTATGATACGCCCGTTCCGAAGCCCCCTTTTTTTGCTGGCGGCACATACCCACCACTTTTTGGGTCGAGTGCGCCCCCCCCCCCCAAAAAAAAAAACATACATAAATATACTTTTCTGAAATGTTGTTCAATGATTTACTTTGTTTCAGTCATTTCAAGACAAAATATGATTTTATTTGGTTAATTGTTGTTGGGAACTTTAAAATAATATGTCCAGCAACGTATGTAACAGAAATATAACACTTATCATTATGCTTTTCTGATAAGGTAATTCATTTCCATGATTTCAAAAGAGTTGGCAGTCCATCAATTCTACAGTGTAACATAATGCCAAACAGTGCAGAATAGATTAATAGATGGTCAATTGTGCAATTGTGGTTTAGTTTTGTATCTATCAAAATTAGGTAACATTAATGATTATTTGTCGAGCTTGAAATTTAACGGTTCATCCATCTTATCGTGAGCTATAATTGCCATAACCTCTTTGAGTTCTTTCTTCTACTATGGGAAATTCTTTTTCAGGCATTCACCGAATTCCGCTTTCGCTTTCATGACTGAAAGGACATCGATTATTTACTGCCATCATTACTTTCATCTCTCACAACAAAGACGAATAATAAAAAAAAGTTTTCATGGAACTGATGAGGAAGTAGCTGGTAAAATACTGCGTTCATTAATTCTCTGCTTCGAAACGGTCAATACCTATCTTAGCCAGACTTGCAATTTTCTTCTGTCTATCTGTACCTTCCGTTTTCTGAAATTTCACATAAAATACGATGTCCAAACACAAGCATGGATGTTAGGATCCAAATGCATTAAGATATGATACTGTCACACCTGGGTAGAACCAGAAGGACTTTGACATGTTAGTCTAGAATTTAGGTTGTTTTGACCAACTCTCACAAAACAAGAAATAAAGAGTAGGAAACAAGTTACATCAGTTTCAAGACTGTTTAATAAGATATTATCCCTATCTGGGAATATATAAATCTTTCACTGGAACAAAATATAATTTAACCATTCACAGAAAATCGTCATTATTGAGAAGTGCTTTTATAAGCAATGCAGAATATAGTATGAGTTAGTGTGCACAATAATTATCCCCTTTCAATTAAAGTTTATCATCCGGATTGTATAATAAAGGCCTTGAAAAACTAGACATTTCAAATTCACGAAAGTCATCTCCTGTGTGAATCCTTGAAAACAATCCACTGAAGTTGACACTGAAGCATTATATGAAATGAGTTCTACCTCGTTGGCGATGATACAAAGAATATCCCTGAAGTGATGGTTGCTATCCTTCCCTGAAGGATCTGTCGTTGTCCAAGCTTGGTGTAGGGCCAGACTTTAATCTGAAGTTATTCGTACCAGTGGAAACCCTCAGAAAATATCCAGCTGACAATCCTTAACCGGATGCTCATCGGGTAACCAGTCTTCGAGTAAACTGAAATCTGCACCCTAATCAATGTTGTAAACCATGTTGTAACCGCCATCTAAAAATATAATATTTATTACCCAAAAGGAGATGACCTAAAATATGTGGAAACTACAAGTTCATTCACATAAAAAAATGTATAATCTATAATCCATAATAACTGGACATCCAAGCGCTGGGGTTCCAAAATTGGACATTCCATCCTAGTCACTGTACAAATAATCTATAAATGCAAAGTCTATGACAAAGACTCTCAAAATACCCGTGTTCATATTCCCATATCTTAACTTGGTAAATTGCTATTCGTAATTAAATATCATAATTGATAGGATTAAAGATGATCAAAAAACGAGCAGTTAAAATCATACCTGGTAAAGATTATATAGGCCTTACTTATGATAGTGCCTTGAAAACGACTAAACTCAAACCTTTGGCGGAAAGAAGACGTGACTTATGTAAAAAGTTTGCGAAGTCAATTACTACCTCTCCTCATTTCCGGGACTGGCTACCTGCCAAATTGGAACACCGATACTCAGGGTCTCTCAGAAGAGTCACCGCATATGCAGGTGTTAACTGTAGAACTAACATAAGAAAAGCCCCATTCCATTCCTAGTTGACCTTATGAATGAAGCATAACTTTTTTTGGTAATTACTTCATAACTCATTGAATGACTACAAACTAAATTGTGCAGTTGCAATTTGCACTCTGACTGAATGTTATTCCTTACATTTAAACCTTACAAACAAAAAAATAATAAATTCTTGTCATTCATGTTTTATTTCATACCACCTTCTTTCATGTCTTCTTCTAGAATGTGACTGCTCTGTTCTGTTTATGTTGAGGTTTGAGCAAACTGTAGCATGCTCTTATTATTATATTAAACTATGTATTACTATAGTACGAGTCTGTTAGTAGGGAGGGCAGAGACCTCTCCAATGTCACTCTCTATGCCTGAGTAGCAGGGATGTGAGACGTTCCACACAACTACCAAACTTCTCTACTCTAATTTAATTTAATATCCAGACAAAACATAAAAGTATATAATATGCAGTGAAGCTTATGTTCAATTCTACCTATCACAGAATCCACATATTTCTCAATACTGATGTCAACAATTGTGCATGCTTTGTACATTTACTACATGAATAATTGTAAATATGCAACTATGGATTTGTATTTTATACACATTCTGTTAATCTTCTCTCTCTCTCTCTATCTCTCTCTTTCCCTCTCCCTCCCTGCCTAGATATCATTTTGTTACTACCGTTCCCACCATTACTGTATTAACTGTTTTAGATTTGTATTTATACATGTACTCGTGCGATTGTAACAGAACATGCAATTCAGCCACCAGGCTGCAAAATGTATCTGCTATTGTGTACATAATAAACCATTGAATAATAAAATAATAATAAAGTAAATTGAATATATCATAAAGAAAGTAAATATGAGAAAATTACACTGCCCCGACCGGGATTCGAACCCGTGACCCTGAATTACATGACCAGTGCTCTACCAACTGAGCTATCCGGGTTCCCGTGGAAGCGAAGTAACAATCTCACATATAGCCCCTCTCTTTCCATCGAGCGTAGGGGGTACATCCATACCAATCCCATGCGTACGCTATATAATGGCCTACCAATGAGACAGTTAGATTGGTCAACGGTCGGACATCCATTCTCTCCAGTTGGCCATGCAAGAGGAGCCGGTATAGCTCTCCTGATGGTCAATGGTCTGAGCCGTGTCCTTCGTGTCCTTCGCGGCTGGTCCTTGGGAGAGGTTGGTCTACAACCTTCTCTCAGAGGGTCAGTTACTCGGTCACTCAGGAAGCTGGCGCTAGATATATCACTCCGGCAGGGGGCAGAGTGATAAATGCTTCGAGTAAGAAGGAGATTATTAGATTATTAGACAAATACAAATACAATATCATTATTACAATCCTAAATCGTAAAAGTTTATTGAATCCTGTTGGTTGGTAGAGCACTGGTCATGTAATCCAGGGTCCCGGGTTCGAATCCCGGTCGGGGCAGTGTAATTTTCTCACATTTACTTTCTTTATGATATATTAAATTGCTGTTATGTAAATTATCCAGATTTGTATTATTATAAAGTACACATCCATATCATGACTTACACTCTTGAACAAATGAGAAAATAGGACAATTTCAGTACTCTATTACATTGGTGACTAATTACTCTTTGTTTCCAACAAATAACTTAGAATCAGCTATCAATCCTCTTAGACTTTTAAGAAGCTCATAATAACTTTAAAGAGTCATTTCTGTCTGAAAATTACAGAAGAACCTAGGTGTATGGTTTTTAAAGATTCTTAATCATAAAGGCTTACAAAATATCTACTTACAGTCTGTCTGGAAAATGACTGCTTATAAACACAGGGTCCACAGGTTGTCTACCATGATGGCACCACGGGGTGTGGCCCTCTGGCTTCACTGCTTCACTGGCAGCAACCTGACACAGCTAAATACATGCAAGCAAATGGCGCCTCTAGCAGCATGCACACAATGCTCTAGCTTGCCTTGGCTTCCAACCTAGCAGAAATCACTCTACTGTGACCTAACAAAAGACTGCTTGTATAACAATAATAATAGTGTATATTTATAGAGCGCACACACCGTCCAAAGACGCTCATGGCGCTAGCCCAGCAACAGTTCTCTTATAGAAATCCCTAACTCCCTTAAAAGCCTAGGAATAATGATCACCTGCTCTACTTGCCTGAAATATAATAAGGATGCTATGTACTTTTGACAGATACATATGGATTTACTTCGAAGAAGGTTTCATATTTTATCTGAATGAAAATTGGATACGTTGTAGAAAGAAGATCTAGTCAGATCGAGAGGTAAAACCTTGCGACGGAAATGTGTAGTTCCATAGGAATCAAGGACAAATATGGCAGCTTACAGTGCGAAAGAGTATTCTGCAATTTGCTTTATGATGTGGATAATGTATATGTTACCTTTAATGCCATGCGCTACAACCCTTGACGGTGGACCTCAAGATCAAGTATCCAACAACGTCACAACTTCACCTTCCCAAGGACCATCGATTCAGACCATTGGAACAATGAGTGCAGGCGGAGGTACAACTGCTGTCACAGAACCCGATTCAAGTGATACAATTCTTGAAAAAGGACCTAAAAACAAGACACTACATGAAGAAAAAAGAGTGTCCTTGATTTGTGATGTAAACGATGATAACATTCGAGATGTATATTGGAAATACTTGAGTGGATCTTGTGATCGACAATACATCAGCAGAAACGACCACATCTTCTCTGCAAGATGTGATTACAAGGAAAATAACTACAAAGTTTCCTTTAACGAATCTTTACAAATATACAAACTGGTAATAAAATCCGTCACGTTTCCGACCGATTTTGGTATGCATGAATGTTGGTATGAGTGTGACTCTGACAGACCTTATATACCGCTTGCTAAAGCAATGATTACAAGGTTGTCAAAAGATGATTCTTCTTTCAGTTGCCGAATGAATGATTTGGATTTGAGGAATATCATACGTTTGAAGTAATGTGTTCATGGACCCATGGTCAAGCAGGTAAAGCACTTTTTGATAGCGCCAGTGGGGAAGTGGTTGAGGTTAACTTGACTTTCCCAGACCATATCATCAATCGGATCGAATCTCAGAAAGTTCCAAACATTACATGCCATTATTTGTCCAGCGACAGCAGTTCTAAAACAATGGATGCGCCATGTATAGGGGACAACAGAGCAGGAATAATCTTAGTAGATCCATTCATCAATGAAGTTAATGTTGGTTCTAACGCCTCATTTTATTGTTCGTCCTTCAACCAGAGCTCTTTGTCTACTGTCTCATGGAAGAGTCACTATAGTGGCGGGAATGCATCTTCTCTCGATACTTCAGAACATTTGATCCAAAGTCAAGATGTTATATCGATCGTTAACGTCAGTGAGTCTGACCAGACAATACTTGTTGAGTGTTCACTCCCAGTGTCAGAAGATATGAAAATATCAAGTTATGGACCTTTTCGCATTGTCGAGATGGCTACTCCTCTCTATGAGAACCCAACACACAGGACCACCGACGAAACTAGTCAAAGAACGAACAAAATTAGTCAAAAAACCAACAAAATTAGTCAAAATATACCAACGAAATTAGTCAAATTAGCTCCATCGACAATTGCTCCGCTGACATTTGCTCCGCCAAACTATGCTCCGAAGATACATTTACTCCTCAACAATAATTGTTCCCACCACATGTTGTTCTGCTTAAACATGCTCCGAAAATAATACATTTACTCCTCAACCATAATTGTTCCACCGACATATACTCCGCCGAATAGTGACCCCCCCCCCCCCCCCCATCCTTTCCAGCACTTTAGCTCCTGGACGACGGACCTCCTGACACTCATCCTCGGGGAAATATTTTCGAGTCCCCGCGTATATACGTACAACCTATAGAGTAATAGACAATTTTGTTGATTATTTCATATCATTCCACCAAATAGTTCCGGTCACTTTATTTCACACCTATTAGCTACCTGTATAGGTATAGAACAAATTGTACATTGACAAAGTCAAGTTACTCAATGTAGTTAGTAATAAATAACCCTCTTAATTCGCTTTTTAAGCCCTTACCTCTATCAATGTAAGATGAACTCCTAAGCTTTTGTGGTAATTCTCCAGTGTTTTTGATATAATGTTCGCTTTTAAATTCTATGTGAAACCATGATAGTCTTACGACATTTAAAAATTATTTAAAAATCATTTTGAACAATTGATTGTTCTGTTTCTCCACTGTTTCAAGTAATTATCAATCAAGGGCACGGCACTGGTCTTAAGAGCGATCCCAAATAAAGCAATCCTTATAATCCTTTAAAAACAATAGTTTTGTGTGCAGTTCCTTTCAAGATATCTATAACTGAAAATGGTCATTTGAATTTCGACCAGGCTGAAATTTATTCTAGCACTGCAATCAGTGGAGGAATTGTGTATGGTATTTCTGGTCATTTGTACATTTTCACTTTTTGAAGAACTTAATGATGCCTTCCAGGTGCAATTTTTTCAGGGCTTGATTTTTACACCATATCACATACACAGATAAGATTTGGGACCTCTCTAACATCGGATTTTTAAAAGTCCGGTTGGATCACTCGACCCCCCCAAAAAAAAAACAACAAACAACCAGACGCCGTATTTTGATTCTATAGCTGTTTTATTAATTTCTAGCTTATCAAAGCAAACCATCAAACCATCTTAATTTTCCCTATTTTAAAGGAATGTTGTACATGCACGTAGAGTATATGTATCTCACTTAATTTACACTCATTTCATTTTACATCTGTGCAATACTTTGTGTCTCTGTGTTCAAGCACAATTTCAATTCGATTTGACACCAACATTTCTACCCAAAACATGTCAAGCCAAAATAAGCTGTTACAAATACTACAACATACATCAACGTGCGCAATACCCCAATTGATGATCTATTCACTAACCAAATTAAAATTTGCAACACTTGACACACGGTTTTGCACTCATGCTTCATTAACTTAAACTACACATTTATAAACTTCATTAAATAAATAATGGGTATTTCCTGATTTATGGGCGACGTAAAAAACTTGAAGGAATATACAAATTTTGGGACATTCTGTCCCACTGGAAGACAGAAACTGACTTTCTTCAGTAGTAGCAGCAGCACATGTGGTATAAACAGTTGTTTTCTTTTCCGTATAATTAGAAAATAATTGTGAATACCTATAGTAAAACATCGTAGAGACAGCAAATCTACCCCCCCCCCCCCATGTCCTACGTTCCTCTCTAAAGAGCTCCAGGAATTGATTTGATCTCATATTATCTATACAGGGCGTCCCAGAAAAAAAAAGAAACCCTAAACCAAAGGGTTATCGTGACCACACTATGGACTGTATGACATTAATTATTCTTTTGCCATATTAGTATTATGGTTTTAAATGATACTTTGATGGCATCCATTCATACATTCTTTACCGAGTAGTAGCATTTTGAAAATGAAATGTAAAAACTCAGTTGGCTAGATTTACTTTTAACACCTGTGAGAAAAATGTTTTCATCTGTTTTTTTTTTAATAACGAGTGTAAGGATAATGCCCTCATCATAAAATTAATAGATAGTCAATGCATTGTCCATGTTGGGGTAAAGAAAGGGCATGTTCTGTGTTGAAATGGTACAGCAATCGAAATAAAAATAAACATAGTGGCACTTTTCATTGTCATCAAAACGAAATACAAGGTTGAAAGGGCACACAAGTCAGAAAAAATATCAAGATCATGGCAATTTCCCACCTCAGGAGTGGCATCTTTTTTATCGCAAGAGGGGCACTTTTTCATATTTTGAGGGATATTCATTGATTTAGGAAATTTAGGGGGCGTACACCCCTGCCACTGGAAATTGGTATTGACGCGTGTTTTATGAATTTCTGATTGAATGCATGTCATCACACGAGGGAACTTCGCGTATCATATCTCTTAAAGCTGGTATTTCCCTTTCTCGTCATGCTCGCATGTGATCCGAACGTTTTCACGGTTTTATCCAAATCTGGCACAACTGAGTTTTTACATGTCATTTTCAAAATACTGCTGCTCGGTAAAGCATGTACAGATGGATGCCATCGATGTCTCATTTAAAAGAATAATACTTATAGCTTGTGGAAGAGAGATAATTATTGCCATAGAGCAATGACCTTTTGTTTTAGAGTTTCGTTTTTTCTGGGACGCACTGTATAGATACAGCAACCTAACCACGTGTATCCAGATAGATTCGATCTTACACCATCTATATTCAGTGCGTCCCCCAAAAAATTAACAGTTAAAGAAAAAGCCTCCCCAAATGAATATTTCAAAATATTTTAGGAATTTTACTGAATAGCTTAAGGTCTCTTCTATGACATGACTCTGGACACATTACGCTTGATTGAGCAAATACCACTTTTATGAAAGGGTGCAAAATTCGGACTTGACAAGATTTGGTATTTGGTCTGGCTGATATAAGGTACGTTCACACGTAGAGCGATAGCATCGATGCTATCGAGGTGTCGATGCTATTTTGGTGAAGACCAGATAGTGTCGAGACCAAACGCTGTCTGAACGCAGATAGTCACGAGATAGAAGCGAGTTTCCAAACTATTCTTGCAGCGAGTTTAGCAGGAGTAAATCTCAGGATCCAGCGACAAAGCATCGACGCTTTGCGGTAGACCACCCACCGCGCTTGTGACTATTTGTCGTGTGAGCGCAATCGCTGCTATCTTCACTCGCTGCTATTATAATTCTATCTGTTTCATGTGGTGCTATAATATAATGCAATGTATGTATTCATGTGATGTACCCTCTTCCCTACTTTTTTTTCTATTATCATTCTGTCTGTTTCATCTGGTACTGTAATATAATGAATGTATTCATGTGATGTGTATAGGGGTATAGTAGGGTAATGTATATACTGTGTGGTAAGGAAGGGGTTGTTTTGTTTTGTTTTGTTTTTGTTTTTTGGGGGGTTCCTTCTTTTTATCTTTTTCTTTTTTATGTGACCAGGCATCACAAAACCACCCAAAAGTCGCACTGTGTGATTTTCAGTTAGAGATCAATCAATGTGTTTTGGTTGGCATGCATGGTCAAATTTTAGTTTTGGGTATTTCCTGAAAGAGTATACTTTTTTCTAAGTAATCTAAAATGTGGAGGCACCAAACAATCTAGAAGTGGTATTTTTGCCAGCTTTTTATCAGACTTATGTGTGTCTTCTCTGGATTTTGTTGTATTACTTTTCTTTTTCATGAATACTTGTCTCATTTTAATCTCCCATAAATCTCCCGGAGTAAGTTTTTGCATTGATACTTGTGCACTATGATAAACAGGATTATGTCTATGTAGTATGCCAAGTTTTAGGACAATCTGATAATCTCTTCATAGAAATTTTCATTGAGTTCTAATCCTCCTTTTGTCACCTTAGCACAACACTTTGCAAGTCAGAGTGCTTCAATAGACTGCAAACTTTAAACCCTTATTAAGAAGTAACATTATGAGGGACTGTGCATTCTTCTCTTTGTACATTAAGTTATGAACATCCAATGAGTTATATATCATTTTAAAGCTGAGAATCTGCTCTTTCAGAATCAGACCTTAACTAAAGTATGATGTGGTCTTTAGATATTGATTTACATGTGCTTACCAGAGAATATAGTGTGCATGCATGTGTTTTATTTTGGCATAAGATTGGAGTTCAGTCAATTTTGACATGTACAAGGTTTATTTAAAATTAAGTATTATAACACATGTATTTGCTACTTGATTGTATTATCGATATTACAAATGAATTGTTATTGTGTTATTATGTTGATTTATGAAGACATATAACTTCCGCGCGTTTGACCATGCATACCAATTATACTCGGGTCACTCTGTGTGGCGCAGTAATTATTGTTTTGGCAGCGGGTGAGCGATGAATAGTCACGAGTGGGTGATAGAAGCAAGTCGATCACGGCCTGTCTGAACGTACTGGAAATATTTTTGAAACTTACATAGCATCGATGCTAACATAGCATCGATGCTATGTACTACGTGTGAACATAACTAATGTCAACAAACCTTAAAAGTTGACAGTTGGAAGAATTCTCCCCAAACAAATATTTACAAATATTTTCAGAGAATATTCAGACCTGTGGATAACTTAGGGTCTCTTCTACCAAATGACACCAACATTTCTAACAATATTTTATGCTTGAGAGAGCAAAATCCACACTTCACAAATGTTTGTATTTCTTCTGGCCCGTATCAGCAAAGTTGAGAGTCACGAAAAGGCTTAGAAATTTTCATATTCTCATCATTAAATGTCATTCATGCAAGAACAGCCTTTCTCAGTAAGTCCTGTGTCCTGATATAACCCGTCGAAACTTTATGGCTGACGAAACAAGCCAGCTTAAATTTAAAAACTCACCGAAAAGTAATATTTAAAAACACTAAAAATAGTTCATTACTCACTCAAGCATAAAATGCTGATGGGATTATGCAGAGAACAAAGCCTGTTCTTTCATAAATTGTCTTTTATTGATCAGAATATGGAAATTTCTGGCTGATACGAGCCAGAACCAATGCCAATTCTTTGCACCCTTTCAAAAAAGTGACTTTTGCTTAATACTGGAACGTAAAATTAAATGTCTCCAGATTTTTTTGGTGTCATTTTATAGAAGAGGCCCTAAGCTTTCAGCAGGTATGTGTATAAAGATTTCCTTAACATCGAGCATACGATCTTTAACACTGGGAGTAAAATGCCTAAAAATTTGTTTACAAATTAAAATTCCTCCCATCAAGCTTCTTCGTTTAATTTCCTTAAGATATTTTAAGACATTTATTTGGGAAGACTTTTTCCAACTGTTAAACTTTTTCTGGGATGCACTGTGGATTGACCCAATATATCCCTTTTTACGAAAGTATTAAAACAAATTATAATTGATAATTCTAAATGATAACATGGAAATAGAAACACATGCATGCTTCCCTACCAATTTGGTACTAAATGGTATAGTCTCGAAGCCGACATTATACATGTTATATGTTCTTTATTGCTTTTTAATCACTCATTACAGTCATGGCAAAGACCAGCACAACATCGTTAAAATAGTGCTGGTGCAATTGCAAAGTTGAATTATTAATGATGATGATAGATAAAAATATTAAATTAATCACCCATCTCTACGTTTTTATCAACAATTACGGTTATATAATTCTTTTTTCCACAAATGTGTTGGATCTTGACACAAGCTTTTCATAGGACGAATTGTTCTCGTACTTTTCCAGCATACTGTTGTAATAAGGGTATAAATGATTTATGCTGGTTACACTTGGCTGTTGTTGTTTGTGTGTTTCTTACTAAAATACATGGCTGACTTCTGTTCTCAAATTACATCTATTGTACAGGTTTCTACCTGGTTTCAATGGCCATCCAGGTATGCGATAAAGTAAAGCTTTACGGATTCTGGCCGTTTTCCTCACGATACGGGTACAACAAGACAGACGTTCCTTATCACTACTTTGACGGTAGCACGGCATCTAAAGCAAAAACATCACATGAAATGAACAAAGAATTTAGCATCCTTGCACAACTCCATATTCTAGGCATAGTAAATATAAATGTTGGATCTTGTGGTTAATTAAAGGGGAAATCTACACTGATATTCTGGTATAACTTTTAAGCTTGTATTTTATTATCTTATCTACGTCTTCTTTCATATCTCCAAGTTTCTCACATTTATTATGCAAAGAGAGCTTTGCTGAATTACATACATATATATATATATATATATATATATATATATAGTATATAGAGATTTTAAATGGGAGAAGGTATAGATGAAATAGAATTAAAATAAAGTTCACTCAGAGAATAATGACACAGCAGATATATCCACAGGTTGATTTCCACAAGCGCTTTCAATTAATTTATTCAGGTGAAGTGATCGTACCTGTTAGTTACATGCGTTTATATATATAAAAAAGCAAGGTAGACATATTAGTTGCAGTACAAAAGTCTTTCAAATCTCAGTTATTCAAGTTCGGAGGTACAGCCGGATATGAAGAGATAAAGAGGTACAGGAAAGCCGAAAGAGAGGTTCAATAATAGTAGCGGGCAGTATGAATGGAGAGAGAAAACAAGAGACGAGGGTAGGACTGCACTGCTGTGGTGCCAGGTAAAAATGCCAGAGGAAAAAATGCCAGAGGTAAAAATGCCAGAGGAAAAATTGCCAGAGGAAAAAATGCCAGAGGTAAAAATGCCAGAGGAAAAAATGAGGTAAACACGCGGTGGGTGATGTCAGGAACAAAAAGTAAAGAAGCAAAATATGCCAGCTGCATACTAGGAGAATATAGGTGAAAAATCAAGGTGAAATATAGAGAAGGTCTAGAAGCAGACCTGACATCTGCTTATTTTACTTTTTAGACTATTTGGTTTGACCGCGTTGGACTCTGGACTCCAGATCGTAGACCCGGCTTTTTTTTTAATCGACGTACGATTTCATTATCCCGAATGGAATTTGGAACGAGAAGGAAGTCTGCAACTGAATTTTAGGTTTCGAGAAGGGAAAGGAGGTATGCAAAAATGACATCACCCTAATGTGGGACAGTCCTTTTGTGGGTAAATATGAACCTTTTTGGAATTATGGACCTTTGGATAAACGAACCTTCGGAATAACGAACCTTCGGAATAATGCAACAAATGTTCGGAATTTTGAACCCCCAGGCATGGGAAATTAGTGTTTCGGAAATACGAACCTTCGGAATAACGAGATGCCCCCGCATCATGATACTAACTGTATAACTTAAGGACACAATACCTGTACCTGTAGTAAAATAACTTGCAGGCGCCGCGGAACGTCTTGGAAAGTGGAGGGGCTTATGGGGGGGGGGGGGGGTACTAGCATTTTTTTACCTCTGGCATTTTTACCTCTGGCATTTTTTCCTCTGGCATTTTTTCCTCTGGCGTTTTTACCTCTGGCATTTTTACCTCTGGCATTTTTTCCTCTGGCATTTTTACCTCTGGCATTTTTTCCTCTGACATTTTTACCACTGGCATTTTTACCTCTGGCACTTTTACACCGAACCACTGCTGTATACTATTGTCGGGCGAAAACCAGGGTAATGATATGCTTGCAGTGTCCTCAGGGAGAACAGTCTTTAGCACTGGTGAGGCTACCCTGGGTAAACAAGACATATTATCATTACTATTACTTATTATTATTGTTATTGTAAATTATTATTATCATTATATCATTAATAACTACTATTTTCATCATTATTATTAATGTTCAGACTAAAGAATCAAAGTAGACAAGTCAAAAATTTTTAAAGGTTTTTTCATGCTGATATAAAGGTATATTCATCTCCAGCTTGTGTTTAGACTATTTTTAGAAGTACTGGCCAACTGCATTATACATATGCGATAGCTAATTACATATTCTATTGTATTGTATAGGGTTATACGATCAGTTCAGGGGATTAAGTAAGAGGATTACAAAAAGTGAAAAACAGATTTATCAGGTCAATAAACTCGGCAATAATAGACGAAAAATATTCTACTCATGACTTGCTCAGTACATATGCAATTGACCATTTGCACTCCGGTCACGTGTGTGACAAAGTTAGTTGGGCAATATTTTAAGAACGATAATCATATTTGGAATAATATTTGGTGAAATGAAGGACACATACAAGTTAGATTAGGACAGGACAAATATACATTATCCAAACTGTATTTTTCTAATAGCATAAACTTTTCATGTTTTCGGGTCACGTGTGTGACATTAGAATTACTTAATTATGCATGCTAATTATTACATATTGCTTAGACAAATGTTCGTTTTCCCTTAGCTTATTTTCTTGCAAAAGAACCTAGGAAGGGTATGATTACACTACATAGTGGCCACACCTATCAAAGCTCATACTGAGAGATGACTATTAGATGGTGAAAAATATAGTGGAAGTCGCCCAATGTCAGCATGTGGGGAGATACCCATTAAGATACCATGGTATGCCCATCCCCTATTACAGCAATTCTAGTGCCTGTCTTCAGCTAACTATTATGTTATCTGGGGATGTGAAACTAAATCCAGGGCCATCACAAACGGAGAAACAACCGGATCTTCAGATAGACGGAGATCTGGCGCAGGCGGTACACCATCGGATACAGTATGATGTCTCCACACTTCATCGCTTAGATCGTCAGCACCAGATGTTACCACGTGACACATGGAACACAATATGCGATTTAGGCATTGGATGTCGAAAAAGAACGCATCGCGGTCGACGAGCTCCCAAGTTTCTCCTCCATGAAGTAGTAGCCGGTGATAGTTACACCTCTGCACATCGGGGGCCGACGACACCTAACATGAGTGGTTCCAGTGACAATGATGATGACGAACTCAGTGAACATTCAAATGACTCTAGTTTTCATGTAAACATACAATCTAGAGGACTGAAAATTGCACACTTAAATATTTGTAGCTTGCTTCCAAAGTGTGATCATTTGAGGAATAAATTTGTTAATAAACCGTTTGATATACTAACTTTCTCTGAAACTCACCTGGATAGTACAATACATGATGCCGAAATACAACTAGAAGGATATACAACTAGAAGGATATTCAATTGTAAGAAAAGACCGAAACCGGCAAGGTGGTGGTGTGGCAGTATTTGTCTCAAATACTATGAGTTACACGCGAAAATATGAATTTGAACATCCTGACATTGAAAGTTTATGGGTTGAAATAAAATTGACTAATTCTAGGCCTATACTGATGGTACATTTTATCGTCAGCCCAAATCAGGCAGGACTACTATGAAGTTATAGATGATACAATTTCCAAAGCGATACATACAGGCCATGTCTGTTACATATTGGGTGACTTCAACTATAACTTGTATTCTGAAAGAGATTCTCGCATTGTCCGCCAGTTGTGTTACCAAAATAACCTACGTCAAATGATTGACCATCCAACAAGGGTTACAGAGAACAGTTCAACTCTGATTGATCTTGTCCTGACAAACCACCCATGTAACATACGGGAGAAGAATGTTATTTCACATGGCATGAGTGACCACAGATTGGTCTACGTAGTGTGTAAGCATTTCAGACCAAAAGCACCACCTAGAGTTGTGAATACAAGGGCTTTCAAACGTTTAAATGTCGAATGTAGCGTTACAAAATACCCATTCTGAATTTGATGTACACCAAGGAGGCATAGAACTGGAGTGGAGTAGGTGGAGAAGTACATTTACTGAGATATGTAATAGACATGCCCCATTCGTTTCATTGAGAGTCAGAGGACTAAAGACACCCTGGGTTACCCCAGAATTTGTTAGATTGTCTCACGAGCGAGACAAACTCAGGATAAAGGCTGAAAAATCTAACCACCCACAAGATTGGAGGCATTTTAGAACGTGCCGTAATCATGTAAATAACCTAAAAACCACTTTGAAGAAGGCATACTGCCATCAGCAGATTGTATCTAACAAGAATAACCCTTCTGAATTATGGAAAGTTCTTAAGAGTCTTACTCCTTGCTCAACACATAGTGAACCCACCAACTTAAACCATCAAGAATGTTCTGAAACCGACCCTGTAAAATTGGCTAATGCATTCAATCAGTTCTTTGTGTCAATCGGTAGTGAACTTGCATCCAAATCCCTCTCTACAGGAGATACACTATTTTCTGATGATCGACCCAGTACTGTTCAGAATTGCTTTTCTTTCGTTGAAGTTCAAGAAGCTTTTGTGCTCAATGAATTACAGTCTGTCAAAATTGATAAGGCAACAGGCTTAGATGGAATCAGTGCTAGGCTATTGAAGCTAGCAGCGCCGATTATTAGTAAACCAATCACCAGATTGTTTAACCTATCTCTAAGTTTAGGAGTAATCCCTCAAGAATGGAAACAAGCCAGAGTTACCCCCATTCACAAGGGCGGTGACAAGAACAATGTGAATAACTATCGCCCTATATCGATTCTACCGACAATAATGAAGGTGCTAGAAAAGGCTGTGCACTTCCAGCTTCATGATTATTTTGTTGGAGTTAGACTTACTTACTGCTCACCAATCAGGGTTCAGAAAAGGTTACTCAACAAATACCTTATTGACGTATGTTAGTGACTACCTGCACAGAATTATAGATACTGTTAAAATGGGGTCCCACAGGGATGGTGTTCTTAGATATACGGAAGGCCTTTGATTCCGTAAACCATAGCATGTTACTTAAGAAGTTATACAATTATGGTGTACGTGGTAGGACCCTGTCGTGGTTTGAATCATACTTGAAAGGTCGCAAACGGGGTCGCAAACAGTGCACAGTGGTGCAAAGGGCAAAGTCTGACATGAAGATCCTCCAATCAGGAGTACCTCAAGGTCCAATACTCGGACCTCTACTGTTCACACTCTTTATGAATGATTTACCCTCTAGCATTAAACATAGTAAGGTGATGATGTATGCCGATGACACGGCGATTATGTTCAGTGCCTCTGACCCAAAAGAAATAGAGAGTAAATTGAATAGTGACCTAGACAGTGTGAAGTCGTGGCTCAATCAAAATTACCTCTCCCTTAATACAGACAAGACCAACTTCTTACTAGTAGGGACCCCTCAAAAAATACGTCGCATTCAAGAACAAATTGACATAAGGATAGATGGTCTACAGATTAGACACGTGGAGAATGTGAAATACCTTCGGGTCTGGTTAGATCAGCACCTTAACTGGTATGAACATATTAAGAACATATCCAGCAAAATTGCTTCAAGGTTGGCACTACTAAGAAGAATCAGAAAATATCTAACGATAGATAGTGCCAAGTTACTAGCAAATGCACTTGTATTACCATACTTCGATTACTGCTGCATCTCATGGTCAAATTGCAGTCAGGGTCTTAAAGTTACACTGATTAAATTACACAAACAGATGACAAGGGTTGTTCTGTTAACTAACATACTTACCCCAACAGTAGAAATGTTTACTAGACCCAAATGGATGAATATGGAGAAACGTTGGCAATTTCATAAAGGTAAACTCATGTTCGACATTTTGAACGGTAATGCCCCTTCATACCTATAAGACCTGTTTACTTTGTCTGCAACCACACATCGCTACAGTACTAGAATTTCAGACACGCGAGGCTTAATCATTCCGAAAGTCAAAACCGTAAATGGCAAAGGCCTTTTCTTTTGAAGGTGCAACTATCTGGAATAACCTTCCTAGTGAAGTAAGAAATGCCCAAACCAGTATGGCAGTATGCACATACGTGTTTGAAAAGAGTCCATCAAATTTAAGGTAAACATGATTTTACAGAGAACTTTGATAGGAAAAAATAACCACATTCTTGCTTGTTGTTCAATCCTCCCACACACCTAAATTGGCCTCTGAGCCAACCGTAAAATATGATTCAATGAATATGGTATCGAAAGAAGCATAGTTAAATACTTTACAAGTACATATCATATTACGTTCATATTTACAACTCAATCCTAAACCAATAAGTCAATTATACATTTTTTTTCCTGACTCAATGGCCCGTATTCTGATAGCCGGGTTTAACTTAACCTCAGTCTAATGGGGGGTTGCAAGAAAGTTGCAATAAATTGCAATTTGTAAAGCAAACTGGAACAACCATTCTGAATGGTTCAGGGTCTGCCCATTCAAGAAGATGCGCTTACAATGATGATTTTGATTGGTCAGTACCGATCAGTTGCAACTTGCAATCAATCGCAACTTTCTTGCAACACCCCATAAGTGTGGTAATAAGCCTGGTTTAAGTCGCCATATTTAACCCTGGGTTTAAATTTGGTATTCCAAGGTTTAGTCTAACCTCAGTCTAAGTGTGGTAATAACTCTCTCAATATTTAGACAGGGGGTAGTTTAAGTCGGGTTTATCTCTGTCGCGTAGGCAAAATGCTAACGTTAGAGCCTGTAGGCATACCGTACATCTAGGCAGTTTAGCGATACGAAATTCTCGCAGACATGGCACGTAAACGTCGCTCCTGAAATGACCAACGCCTAAATTCTAACTTTTTTTACTGCTGTTAATTACGGAGAGAAAAAAAACCCCGGTACATCCTAGATAATCCTATTTTTTCGTAGCAAAATCAGATTTAACCGATAGACTTTAGAGTTGTTGTTTGCTTTAACTTATTTTAAAACTAACAGTAGGCCCTAGCCCCTGAGTGAAACCAGTATGATTCGGTGGGTCTCACACTTTACCCATGTTCAAATGACCATTGAAAATATGGCCATATAAGTTATTTTTTTAAATTAAAGTATCATATATACGATGCCACTTACCTAAACAGACCTTCCGCAAATCAGCTTTTCCTAAAAAATGTGTAGAATCGATGACTGTCACTTTTTACTCTCAATTTTTGAAATCAGTCCCATTCGCCATGTTGTTGAAGCAGAAACGAAAATAGGCACTTGCGCATGCGCTATGAATATTTATTACAATGACGCTATAGTTTTCGTCACAGGAATAATGAATATTCATATATCCACCGTGATCCGCCGATCTCTCGAGCCCACTCGTCTAATGAATATTCAAAATCCTCCCTTCTTGTCTGTATTATAGTGGAGCTGCTGACGCAAATCCACAGCAACAGAGCCACGCTTCTTAGCACGAGAGGACATGGGCTGATTTGAAAAATCATGCAAACCCAACTGAGCCGAGCGAGGCAGATTCCCTCACACGACATGCACGAGAGGGGTGGAGACCCGGTCACACTCACTCCAACCACAGTATTGGAGGGTGAGCTAGCCAAGTTACCACTAGAAGTGGGCGAGCACTGGGGTGTAGGAACAGAGCCCACACGCTCGAAAAAACCCGGAAACGGTCATACCAAATGAACAAAGAAACAGGGCAAGTGGTAAGGCCAATTTGGTCACTGTGTGACCAAGAACCGGCGATTGTCGAGGGAAGACAAGGTTCCGCTTGAGAAGAAGAGACCATGGAAGATTTATCCATTTTGGACTTTTTCATCTTGGCCTTAGGCTTCTTGCTTGGTATAACATCACAAGCTAAAGAGGCCCGCTACCTAGCAAAGGAGGGCACAAGTTGATGCGAAGCATCAGAGCCGCCCAACTGAGCAGAGACAGACACCCCACACGAAAGGGGTGTGGCCCCGATCACACTCACTCCTTCCACAAACGTGGCGGGTGAGGCAGCCAAATCACCACCGAGCGCGGGCGAACACTGGGGAGCAATGCTCTTATGCCCGAAAACCCCTGACCCAGTCACACTAGGTGGCCTAGAGGTCGGAGGGAGTGGTGAGGCAAAAATTGCTCAGTCTGATAAGAAGACTGGTACGCCCACGGGACCAACAAAGTCTCCTCCCCAGGCAGTGCACGAAGTGCCGACGGCGGGGGAAGAAGGGGCCAGAACGGTGTGACCAGAGTCTGGGGTATGCACGGAAGCGAAGCATCCACCGACAGAGGGCCAGCTTCAGACGTCGAGCTAGGTGCATGAGTAAGACCCCAACCCTGCTGCTCAGGAAAGGCCTTCATCAAGCTCAAAAGCTTTGCCTGACATGGCAATCCTAACTGTTACAGAGCTCGCTTTCTCAACTCAGTCTTCAAACTGTATTTTCTCGCCGACGTGTCCTTCTAGAAGCTTATTCTCTTAAACTTCTCCAAGCACCGCGACCTCGTGAAATTCTCCCCCCCCCCCCCTACTTGCCGCCAGACCGCTTGCCGTGATCTCAGAAATTCTCATTTGAATCTGCCTCGTTGTAGAACTGAAATATATCGTTCTTCAACGATCCCTTCTGTAAATCGTCTTATCATAGCCGTTTCTGATTGCAATAATGTTCCTATATTGTTGTAGTCTTCTTGTTTTGTCCATTATGACGCCACAATGCTTTTCCTTCCTCCCTCTCCATTTCCATCTTCTATATTTTCTCTTCTCAATGAATAATTCATGATTATGATCGCTGTTAGTCCGGTTTCTATCTTTATGCATGCAGTCGGTTCACTGATGAACATTTTTATTTAACCTTTATGTTATCTATTTTTAGAATTTGTTAGTGAATGTTGGAATCTGAATCCTTGTAAGGTACAAACACTTGGTCACACGTACCCGTTTTATCAGAACTCTTTTTTTTTATATAGCATTTTTAAAATTAATTTATGCATAAGCAGATTAGCGTCTATACTTATTATCCAATGGCTACAATAAGTATTCAAGCATTTAATCATGTTAATGAGCTATTGAGAGGGAATTGGCTTTCAGAAACTTTTGTTATACCTTTGCCGTTTATCTTTTGCTATCATAAACTCCGTTTCATCTTTTATGACCCAAGGTTAAGAGTAGTTTGAATTGTGTTCTACACTTTTAACAGTTTAATAAGTTTAATAAGTCGAGCTTTTTTATATTTCAACTCTTCTTCCCAACCTACATTTCTTTCTTTGCTGTTTATATGCTTCTCACAAACCACTCCTTACTCTGATCTCGGATTTGTTCATTTAAATAATTATAATTATGCTCTTGATTCTTGTGCAGGTCATGCTTTTAATTCTTTTTAACGAAACAAATTACAATTCATTTTGGATTGCAACATTCTACGTAAATATCCCTTTATACAACTGAAATTTACAGAGAATTTTATGATAATTCCCTTTGTTTTAATGGAATAATTTTCATACAGTTAAACAAACGCTTATAACTTACTTATTGTTTCTGAAACCATAATTCTTTACGATTTTACTCACCTACATGCTACAAGAAACTTCGTAATTTAAATTTCATCTTTAAACTGCGTTTCCTTTCTAGGATAACATTATTTACCATGTTACTTTTGTTTCTTGATGTTTTCATTATGATGTGATTAATTTTGTACAAACTTTGTAAAATCAAACATTATCAGCTTTTTAGCTGCAAGTCTTGTTATTTAATAAACTATTACAATTACATTTTACTTTATCTGTTAGATCATTTACATAATACACACATATATATATAGAGAGAGAGAGAGAGAGGGAGAGAGAGAGAGATACAATGAATGAATTCCAGAGAAGACATTGGTAATGCATTGAATTCCAACTTTTTAAAATTTTAACCAAATTTTCGATTCTCAATTACATCTTATTCTTGTGAAAACACTGGGAGCGGCCGATTTCTTGGAGAGAAATTCCCTATAGATTTGTTTTGAATTAATATTAGCTATTGATACCCTTTTTTTACCGATTAGAAATGCAATACCCCTATCATCAGGAACAGTATCGCCATCTTTATTCATGTTTCTTTTCCAGCTAAATGGAAGCATCTTATAAATCATCTGTATCAATTCAAAATCCTTTACGTTTAACCCTCGCTGTTTAAAGTATGAGTATAATCGTAAGTTTCCATTATGATCCATTATATGTTTTACTTGAAATATTTTTTTGTCAAATAGATTTTTATCAAATATACACTTCCCTTTGATTCTTAACCACCATTAACCACGATATCTTATTACATAAACTTAAACATTATGGGGTGCGCGGGAAGGCCTTGGAGTGGTTCAGAAGCTACTTGTCTAATAGACAACAATATGTATTTTTAAATGACCTAACATCGAACATGCAAAATATTAATTGCGGAGTTCCACAAGGCAGTTTGTTGGGCCCTTTGTTATTCATCATTTATATAAACGACTTCTGTAAATCATCTGATGTCCTCTCGTTCATACTTTTTGCAGACGATTCTAATATATTTTATTCCCACCATAATCCTTATACTTTAGTTAATATCGTTAATAACGAGCTTTTAAAAGTTACACAATGGATTAGATCTAATAAATTGTCTCTTAACCTTCTCAAAACGAAATATATGTTATTTAGTAATTCCATTAACGCACTTCCCTATAATATTATATTGGATGATACTAATTTAGAAAATGTACCATTCATTAAATTCCTTGGTGTAACTGTTGACAACAAGCTTTCTTGGAAACACCATATAAATAGCATTTGTAAAACCATTTCACGAAATATTGGCATTATTAACAAATTAAAATATCACTTCCCGACGTCTTCTCTATTAATGCTTTACACCTCTTTGATTTTACCTTACCTGAATTATGGGATACTTGCCTGGGGCAACTCCCACCAAACCTTTTTAAACAGATTGTTGTTATTACAAAAAAAGTCTCTTCGTATAATTAACAACTTTGCTGTACGTTCTCATACAGACCCTTTATTCTTTGAGAATAAATTGTTGAAAGTTGTTGACCTTTACTTTTTTCACTTAGGGCAATTTATGTACAAATTTGAGAATAATACACTTCCTGGTGTATTTGATACTATGTTTCCTCTCCATCGATCAATTCATAATTACCCAACAAGACAATCTAATGAATTCCACTTACCACGTTTTAGAACACTTTTCGCAAAGAATACTTTTTTGTATGACGGTCCTAGATTTTGGAACTCTCTCAGCAATGAAATTAAAAATAGTCCGTCTTTAGATACTTTTAAAAGAAAATTAAAAACATTTCTACTTAAAAATTATAGAGGTCTTCACAGCTAATCTCGCTCACTCAACCGGCTTTACGATCTGTGTTACCTTCTCTTTTCGGCAGTGTTTCGTCCTGTTTTCTAATTTTGTCGATTTTTCATATTTTTTATTGACTTCGTGGCAGTTCCTTCCTTTCAGCATCTTTTTTGTCTCCATTTGTCCATGTTCTGTTTTTTTGTCCCTGTTTTGTCTCTGTCTTGCTTTTGCGTTTGTTCCTTGTTATTGTTCCTTATCTCTTTTGTAATCTTCGTAGGCAAATTACAAGTTTTTTCCTTTTTTCCCGTGGGGGGGGGGGGGGGGGGGGGGGGTGGGGAGGGGGGTTCGCAATATACAAGCCTTGCTTTTTAGCGAATCCCCCTATTTCCACAGGTAGTTTCCAGTCACTATTTTCTTTTTAAAGAGTACCTTTTGTAATAACTATTGAAAATCTGTTTTTGTTCACTTTATTTACATATACTTGTATTATATATAATATTGAATGTAAACCATGTCACGATTTTTCTTGTCTGTTGGAAATGAATAAACACGAATTTGAATTTGAATTTGAATTTATGAATTTATTATTAAAAATTATTTCATTTCCTTTGTATGGTTCACAATTCGTTCGGAAGTTTCTGGTTTCCATCCATACTTCCAATATATCAGTATAAAATTTTGGCAGCGTTAGGTTCAATAGACCCAATAAATAATCACATGAGAAAATGAGATTTCCTCCAAAATGTTTTGTAACAATTAAAATACTGCTTCCATTTCATATCATTTTTTCCATACGTTTCTTGACCCACATAACCCTCTGGGCTTTAATCAGTAATTCAAAATTCATCATTTTTAGAACTCGGAAATGGTAATCTAAATACATTGTGTTATGAATTTTATTTCTTCCTCTCCACAAAAATTCAAAAGTTATCTTATCTAAATCATCAAAAACCCATTTTTGGGACCGGTGTAATGGATGCTGCATAAATAAATTTAGAATATACAAACAACTTCAATAACTGTATTTTCCCCATCATTGTTAGGTCCCTTTGCTTCCACCAACCCAACAGCCTTTTAATTTTACTTAATATCTCCTTGTAGTTCAAACTTTCTTTTACTTCTATATCTAAGGAAAATACCACACCTAATATTTTTACAAAATCAACTTTTTGACCTAGGGGCATTCCGTAAGACTTCCCATGCAAGGATCCCAACAAAAGAATTTTTGTTTTCTCCTTGTTAATTTGAAGTCCGGAAAGTATTCTGAAATTCTCTAATAATCTAATTACTCTTAAAATGGAAACTTTATCTTGAACAAAGAGGGTCATGTCATCCGCATACATGACTTGCTTCACCTCGTCCTTTCCGAAACAAATACCTTTGATTTCCCTATCATGTCTTATATTATGGGCTAATATTTCTATACATAAGATAAATAGATAAGGAGAAAGGAGATCTCCTTGTCTTACGCCTCTTTGTACTTCAAAATACCCCGTCGACATCCCTCCATTAAAAATACAACTTTGTGCATTTTTGTATAGAACTTCCACCCATCTGCGAAATTCCGGGCCGAAGTTATAAGAGCATAAGTAAACATTACATAAGACAATTTACAGGACCCTTGAATTTCAGTCTATTATTATAAAACGCCCACTATCATCCCTCTCTATTTTTATGAGTTTGAAGTCCACTGAATCTTTTATTAAAATAAGAACGCCTCTATACTGTGAACAGAACCGTGACTATAAAAGCATAACCCATCCCACATCGAGCTCCACCTGTCCTCTGTATCCTTTGAACTAAACGTTTCTTGAAGAAAAATAACGTCACCCCTTTCTGTGCACCATGAAAAAACCCCACCCTTTTTAGTACTTTCCCTAATTCCTCTTACATTAAGCGAACATAGTTTACAATTAACATTCGTACTCATCATAGCTCTCGTAAAAGAGGTAAAGCTGAACCAATTATACAATACAATTGAGCTGCTATATGGAGAGCCAGACATGCAGCATAAAAAGCACTTTCCTTTGCACTCTGTTTCTTTGGATAACGATAACAATTAAAGTCAAAGACCCTTTCATTCCTACTAATGCATTCCATGTGTTTCGTTACCCCCACACAAGTAGAACTTCCCATCCCTCCATTCCAAAACCTAAACCTCCTTCCCTCCCATCCCCAAGGAGTAAGCCCTTCCTTGTCAGGAAGAAAGAGAAAGGGGGATAACATGACTTCGATTTCCCTGACCCTTCTTCCCAGCAAAAAACAAAAACAAAGGGAAAATTGACCTCGATTTACAGGACCCTTCTTCCTCCATTAAGAACAATCCAGCAAAGGAAGGAAGAAAAAGAAATTTTAAAGTTATAAGCTTGGCCGCTTCACGATTGATTTAAACCAAGATGATGCATGAGTATATCACTTACAATGCACATGTAAACAAAAGGAGAAAATACACTTCAACCAACTATACTTCATATTTACAAAATGTTATATTGAGAATTAAAAAAAAAAAAAAAGTACGACAAAGCCATTAACAGTGAACCTGTTTACAAAATAATTAGATCGGTAATGGTTAAATCAGATTGAAAACTCATGACAGCTGTTTACACCTTGCAATGAAACCTGAAATTATATATATTAGCATGCAAATTTCTTTCTTGAAGCGACAATTAATCATAATCACCAGTATTATTTAAAAAAAAAACACCCCACAACACATGAACACAGATTACACTAGCTTGAATGTCGATGCTAATCTTACAAAACCACAATTAATGCTTTGAAAAATACAATTTGCATATATAAACCAAGCTAACTGTATAAGCTTCCAAAATTCGTACCCCATAATGTTAATGAACATATTACATGAAAATCTCAAATTCTCTCCCTAACCCTAACCCTAACCCTAACCATAATACAGGTTATTCACCCCTTGCAGGGATATCCAGAATGCATGACCAATGTATCAGTGATTAAACAGAACACTGTCTTATGCAAAATACAGGAATGCCTTTATCTGTCTACTTTAGGACAAAGGAAACTAAAGAACTACTCAGAGCATTCCTTTCAAAATTCTGTACAAACTAGACATAATCATGGCTATTGTCAGTTTGGCCAATCGGAGGAGCAAAAACAGGAATTTCAGTGTAAGCCATACAATGTGAACTTTCCAATTCCTTAAGACAAAATTTTAAAGACGTTACAGAAACATCTGAAGTTCTATTACCTGCAGCTAATCTCAACAATTGAATTGAGTTCTCACTTGCCTGAATAACTATACAAATATCAAGAATCAAAACCCTGATTGACTTCCTAATTTGGTCAGTACGCGTGCTGGAAAAAAAAGCACACTAAGTGGCCCCTCCCCTCAAATTCCGCCCAGACTATACTTCTTAATCGCATGATAAAATATTCACCCTGACCTGAAATTTAAATTCTATGCCCTATAAGCCACTTCGGAGATGCAATCTGAGCATGAGCAGATAAAGGTCATCTGTACCAAATTCTAAAACCCACTGACACTAATATTCGATATGTGCTCATGAATGTCACGTAATCATTATTCAATTATGCACTAATGGTGCATTCCATGATATCCAGGTGGAAGTATTCTTTTTAAAGGGGGAAACAAAAGCTATTCATGAGGCACCTCTATCACTCCCAGAGTTATTTTTCTGAAGTGCACAAAAAGGGACCCTCCATGTCTAAAATATCTGTGGATATTTGGGGTCATTTGTACCATGCGCTAACCCCAAACTGGCTTATTGGTTTTATACTTGAAAACATGCAAATTATTACAAGAACAAAACATCTAAATGGATGCCTTAAAGTACTGTCAGTTTATTTAAGACAGTATAGTTGAAAGGAATTTTCCACTATTACGCAACATTTTTATTGAAATACTCTCTCCCCGATTAGGCCCGTATACGCAAACTGAAAGAAACAAAGAATGCGACATGGCTCTTCCCCTCAAATTCCGCCTAAATAGGCCTCATGGTCTGTTAATTTAGCTAAATAGAGGAGCACTCTACAAACTCAATTTAAATGGCATAGTATTTGCATAAATATATGACCCCCGCTACATCCGACCGACTGTTCACCCTGTTGACTGTATAGCTATCACTGACCATTTTAATAGATATATGTAAATGTTCCAAAATCCCCGTCCACTGATACCTTTTTATTGGCATTCTGTTAGAGACAGATGGTACAGATATTAGTGATTGAAAGGATCTTTCGCTAGCCTGAATGAATGAAAGAATCTAAATACTTCACTCTAACTAAAAGAAAGAATTTAACTCATGTGGCCCCTCCCTTCAAAATTCTTCCGCCCAAACTAGACCTCAATGTCTGCCACAGAGTACATGTATTTCCCTTCAAATACTTGGATATCTTTAGAATGACCATGATATAATTTTCTTTAGTTCACCTATAGTAATGTAGTTAAAACCTGAAGGAGAAAGATTTTGGATGAACTTAACTCCCCAAAACATGTATAATTTCGGTTCTATAATAGACGGCATGCAATTAACACATACCAATAATATTTCAACATATCTCTGCTTTGGGCACATGTGAAATTTCCATTTCCTTAGGCAACCAGTAACTCACCATGATCAACAAATATATTATTGAAGGCATCCATCAACAAAACAAAATTAAATCATAATGTACAATTTGCTATTTTTTTTTACAAGCTATGACCTTCGACGAGTAAGCAACAAACACTTAATAAACCCACACCTTGATAATGTTGAGATAGAGAGAGAAAAAAAATACCAATACCAATGATATTTCAACCTTTTCAAGTTACGTGTATGTTTTATAACCAACTATTTCATTAATCGTCAAATATCAACATAATTTACACGGCATTACTGCTTCTACTTTGCCAACGTATGCTATTTCGATTCTTTAGACAACTGGTAACCCTTAACGATGATATTTTCCACACTATGATAAGCAAATTCATTTTTTAAATATAACACGAATAAAAGAAAAAATACAGTGTATACTATTGGCAATAACCTGTAAAGTTTCAACACTTTCTTAAATGTATTTAAACATGTTAAAAGTGCCCTTAAAAGTAACAAAGAAATCCCACTGTGAATTTAGCATTATCGTTTTGAATTATATCAGTTCAATATCAAAGTGCATGGAGAGCAGGAGAGGAAAAAAAAAATCTCAGGGTTTCACATTACAAAAAAGGCTAATCACATCGATACAGCAAGGAACAAAACATTGTTCATGTTTTGTACCCTACATGTATTTCCGTCTTCCCTAAATTGTTCCTTACTTCCTTCTTTTATTTTCTTTTAAAGGAATAAAATTGATGTACGTTGCAAAAGCCAGGCACCAGTCCATCACCATTCCGGCATCCTATACCTGTCCACACCGGACCATCAGCATCAAACAAAGCTGATTCAATTCCACAATTTTGTTTGCAAGTTACAATTTTTTTAACTCTACGTCTTTTAAAATGTATAGTAATGTAAGAAAAAAAAAACCCAAATGGGATTAAAACCAACACCAATGGGATTAAAGACCAACACCTGACTCCCACAACACAATACACTGTTAAATCTTTATTTTATTAGGTGAATGATATGATAAATTTCTATATATAGTGTGAGCTATTTTGTAAAAAAAAAAAAAAAAAAAAAAAAAAGAAAGAAAAGAAAATATATATATATTAAAAAATAAAAAAAAAATAATTAAATTGTGATTGAGAAAAAAATAAATACTGCTCGCTCATTCGGGTAAATCTTTTCATTTCCATGCTAAACTTGTAATTCTACCCTTTTTTTTTGACTGCCAAGATGACAAAGTTTCCAATATGCTTGTAGTACATTTCTTCCTTTTCCCATTATAATTCTGACATCAGTGATCTGTTGTTATCTAGCCCTATACAGTAGGTGAGAAAATACCACTTTCCTGAACGATGATTTCGGCGTAATCAATCTATGCATGGCATAGATTATGACTATGATAATTAAAAAGTGCTTAATTCAATTCTCTTTAAATTTTCATAACAAATTTTGAGTAGAATAATCTTTGTTGAGGTGCAATTTGGTGATAATTGGTCTTTTGATTAATAAGTTATTAAATTGTGAGAAATGTATTGCTTTCTCAAAAGTAACCCAAAAATATTTTCAGGATTATGTACATCTTCACCTGTTTGACAAGTCATAATAGAGGAGCTTTTCAGGTTTCTGCGGTATGTGACTGCCAGGGTGAAATATACTATTCATGTGTTAATTGCACAGATACTAAGCAAGCTTCTCTATTATGCCTAGTCAGATGGTCAATGGGGTGTATTTACATAATCCCGACAATGTTTTTGGCTATTTTTGAGAAAGCAATACATTTTTTCACAATTTCATAACTTTTAATCAAAAGACCAATTAACAGCAAATTACACCTCAACAGATTTTTATTATACTCAAAATTATTTTATGTAAATTTAAAGTGGATTGAATAAAATGCTTTTGAACTATCATAGCCAGAAGGTAAGAAAATTATTTTTTTTCTGTACATACAGAGCATTTTTTTTTGGGGGGGGGGTGGGGGGGGGGGGGGGCAAAGCGTTGTCAAAGGGCCCTTCGGGGTTTTTCATTTTATGGGGTCTGACGCCCCTTCTAGATTGACAATTTTGTCAGGTTTTATTTTTGGGAATGTACATCCATAGCTCTTCCTTATACTACTTCCTACTGACAAATTTTGGTGCATGGGGAGATGGGGTGAAATCATGAAAAATAATTTTCATTATGTTTTTTTAATTAATTAAATGAATAATTAGCTGGGAGAGGGAGGGGGTGGGGTGGGTTCATACTCAACCGTGAGGGAGTACAAAGTTTTCGCTTTTTTTAGGGGCCGTTTTGACACCTCATCCCGACGGAAAGTTTTGTCAGTTGTTTGTGTTTTGTGTAATGTCCAGTGACTGCCATAATACTTCCTACTGACAAAGTTTGATGCATGGGGAGATGGGGTGAAATCATGAAAAATAATTTTCATGATGTTTTTTTACTTAATTAAATGAATAATTAGCTGGGAGTGGGAGGGGGTGGGGTGGTTTCATACTCAACCGTGAGGGAGTACAAAGTTTTCGCTTTGTACATGTAGTTCAATGCCGTCACTCTATATTGTTGTTTATGTCTATTATTGTGTATTATTATAATGTATAATATTTGGACCCCATGGAAGAACAGAGCTGTTTTGTAAACAGCTCTGAAGTTGGCTATCCAACCACATTCATTCGTGTAATATGTAAGCCTCTAATTATGTACAGATTTTGTATTTTTTATGATTTCGGAAATAAAAACAAACAAACAAACAAACAAACCCGACTTTGGGATCTCTTTTGGCGGCTTAGGGGGCTAAATCCTGCAGCTGGTCAGGCTGACAACCTTTTTGTCAATGACTGAGATGGTCTAAGTAACTTTAAGCGGACAAATGTTATGGGTAAAAATGGGGTGACTATTTCGGGACAGGCTCCTGGCCTATAACGTTTATTACGAGGATGCATGTACGTGCCTTAGTCCAGCAGCTTGGTGCGGAAAATCGAAGGAATTATACACTTCTTCATAAAAGCATGAAATTTGGCATGTAGGTAGTGTTTCTGATGCTGAATAATTCTGAATATGGGGCAACCAAAAATTTCAGGGTATTTTTCTTCATAACTGATTTAATCATATCTAGTTCTGATATACTAAATATTATGTAGGATTTCAGGGGTCCTTAAAATTCAAACAAGTGATTTAGGTGCCCAATTTTTAAATAATGGGCTATCCAATATATCAAAATGTTGCAAAGTCACTGATCTGTTGAATATAAGTAAAATGCTGCTAATTGTTATCAGTTGGAGATTATGTCTTTGAAATTAACAATATTATGTGGTGCAGGTATCCGTTATGACCAAAAGGACCAAGTAAAGTCCAAATTATGTAATGTATGTGCAAAATAAGAGTAGTTTTAGTCTTGGTTTCTATGGTAGACAGCAATTTTGAAATCAAAGTCATATGCAAAGCCCACTTTAGTTGTCACATGGGCCCATCGATGGCCCATTGAAGACAATTCTTCTTTTTTGTAATTTGATTTATTCTCTCTTAAGAGGTTGGCCAAGTTAAAAATGGCTGCTGAAGTGTTAAAATATGCCTATACTTGCATATAACTTTGAGTTTGAGCTTTCTTTTGACAAGGCGGGTAAGCAGAATACAGTCCTCTAATGTAGGGTCACTTCACTTCAGCAAGATTGTCGTCATATTTGAAATGGCCGCTGATGTGTTTCAACATGTGGCTATGCTGTTTCTTGAAACTTATAACTTAGTATTTATGTAGAACATTTTGTACTATAGAAATTACTGGATATTGCAACGTTTTGCCTAAAACAGACAAAAAGCAAGATGTACCTTGTTTAAAAACCATGAAAACAAGGTAAATGTATATCTTTGAATGTTGATTATTTTGGATAGTGGGGCATTTCATTTCCGAATTCCCATCAAATTGGATTATACTGCACCGGTGTTAAAATGTAATTTACATTGAATGAAGCATCGAAGTGCAGAATAGTTCTGCTGAAGAATGATGGATTCTCATCTTTTAGTAGTGGCTGTGTAATCTTTTCAAATTTTACCGTGGTTAAGTTTCATCTGAAGGACATATTTATTTCTCAATATGGCCGTGCAGATGAAAAAACAAAAAGGAATGTGTAGTTTTATATAGGCCTATTTAGTTGTTTTGGATCTGATTATAGTGTACTTTGGCATAATAAAGAGAAAACTTAGAAATGCAAATAATCATATCTTTTAGCACACAGGCAGAAGTATACTGCCTGTAAAGGTGAAACTCAAGGGATATTTGCATGTAGGAATATTCTAACACTCTATAAGTCTTTCAGTGCCGATGTCACGTATATGTGACGGGTAGATTTGTCATTTTCATTCACCAATTGCTCGACCTCAAGAAAGGTATATGGTGGACAATGTGTATCAAAATTTTAAGCATAAATTAAGCATATAACGATGTTAGCAAGCGCGGGGCCTAATGGGGATCCCATAGCCACACCATCTATCTGTGAATACATCGTATCATTGAAACTAAACTCAACCGCGCGAGTGGCAAAGTTCATGAGATCAATGAATACGGGCTCAGGAACAGGTGGTGAGTCTAAGTCGCCATGATAGAGATAAGAAGCACAGATGTCAATAGCTTCTTTCAGTGGCACGTTGGTAAATAGGCTAGAGATATCGAATGAACACATAACACAATTACTATTATCAAGGGGCAGATCGCGGACGAGTTTAGCAAACGTAAACGAATCTCTAACAGTATGAACAGACAGACAATCTAAGACTGGCTGAAGTTGCTCGCTTAGCCATTTTGCCAGTTCATGCTGCGCTGACCCGACCATCGATAGAATAGGACGAAGCGGAACGTTTGTTTTGTGAGTTTTGGGGAGGCCGTACATGCGGGGTCTTAGCGAGCCATGTGGTCGAATTCTATCATAAACTGGCTTAGACAAATCGCCGCGTTTACATAAATCTAATAAATGTCGTTGGAGCTTGGTTTCCAAAGTGGCTGTGCGATCATGTTCTGGGACAGCACCTATGCGACAAAACTTTGATTCATCATGAAGAATGTCAGACATTTTGTTAACATAGTCACTTTTATTCAGAATGACGACACCGGTGCCCTTATCGGGTTTGCATATATGAATATCAGGATTGGCTTTAAGTCCGCGCAGTGCCACCAAGCATTCGCGAGTCATGTGAAAATCTGACATATCATTGGGAATGCCACAATACGCATGCGCAAGATCTGATAAGCGCGCTTTAAGTGACTCTCCGTCTTCCTTGGAAGTAGGAATGTGTCTAAACAGCTGAGAGTACAACAACTCAAATTCTGCGAATACCTCTTCTCGATTGATTTTGGACTTGGGCACGCCGAAATTAAAGCCATGTGCTAACACAAATGCCTCTGTGTCGGAAAGCACGTGATCAGAGAGGTTGGTGATATGTACTCTCTTATCCTGGATTGTACTGCCGAACCGATAGCGTTTCAACGATGCAATAGTATTGGCATGCTTATTGCGCGTTTTCCTTTCCATTTGCTCATCGATGGAAGCTATGTAGCGCGTGAGCCGAAACAAATCGAAGAACGAAATAAATTCTCGAACTTTACGCCAGGCGCGACGGAGATTGCGGTGCACACACGATACGTGGATCTGTAGTTTGTTAATTTCATCCGTCATGAAGGCACGTTCCATTGTAGGACTATGTGTGACCTTAGCATTGCTGATGCGCTCAGAAATGAACTTAGGTACAACTTTAGAGTTAATGCAATCATGAAGATATTGGATACGAAACATACCTGTTTTAAGCTTACCTTTCATTCGGACAACATTGTTGATTTCTTGAATTTGATCCTTGGAGTACCTCGTCCGAAAATACACAAATAATTTCTTGGTACTGCAAAATTTCAATATGGCACGAAAAAGAGACATGATAACGAAGCTTTTCGACCTGCACTCATCAGGTTATCACGCAGGTATATAACAAATTACTTGAAATCAACTATATTATACTCAGTGAACCCGGACGCGACCTAGACGCCGTAATTTCAGAACAATCGCAAAGCTTGGACGAACTCCTTTTGTCTGCACAGAAGAGGTTCTTGCGATTGGATGTAAGCAGCTTCCAGAAAGCGTAAATGCGCTGAGCTTCTGGCCCGGGACATAATTGAGAATTGATCGTCGGCATAGCTTTGTGCGCAAGCTGGATTGTTCAGCAAGTGGAGACCAATCGCTGAATCGCATTTGGCTATCTTTGGTCTGTTAGCGTGCATTTCAGATTTGCAGGCACGGACGGGCTGCGTGCGCTGATTGGTTGTACGGTTCCGAATAATCGAGGGAATGTGTTGTTTAATGCGATCAGCCAACCGCTGAGAAGTACGGCCCACGTACCTGGCATCGCACCGGCATTGAAATTGGTAAATAACATTACTCAAGTGGGGGGTGGGTAGTACATCCTTGCTAGTTGACGGTAGCATCCTGTGTGTAGAAAACATAATGCGTGTCGAAACCGCGTAATAGCAACGTGACACTGCGTGTTTGATCTGACTGGCGTATTTGTCAGATACCTTACCCCTCCAGGGTAGTTTGAGATACACGGGGCATTTGGCAGGTCCAAATCTGGTGTCAGATTTGGATTGTGCCTCCAGCGTCCGTGTTATGGTGCGAGATATAACATGCTCAGGGTAACCATTGTCAAGGAGGATAGTTTTGATTTTCGCGATTTCGGGAGCTAATTTGCACGCAGAGCAAATCCTAAGGGCGCGGCACACTAAGTTTCTAATGAGCCCAATCTTGTATGAAGTTGCACTGTACGAGTCCCATCTCGTGTATTGCCCGGTGAATGTGGGCTTGCGGTAGACGGAAGTGATGAATTTCCCATCACTTCTCTCAACGAGAACGTCGAGAAATGGGAGCGCATTGGACAGTTCAATTTCACATGTGAATTTTAGCGCGGGATGGAGCCGGTTCAGTTGTGTAAGGAAAACCTCACACGCTGCGCGGTTATCAAAAATTGCAAACGTATCATCAACATACCGACAATACACATGTGGGACTATATTAAGATCGGTGGCGTTCTGTAGCAGGCGCATTTCATGAAAGCCAACAAAGATGTTAGCAAGCGCGGGGCCTAATGGGGATCCCATAGCCACACCATCTATCTGTGAATACATCGTATCATTGAAACTAAACTCAACCGCGCGAGTGGCAAAGTTCATGAGATCAATGAATACGGGCTCAGGAACAGGTGGTGAGTCTAAGTCGCCATGATAGAGATAAGAAGCACAGATGTCAATAGCTTCTTTCAGTGGCACGTTGGTAAATAGGCTAGAGATATCGAATGAACACATAACACAATTACTATTATCAAGGGGCAGATCGCGGACGAGTTTAGCAAACGTAAACGAATCTCTAACAGTATGAACAGACAGACAATCTAAGACTGGCTGAAGTTGCTCGCTTAGCCATTTTGCCAGTTCATGCTGCGCTGACCCGACCATCGATAGAATAGGACGAAGCGGAACGTTTGTTTTGTGAGTTTTGGGGAGGCCGTACATGCGGGGTCTTAGCGAGCCATGTGGTCGAATTCTATCATAAACTGGCTTAGACAAATCGCCGCGTTTACATAAATCTAATAAATGTCGTTGGAGCTTGGTTTCCAAAGTGGCTGTGCGATCATGTTCTGGGACAGCACCTATGCGACAAAACTTTGATTCATCATGAAGAATGTCAGACATTTTGTTAACATAGTCACTTTTATTCAGAATGACGACACCGGTGCCCTTATCGGGTTTGCATATATGAATATCAGGATTGGCTTTAAGTCCGCGCAGTGCCACCAAGCATTCGCGAGTCATGTGAAAATCTGACATATCATTGGGAATGCCACAATACGCATGCGCAAGATCTGATAAGCGCGCTTTAAGTGACTCTCCGTCTTCCTTGGAAGTAGGAATGTGTCTAAACAGCTGAGAGTACAACAAATCAAATTCTGCGAATACCTCTTCTCGATTGATTTTGGACTTGGGCACGCCGAAATTAAAGCCATGTGCTAACACAAATGCCTCTGTGTCGGAAAGCACGTGATCAGAGAGGTTGGTGATATGTACTCTCTTATCCTGGATTGTACTGCCGAACCGATAGCGTTTCAACGATGCAATAGTATTGGCATGCTTATTGCGCGTTTTCCTTTCCATTTGCTCATCGATGGAAGCTATGTAGCGCGTGAGCCGAAACAAATCGAAGAACGAAATAAATTCTCGAACTTTAACGTGGGCCGTACTTCTCAGCGGTTGGCTGATCGCATTAAACAACACATTCCCTCGATTATTCGGAACCGTACAACCAATCAGCGCACGCAGCCCGTCCGTGCCTGCAAATCTGAAATGCACGCTAACAGACCAAAGATAGCCAAATGCGATTCAGCGATTGGTCTCCACTTGCTGAACAATCCAGCTTGCGCACAAAGCTATGCCGACGATCAATTCTCAATTATGTCCCGGGCCAGAAGCTCAGCGCATTTACGCTTTCTGGAAGCTGCTTACATCCAATCGCAAGAACCTCTTCTGTGCAGACAAAAGGAGTTCGTCCAAGCTTTGCGATTGTTCTGAAATTACGGCGTCTAGGTCGCGTCCGGGTTCACCGAGTATAATATAGTTGATTTCAAGTAATTTGTTATATACCTGCGTGATAACCTGATGAGTGCAGGTCGAAAAGCTTCGTTATCATGTCTCTTTTTCGTGCCATATTGAAATTTTGCAGTACCAAGAAATTAGAAGGAGAATAGTGAAAGTTTGAAAAACATCTCACAAAGAATAAGATTCTTAAGGCTATTTGAAAGCTGAGATCACTAATGATATAGGAAACCTCCTATTTGCAATTCCGTCATTATGGATTATGCCATACATGGAGAACTCTCGCATTTGGTCATGTATAACAGGAATAGATACTTCATTTGTCCGTTTTAATGATAGAACAGAATTGTAGTCCATGATACATTATGGTTAATATACAGAGCGCCCCCCCAAAAGTTAACAGTTGAAAAATGTCTCCCAAAATAAATATTTCAGAATATTTTCAATAAATTTCCATTTTTATGGATAGCTTAGGGTCTCTCTTATGTAATATCACAAAAAGTCTGACTAGTCATTATGTTTGAGTGATCAAAAGGAACCTTTTGGAAAGGGTGCAAAATACAGACTTGACAAGAATTGGTATTTGTCTGGCTGGTATCAACGTGTGTGTGTGTGTGTGTAATTGGGTTTTTACAGACGTGTATCAATCAGATATGATTATTTACGTCTGGGACCGACCTTTAACGTCACCATCCGAAAGACGTGACTCAGTCTCGAACCTGGGTCCGCTGAATCAGTTTATAACTTCCACTGGTAGCTGGATTACAGGCGTACGCCACAACGCCCAGTTGAAAACCGTTTAAGAATTGACAGTTGAAAAAGTTTCACCAGTTAAGTATTTCAAATATTTTCAGGAAAGTCTCATACCTGTGGACAGCTTAGAGTCTAAATGACACAAAATATTTCACAATATTTTACGCTTGAGTGAGCAAATGCCACTTTTGTGAAAGGGTGCAAAATCCATACTTGATAAATGTTTGATTGTCCGTTCTGGCTGGTGTCAGCAAAGTTGACAGTCACGAAAAGGTTTAGTATTGTCATAATCTGATCAATAAAAGACAAGTTATGAAAGAACAGATTTTGTTCACTGTATGCCCTGATATATCCCATCAGAACTTTATGGTTGAATGAGTTAGCAGCTAAAATTAAAAGATTCACCAAAAGTAACTCAACAAAGTATTTAATGCTCACTCAAGAATAAGTTGTTGATTGAATGTGTAAGGATAAACAGGAGAACAAAGCATGTCATTTCATAAATATTGTCTTTTATTGATCACAAAATAGAAATTTAGAAGCCTTTTCATGACTCTCAGCTTGGCTGATACCGGCCAGAGCCAATATCAATTCTTGTCAAGTCTGGACTTTGCACCTTTTCACAAATTGGCTTTTAGTCACTCAATCTGCGTGGAATATTGTTAAACATTTTGATGTCATTTTATAGAAAAGACCCTAAGCTGCCCACAGGTATGAAAATCTCCGTAAAAATATTTTGAATCATTTATTAGGGGAGACTTTTTCGAACTGTAAACTTTTTTTCTGGGACGCACTGTATTTTTTCATGTCTTTCCATGAAATAAAATTCTTGTTTCACCATGAATGTTGAGTAAATGAATACTAGGAGTAATTTATATACAAAACAAATGGGGAAGTTCTGCTTCTATTACATCGCACATCATGACCGCATTGATAATATAAGGATACCCACATCATTTACAAAAAAATCTAAGCTTCCTTATTCTTTGTCCGATATAATCAAACTTGCTCATTATGTTTCCTTGATTTTCATGCTTTTATCAAGCCAATTTTCCCCTAAATGGTTCATTTCACTTTTAACGATTCATTGAGTGATTCATTTCTTTGATTACGCAATATTTCTGATTATATAGTGGAAATAGTTTTGTTAAGAAAGTTTTTTCCTTTCTGAATCTTGTTTGATTCTCACTGCTGTCTGCCTATCGTTTCTCGCATGATTGTTTACTTTCTTGAAACTACAATAGAATTATATACCTTCACATGTACCATGCAATATTGTATTAAAAAAAGCAGCCAAGTTTACACAAGATATATGCTACATCCATATACACAAGACGGGGACAACAGAATTTTGTCAATAATAAAGATTTAGATAGTGGCGTAGAGGGGCCCACTCATTATGGGGACTCTGCAACCTTGGCGGTGGAGAGGGCAAAGCGATATTAAAAAGTAGCTTCGATATTAAACGGATAATTAAATTAGAACCCGTAATATTCTGAATACGTTAAAGACAAAGATGAGATCTGGTCATCTGAAAGTAACAATTGGGAAAGGTTTAGGAGTAATTATTGTAGCATATTGTGAAGGTTTGGAATCATCAAAATAAGAATTTCACTCAATCTTGCTGAAATCCAGTTTCACTGCACACAAAAATGTATATATGGGCCTAAAAGCACATTTGGCATTTCACCTATTGAAGATCAGTTCTTTTCAGGAAACATTTCTTTTATGATAATCTATCAAGCTAACATAAAGATGAAAATGACTAAGATCACAAACTATTTTTCAAATTTAACAGAACTCACCTTCTCTTTAAATGTAAATAAATTCTGAGTATAGCAGCTGAGTGTCGCAAATGCAAGATCAACAGTTTAAAGTGCAATGTTAAAGGCTGTGTAACGTGGGGGGGGGGGGCACTATAGTTTCCGAACCTTTGAACCATGGTCCAAAAATGGAATACAGAATTATGACACCTAGCCAAAGAGTTTAAATACGAAGAGTGCTCAGTGCCGAAATAAAGCACGCGTATATATTGTGGTACATGTCGATCGGCCCATGCCCAGAGGGAAAGGTTATAGTCTTAATCAAGATGTTTTTATTTTTTTTCCTTCTTTTTCTGGACAGCGCTTTTGCCGTTTGGTAAAGCCCTAACTAAAGGGCATAATCTTGATATTGTCCCTTGAAATACAAACTTATGTCCTAAAACAGATAGGAATCAACTCTAACTGCACCAGGGAGGAGACTGAGAGGGAGAGAGTTGGGAGGGGGGCTCGGACTAGATGTTTGTTTTTTTGTTAAAGTTATTTGCTATGAAATTTCTATTAATATTTATGTGATGATGGGGGGGGGGGGGGTCCAAACATGTTCCCTGATATTAAGCTCTATATGAGCAAACACTGCGATATTTGACGGGAATGTCGAGAGAAGCTATTTAAAAATAATAATGTGCTATCTTTATTTTTCTATTAAATCAGAATATTTCATTTGATATGATTTATGGAAGTTATAGGGATTATAGACCTGCAATGTAATTTTATTAGCCTTATTCTTTTTAAATTCAAGACAGAAAAAGGCTTTAATTAAATGAGATTGTGTGCGAGCAATTCCTTATAATTATAAATGTAAAGATTACATTAAGAGTGGCGTATCCAAGATTATCCAGGAGTGTACATGCCCCTATGTGCCAGCCAAAACAAAATATGACATAATATGAAAGGAAATGTGTACCCCCCCCCCTCCCCCCGCACAGAAAGAATATAACCAACCAATATAACCAACTTATGGTAAGTTATTTGTAATATTCCGCTGTAGAAAATATGAGACGACGGGCGAAGAAAACAGTAAAGGGGCTTGCTCCGAAGCCATCACCAACGCAATAGGGCCTTTACCGATTGTACGAAAACGGGATGGCCTCCGTGTTTTGAATTGAATTAACTAGTAACCAACAATATAGCAGCTGATGATATAATTTATTTATTACCAGTCCTATTTTGTCTTTGTAGGAATATCCCATTACTTTTGCCCCATCTCTCTTTGTCCCCCCCCCCTCCTCATTGTCTCCCCCCCCCCCCCATTTTTCTCATACTCTCTTTTCTCTCTTACAACAGATCTGTAAAAAATGACTCCAATAGAATTGAGGAAAAAATAATGATCTCTTATTTTTTAAATTTGTGTTTTTATTTATAGGAAATCAACAAAAATCACAACAATTACAAGTGATTTACATGATTAAAAACAAAATCACTGAGCAAAAAAAAAAAAAAAAAAAACCCAACAAAAACAAAATAAAGCAACTGGAACAAAATATAAAAAAACTGGACTAATAATATCGGATACCCTACACCCCTCCTTTGACAGCCCTGCATCAATTTTGTGCCCCCACCCTACTACATCCCGCATTCGCCCTTGTCATAGAATGTCAGTGCATGTCAGACTCATATCCATAACAGGGTTCAGAAGCCCCCCCCCCCCCCCCCACACACACACACACTACATTGTCGGTCTCTCGGCACCAAGGACAACCAAACAACGAACAGCAAGCAAAAAAACCTGAATGAGCCAAGTTTTGGCAAACTGACATATCATCGGCAAAGCCAACGGCAACGCCACCACCTTTATCGGGATCGCAGAGGGGTAGACCAAGCCTAGATAGTGCTAGACACCTATCATGTCCATGCACCTATTCCGCTCGGCTATTCCATGCTGCTTGCATGAACATCAGCCATTAGGCTAGGCGTAATGCGGTGATAGAACATTGATTATACGAATTTATGAATTTAACACATTGAATTTTGCCTCTGGTACATTAGAAATATAGTAGTGAACTGGAATTTAGTTAGATTTTCTTCTAACCGGCTAGGCTGGGTTTGCTTTCGGGCGGACGTACGTCTGCTACATGGTCGTCTGCTAGTGCACGATCTAATTGGATGTCGTCACTCACGTGATCGGTACACGCCCATTTACATTAGGTCATCGATAACAAATTTGAAGGCACGTGTAGTATGGCAAATTATTTTTTTTGGTCGAAAGCATGCATATTCCCGGGATTTGTGCGGGGTTTATTGGACTCACCGAGCCTCAATTATACCCTTCCATAGCTTTAAATTTCATGTAAATCACATTTTTCCTAATTTCAAATAAATACTAGGGGAATTAAAATCATTTCAAAACCCCTGTTTTTATGTGTTAACCAATGGGAGCTGGAAGCCAAAAGCATGCATATTCCCGGGGATTTATGGGGGGTTTATTGGACTCATCGATCCTCAATTATACCGTTTCAGGGCTTTAAATTTCATGTAAATCACATTTTTCATAATTTCAAATAAATACTAGGGGAATTAAAATCATTTCAAAACCCCCGTTTTCATGTGTTAGCCTATGGGAGCTGGAAGGCCAAAAGCATGCATATTCCCGGGGATTTATGAGGGGTTTACTGGACTCACCAAGCCTTCATTATACCTTATTAGAGCTTCAAATTTCATGCAAATCACATTTTTTACATTTTCAAAGAAAAATTATGGGAATTATAATCACCCTAAAATTCCTTGTTTTTGCGTGTTAACCTATGGCAGGCGAGACGTTTTTGGTCAAAAGCATGCATATTCCCGGGGATTTATGGGCGGTTTACTGAACTCATCAAGCCTTAATTATACCTTTTCAGAGCTTTAAATTTTATGTAAATCACGTTTTTTTATATTTTCAAATAAAAATGATGGGAATTATAATCATCCTAAAATTCCTTGTTTTCGCGTGTAAACCTATGGCAGGAGAGACTTTTTGGGGGTAAAAAGCATGCATATTCCCGGGGATTTATGCGGGGTCTATTCAACTAGTTGAGTCTTAATTATACATTTTCAGAGCTTTAAATTTTATTCAAGGCACATTTTTCAAAATTTTGATTTAATTCTGCTGGAATTATAATCATTCAAAAATTCCCCTTTTTGCGTGCTAACCTATGGGAGATGGAAGGCCAAAAGCATGCATATTCCCGGGGATTTATGCGGGGTCCCTTGCACCTTTTGAGCCTTCATTAAGCCTTTTCAGATTCTCAAATTACATGTAAGCTACATTTGCACTAAATTCAAGGTAATACTAGAGGAACTATAATCATTTTTAAAATCCATGTTTTCACGTGTTAACCCTATGGCAGATGACTCTGTCAAAAAGCAGGCATGATCCAAGGGATTCATATCGGCATTTATTGACAAAAAAGGTTCAAGAAATGTTTTTTCAACTATCCATCCTTTTTCTCGTGCAAAAATCAGACTTGAAAAAGATAGAGTAAGATATGAAATATCAAGAAAAAGTGAGACATATTTTCACGTGTTATACCTATGGAGAACGTATTTTTCCGAGTCTGTTTTTAACACAGCAAAGTATGCCTCCAAAATGTACTACGGAAGTAGGTCAGAGTAATCTGTCTTGATACTATTTAAAGTCTTTGACCTAGCTATTTAATTTTAGGAATTGCGAACCATGTTTCTATTTCGGTTTCACGAACATTCGGATTAACGAACCTTCGGACGAAAGAAACATTGGGATTGAAATAATGGCCCTTCAGATCAACGAACCTTCTGAGAATAATGACATGTTATATGTGTCCTTTTGAATGGCTCTCATATAGAAGTGGGCTGAGGAAATGACCGGAAACCACTGCACTATTTTTCTGCATCCCACTCCGCCCCGTCCAATAATCACAACAGATTCAGCATCATTGTTGCTCGGCAACGGACAACATTCGGCTGAATAAACTGCACTCACACGAAACCAGTTTGTAAACCGAATAACTTATTTTATAGAACGGGTTCAAGAATGTAGACATCCTGATTGGTCAACACGCAGGTGTTTATCGTGGTGTTCAACACAATCGCCTTGCGCCTCGTGCATATAATACACCGCAATAAAAACCTTTGTCTTGCCAGATTGCACCAACGCACTCCCAACCATGTATTAACAGTATAATAATATATAGCATGTTTCTTCTTGGTCACCATTAAGCAGTTAATTATAAGCGAGTAACGAGAATCGAAGGTAATACGTGCATACACGCTACGAGTATATCGTCAATCAATGAATTCTGACTCGTACAGTGGCCTTCATTTGAGTAAGGTAAGAAAATTAATTCACGTGGCTTTATATTTATCAAATCATTAATAATTTCCGCATGATGCGCAGAGTTAGTTCGTGCATAGTATAGTCAAATCCCTGAAGTTGGTTAGATTTGAACCAGGATTTACATGATTTCGGTATTAGAAAAGACAACGATAAGCTAGTAATGTTATTTGAGGAACAATCGACAATAGGTCAACGTGCAGGAGGTACATGTACATTTTATTATTTATTTATCTTTCTTCAGTAACAGTGTACAATACAGATCATACAATCGTACATTACATTTTATAAATAGAAAAGAGAAGAGAGATGAGGTGACCAGGAGAAGCAGAACTTGTAATCTGGTTCCCTCAGAAGAATATAGCAAATTACTTTGTATAAAAAAGTGACTGAAAGTTAATAAGGCAACCCCCCCCCCCCCAAAAAAAAAAAAAAAAAAAAAACAGAAAACAATAACTAGATTAAGCTAATACACAGAACGTATCTACAACACTCACAAATATATAATTATACAAGATATAGATGCTTAGGTGATAAGGCAGATAAGCGATGAATCAGAAGGAGGGGCAAAATCGAAACAGGAGTCAGAAGTGAAGAGGGAGAGAGAAAATAGGGCAAAGATAAAGAAAACAAGTGAGAAGGGAAGGGGGCAAGGGGTTACACAACATGACATATACATACACATGCATAAACACACACGGACAGAAAAGCTGACTGGCTCTATTACATGATGCTAAATATAACTTCGTGCTCTATAGATATCATTAACCCCACCACTATAACAAGGGACCTGTGTATTTCAAGTGGGCTCAGAATATTAATTTTGCTTGTTGAGCGAGGCCATAGTAATGAATTACAGCTGTGATCTTAATGCTGGTATAAACAACATCTGGTTGCTGTGGGTTGGAGTATTAAAGTTGGAGAAGTACATGCAACACGAGTAGGCTTAGAAATCAGAGCTAATAAGCCATGAGAATACATGCAATTAACAAAGTCATTCACATTATCATCAGAGTCTACATTAATTTGATATTAAAATCACCTAGAACATAATTATGTATCTCTATTTACCCTATTTGTGTACGCCAGCTGTAGCTCAAAATTTTCAATAAAAAGTTTAATGGCACTATCCGGGGCTCTATACACACAACCCAATACTTTTTATTGTTATCACTAATCCCAACAAACAAAGATTCATAGCCAGTTTTTGGACCAGACATATCTTCACAAATATTATATTCAAGTTTTTCTCTTATATATAAGGCAACACCTCCACCAAGTTTGGTAGGTCTACAGACATGAATAGGGAATAACCCAGAATTAAGATCTTTTCTTTTCAGGAAACATTTCTTTTATGATAATCTATCAAGCTAACATAAAGATGAAAATGACTAAGATCACAAACTATTTTTCAAATTTAACAGAACTCACCTTCTCTTTAAATGTAAATAAATTCTGAGTATAGCAGCTGAGTGTCGCAAATGCAAGATCAACAGTTTAAAGTGCAATGTTAAAGGCTGTGTAACGTGGGGGGGGGGGGGCACTATAGTTTCCGAACCTTTGAACCATGGTCCAAAAATGGAATACAGAATTATGACACCTAGCTATTTAATTTTAGGAATTGCGAACCATGTTTCTATTTCGGTTTCACGAACATTCGGATTAACGAACCTTCGGACGAAAGAAACATTGGGATTGAAATAATGGCCCTTCAGATCAACGAACCTTCTGAGAATAATGACATGTTATATGTGTCCTTTTGAATGGCTCTCATATAGAAGTGGGCTGAGGAAATGACCAGAAACCACTGCACTATTTTTCTGCATCCCACTCCGCCCCGTCCAATAATCACAACAGATTCAGCATCATTGTTGCTCGGCAACGGACAACATTCGGCTGAATAAACTGCACTCACACGAAACCAGTTTGTAAACCGAATAACTTATTTTATAGAACGGGTTCAAGAATGTAGACATCCTGATTGGTCAACACGCAGGTGTTTATCGTGGTGTTCAACACAATCGCCTTACGCCTCGTGCATATAATACACCGCAATAAAAACCTTTGTCTTGCCAGATTGCACCAACGCACTCCCAACCATGTATTAACAGTATAATAATATATAGCATGTTTCTTCTTGGTCACCATTAAGCAGTTAATTATAAGCGAGTAACGAGAATCGAAGGTAATACGTGCATACACGCTACGAGTATATCGTCAATCAATGAATTCTGACTCGTACAGTGGCCTTCATTTGAGTAAGGTAAGAAAATTAATTCACGTGGCTTTATATTTATCAAATCATTAATAATTTCCGCATGATGCGCAGAGTTAGTTCGTGCATAGTATAGTCAAATCCCTGAAGTAGGTTAGATTTGAACCATGATTTACATGATTTCGGTATTAGAAAAGACAATGATAAGCTAGTAATGTTATTTGAGGAACAATCGACAATAGGTCAACGTGCAGGAGGTACATGTACATTTTATTATTTATTTATCTTTCTTCAGTAACAGTGTACAATACAGATCATACAATCGTACATTACATTTTATAAATAGAAAAGAGAAGAGAGATGAGGTGACCAGGAGAAGCAGAACTTGTAATCTGGTTCCCTCAGAAGAATATAGCAAATTACTTTGTATAAAAAAGTGACTTAAAGTTAATAAGGCAACCCCCCCCCCCCCCCCAAAAAAAAACAGAAAACAATAACTAGATTAAGCTAATACACAGAACGTATCTACAACACTCACAAATATATAATTATACAAGATATAGATGCTTAGGTGATAAGGCAGATAAGCGATGAATCAGAAGGAGGGGCAAAATCGAAACAGGAGTCAGAAGTGAAGAGGGAGAGAGAAAATAGGGCAAAGATAAAGAAAACAAGTGAGAAGGGAAGGGGGCAAGGGGTTACACAACATGACATATACATACACATGCATAAACACACACGGACAGAAAAGCTGACTGGCTCTATTACATGATGCTAAATATAACTTCGTGCTCTATAGATATCATTAACCCCACCACTATAACAAGGGACCTGTGTATTTCAAGTGGGCTCAGAATATTAATTTTGCTTGTTGAGCGAGGCCATAGTAATGAATTACAGCTGTGATCTTAATGCTGGTATAAACAACATCTGGTTGCTGTGGGTTGGAGTATTAAAGTTGGAGAAGTACATGCAACACGAGTAGGCTTAGAAATCAGAGCTAATAAGCCATGAGAATACATGCAATTAACAAAGTCATTCACATTATCATCAGAGTCTACATTTGTGACCCGACGCCTCAAAACCTACAATAAGTCGCCAAAATAATTTTTTGGTTTTATACATTTTCTGAAAGTAGAGATTCTAAGCTTTCCAATGGTATATCACTTGCCTAGTTTACTCAATGATAACACCTTTAAATATCACATTTAGAATCAGTATGTAATTAGCAATCAATAACTCCTATTCAGAGAAAATGGCCATTATTCGGAACAAAAGAGTGCTAAACCTTCGCTCTCTGTGTCCGCCCAAGCAAAACTGGGTATTCAAATGGCCATAGCAACCGGTATGAAAGGATTATCAGATTAGGCTGAATTTTGGCACGCTGCTCCAAGAGGACCTTTTCATTACTCACTCCAACAATCAATTTAATAACTTTAGAGGTAAAGTAGTAATTTGGCATTGAATGAAAGTATTACAAAAGCTCTCCAAACATTCGACAGGTGAAAAAAAGGAGTCATTTTAAAATGCCCCAAAAACATATTTCTAAGTCGAATTACGACTCACAAACTTGAGACATGATAGAATGATAATGAAACTACCCATTTCTATCAAAAACAGAAAATCGACTGATCCAAGCAAATTTACTATTTTGGGCTGTTTGCTACGTTGTGGTCCGTGCGACTTATTGTAGGTTTTGAGGCGGCGGGTCACATTTAATACATTGATATTAAAATCACCTAGAACATAATTATGTATCTCTATTTACCCTATTTGTGTACGCCAGCTGTAGCTCAAAATTTTCAATAAAAAGTTTAATGGCACTATCCGGGGCTCTATACACACAACCCAATACTTTTTATTGTTATCACTAATCCCAACAAACAAAGATTCATAGCCAGTTTTTGGACCAGACATATCTTCACAAATATTATATTCAAGTTTTTCTCTTATATATAAGGCAACACCTCCACCAAGTTTGGTAGGTCTACAGACATGAATAGGGAATAACCCAGAATTAAGATCTTTTCTTTTCAGGAAACATTTCTTTTATGATAATCTATCAAGCTAACATAAAGATGAAAATGACTAAGATCACAAACTATTTTTCAAATTTAACAGAACTCACCTTCTCTTTAAATGTAAATAAATTCTGAGTATAGCAGCTGAGTGTCGCAAATGCAAGATCAACAGTTTAAAGTGCAATGTTAAAGGCTGTGTAACGTGGGGGGGGGGGGGGGGCACTATAGTTTCCGAACCTTTGAACCATGGTCCAAAAATGGAATACAGAATTATGACACCTAGCTATTTAATTTTAGGAATTGCGAACCATGTTTCTATTTCGGTTTCACGAACATTCGGATTAACGAACCTTCGGACGAAAGAAACATTGGGATTGAAATAATGGCCCTTCAGATCAACGAACCTTCTGAGAATAATGACATGTTATATGTGTCCTTTTGAATGGCTCTCATATAGAAGTGGGCTGAGGAAATGACCGGAAACCACTGCACTATTTTTCTGCATCCCACTCCGCCCCGTCCAATAATCACAACAGATTCAGCATCATTGTTGCTCGGCAACGGACAACATTCGGCTGAATAAACTGCACTCACACGAAACCAGTTTGTAAACCGAATAACTTATTTTATAGAACGGGTTCAAGAATGTAGACATCCTGATTGGTCAACACGCAGGTGTTTATCGTGGTGTTCAACACAATCGCCTTGCGCCTCGTGCATATAATACACCGCAATAAAAACCTTTGTCTTGCCAGATTGCACCAACGCACTCCCAACCATGTATTAACAGTATAATAATATATAGCATGTTTCTTCTTGGTCACCATTAAGCAGTTAATTATAAGCGAGTAACGAGAATCGAAGGTAATACGTGCATACACGCTACGAGTATATCGTCAATCAATGAATTCTGACTCGTACAGTGGCCTTCATTTGAGTAAGGTAAGAAAATTAATTCACGTGGCTTTATATTTATCAAATCATTAATAATTTCCGCATGATGCGCAGAGTTAGTTCGTGCATAGTATAGTCAAATCCCTGAAGTAGGTTAGATTTGAACCATGATTTACATGATTTCGGTATTAGAAAAGACAATGATAAGCTAGTAATGTTATTTGAGGAACAATCGACAATAGGTCAACGTGCAGGAGGTACATGTACATTTTATTATTTATTTATCTTTCTTCAGTAACAGTGTACAATACAGATCATACAATCGTACATTACATTTTATAAATAGAAAAGAGAAGAGAGATGAGGTGACCAGGAGAAGCAGAACTTGTAATCTGGTTCCCTCAGAAGAATATAGCAAATTACTTTGTATAAAAAAGTGACTTAAAGTTAATAAGGCAACCCCCCCCCCCCCCCAAAAAAAAAAAAAACAACAGAAAACAATAACTAGATTAAGCTAATACACAGAACGTATCTACAACACTCACAAATATATAATTATACAAGATATAGATGCTTAGGTGATAAGGCAGATAAGCGATGAATCAGAAGGAGGGGCAAAATCGAAACAGGAGTCAGAAGTGAAGAGGGAGAGAGAAAATAGGGCAAAGATAAAGAAAACAAGTGAGAAGGGAAGGGGGCAAGGGGTTACACAACATGACATATACATACACATGCATAAACACACACGGACAGAAAAGCTGACTGGCTCTATTACATGATGCTAAATATAACTTCGTGCTCTATAGATATCATTAACCCCACCACTATAACAAGGGACCTGTGTATTTCAAGTGGGCTCAGAATATTAATTTTGCTTGTTGAGCGAGGCCATAGTAATGAATTACAGCTGTGATCTTAATGCTGGTATAAACAACATCTGGTTGCTGTGGGTTGGAGTATTAAAGTTGGAGAAGTACATGCAACACGAGTAGGCTTAGAAATCAGAGCTAATAAGCCATGAGAATACATGCAATTAACAAAGTCATTCACATTATCATCAGAGTCTACATTTGTGACCCGACGCCTCAAAACCTACAATAAGTCGCCAAAATAATTTTTTGGTTTTATACATTTTCTGAAAGTAGAGATTCTAAGCTTTCCAATGGTATATCACTTGCCTAGTTTACTCAATGATAACACCTTTAAATATCACATTTAGAATCAGTATGTAATTAGCAATCAATAACTCCTATTCAGAGAAAATGGCCATTATTCGGAACAAAAGAGTGCTAAACCTTCGCTCTCTGTGTCCGCCCAAGCAAAACTGGGTATTCAAATGGCCATAGCAACCGGTATGAAGGGATTATCAGATTAGGCTGGATTTTGGCACGCTGCTCCAAGAGGACCTATTCATTACTCACTCCAAAAATCAATTTAATACCTTTAGAGGTAAAGTAGTAATTTGGCATTGAAGGAAAGTATTACAAAAGCTCTCCAAACATTCGACAGGTGAAAAAAAGGAGTCATTTTAAAATGCCCCAAAACATATTTCTAAGTCGAATTACGACTCACAAACTTGAGACATGATAGAATGATAATGAAACTACCCATTTCTATCAAAAACAGAAAATCGACTGATCCAAGCAAATTTACTATTTTGGGCTGCTTGCTACGTTGTGGTCCGTGCGACTTATTGTAGGTTTTGAGGCGGCGGGTCACATTTAATACATTGATATTAAAATCACATAGAACATAATTATGTATCTCTATTTACCCTATTTGTGTACGCCAGCTGTAGCTCAAAATTTTCAATAAAAAGTTTAATGGCACTATCCAGGGCTCTGTACACACAACCCAATATAATCTTTTTATTGTTATCACTAATCCCAACAAACAAAGATTCATAGCCAGTTTTTGGACCAGACATATCTTCACAAATATTATATTCAAGTTCTTCTCTTATATATAAGGCAACACCTCCACCAAGTTTGGTAGGTCTACAGACATGAATAGGGAATAACCCGGAATTAAGAACATATTAATATCCGTGGTAGGTTTGAACCAGGTCTCAGAAATACCAATAACAGAGAACTCATGGTGAAGACAAGACAATTCAACCAATAAGTCATCATAATTCCTAGATATTACCAATATTAGAATATCTACCAATAAAATCATCACATGAAATATAATTGCATTCACTTGATCTATTAAGTAAGTTGTGATCATCATCAATTAAATCATCCATAATTAAATTTAAATATCATGACAGAAACGAGAGGAGCCAGCGCAAACACAGAAATGATCCACACAAACCAACGCAACAGTAACCATAAACATATTGACAAACGGTACAAAAAACAGGGAGGGGGTGAGGAACAATAAAAGAAATATACAGAAGGAATGAAGCATGAATAAGTAAAAAATAAATAAGTACCAAGAGTCCATAAAAGTAGTAAGGATGACGGACTATATCTAAAAGTTCAAATCAGTCAGTCTAGAAATATCGTTTTCACATGAAACCTTAATGCGTCCGCCAGTTGGTGTCTTAAATCATTCAATCATGAAGCTGAACTTTGCCCACTGTAAAGTTGAGACGTGCAGATTCAGTTTGGAGGAGGTTTAATGTCTTTTTTAAATGGTATATTCGGTCATCAACATCTTATGTTCATTATTTCAACGTCGCCCTTGTACTGTTTGACGTCATTTCTTTAAAACTATACATTGTATATTTCATCAACACTTCCTATCTTCATTGTAATCATTTTATGTCGCCCTGTTATTTGTTTGATAGCTAAAAGAAGCATATGCTTTCTCTTCTCCCTTTAGTGATCTATATGAGGTGGTGATTAAAAACTAATCCTTTAATTTTCTTACAGATATGTCCATATACATGTTCGTTTTTCCTTAGATGGCGTTGAGGAAATTTTCTATCCCTTACAAAAGGGGCAGATTCTGTAATTTGATGCTCATCGTTACTCCTTTGATTACGTTATACGTCACAATCACGTCACCGTCGGGTCTTGTTAGGTCGACACCCCTTCAGAGCTGGGAGAAATTACCAATAGTCGCATTACAAAACAGGGAAAAGTTAAAGTGGTGGGTATTGAAGAATATAGTTCCAAAACATGATACATACATAAAACTAAGTTCTGAGAAAAATAAGAATGTTTAATTCTCCCATCTTAATGTAATGAAATTGGTGTGATTACATTACTGTGCAATTGGATAGAAACCTCTTCTATCTTTCTGTAAAAGAATGCAAGCCCCATATTTTTTTCTTAAATTTATGCATTGCTTGTAAAGAAAAACTGCAAACGAATCATGTTTTGGAGCGGAAATCATGATTCCTTCCTGCCGCGGCAGTAAAATACATTTTAAAGACAAAGTTCACTCTGATCTGAATCATGTTTTGCAGCGGAAATCATGATTCCTTCATGCCGCTGCAGGAAAAATACATTTTAAAGACAAAGTTCACCCTGATCTAGTTGGTTTTAGAAGAAGCAGTATATTAAATAAGCAGATAGTCCAGTAGAAGTTATTCAGACCTGGAAAAGTTGTGAAGTACAAGGTTTTTTTGTTGATTCGTCTTCTAGATGGGTATTGAGGTAAATTCAGCTTGGTTGCCACCTTGGCAACCCTGAGCAATTTTTTTAATTGGCCTAATTAGCATAATTATCTAATTACCATATATGCAGTATATAATATGTTAACCCAGAAAGCCTGAAAACACAGGTTTTCCCGGGCTTTCTATGACGAGGAATTCATTTATGATACCAGTTTTCATTTTAAAGTAATGCAATTGTCATAAATAGCATAATTAGCATAATGAGCTAATTAGCATATGCGCAAAATGTAGACTTCTTTGTCATTGTTTATCCAGAAAGCCTGAAAACAAAACTAATACAACTCTTCTAGGGTTTTTTTTATGACGAGAAATTATACACTCTTAAAAGAATTGGGCCAAAAAATGCCCAACTTTTAACCAACAATGGGCAACATACTCTCCACACAACTATTGGTTAAAATTCCAATTAGATGGTGTCTAAAATGGCTGTAAATATTGCCTGGTATGACCGGAAGTAGATTCCTCTTTACAGTACAGATGTACAAACGATAGGTCAAAATGTATATTTCAATGGTCAGGACATTCAATGATACACACAATAGTATCACTGAATCATGTTGAGTGCAACAAGGCAACATGACACCGCTTCAATACAAGTAAAATGTGTCATTAAATTTGATACAACAGCCTTAGCCTTTAATAAGCTTTGCAAGATTGCCATCATATTGCCATCCCTGATGACATGCAGCATTTGAATGTAGTCAGAAATCATTAATTAATCATCTGCCTTATTAACATTGTTTTACACATCTTCTGTTTAAGGGGGCGGAGGGATATAAAATGCAACAAAACCAGTTTAATTGTCATTTAGCGGACATGAACGATATAAATCAAATAGTGCGTCAAAATGACAGCAATTTCCCCAGAATGACCCGAAGTAAGTTACTATTAAAAATAAAAATGCCCTTTGTTAGTTGTAAAATATTGATATACATGTAAAAATGTCTTATAGCCTTATAATTCCAGATGGTATCCAAGATCCAAAATTATCTCATTCAAGATAATACCTTATGCTAAGATGGTTGGAAGTGAACACTGCAAGAACTTTAGGAATATTGGGGGCTTTTGGCCCTTTGGTTAAGTATTGCTTAATCTACGGGTGACAGATTCCTGTTAACTGTCGAACGACTGAACTGACTCGTGTGGTGAAACGTAAACGTTACCCTATCCCTAACTCTTCTTCCAAAGATGATAGAAACAGAAACATATGGAAGACCGGAGGACAGGGCAGAGGACAGAGCAGCTGTAGGCAGGTAGGACTTACAACTGACCAGCAGCATTAAGACATGTCCTTGAATACTACTAGGTCATACTTTAACTCTAATCTGTAGCTCTAATTATATCGCAGAAGAGTTTTATATAATGTGACTATGAATGAAAAACCTTTCGACGGAAAAGCACGTCCAATCCAGCAGAGTAGGTGCACTTCCTCCAACATTAATTATGCAGACCCAGAAAGAGATACTTAAAGCTAATAATATGTACACTTAAGTTGCAAGGATCTCACAGATTGCAGGATGTTGACTTGAATATATGCTGGCAGGGAAATATAGTCATGTGATGTCGAAGGGATTCCAGAATTCGCATCACCACTGGAGAGTCAAGAACATGTACTCTTTAGTTGTTTGCTTGAGATATTATATATGATACAAACCGGATATGCACATTAAAGGGGAAACAAGTTTTAATAAATTGAAATGTGATGTAATACTGTGCAAGTATGAATATGTATCATTTATAATTTAGATTACGCTGATGTAACTACTGCTAAAATATCGTACATAATGTTATCCTTTGAATCATAATGGTACTTTATTAATCATAAAGTAGAGTAATAACATTTTGTGGTGTGGGTTGTACAATTACTGCATTATTACTACATGAATTATTATTGTTACTATTATTATCATTACTATTATTGCCATCGTTATTATTAATCAATATGTACTTTCAAACTCACCTTGGATAAGGGCTTGTATAAAGGGCCACAGTAATAGGCTACTCAAAGACACCTTTTCGTGTATCAATGAATATCTTTAACCCTTAAACATACTTTTTAGTAAATAATAGCTCAAATCAGTTTACATGAGGAAATTTGCGGCCATTTTGGATGCCATCTTGGATTTTCAGGTTTTCTAGTCTATATATGGATATCTCGACCCCAAATCTATGTGTAGACACCAAAATTACACCTCTTGGATTGATATTTTTTTTAATCATGGCTATTTTTAGGCACTGGCTGCCATTTTGGATGGATAATAGCGGCCATCTTAGATACCGTCTTGAATATAAAGATACTCTATACTTTATAAAATAATTTCGGATTTGGCAATGAATACCCTGTCCTCATCTGAAATATTTCATCTCCACTGTAAATAATAGTGTACTTCCGGTCAATTTTAGAAAATTTGGGGCCATTTAAACGCTTTCTTGCATTGCCAGGTTCCATGACCGCCATAACACATTATAAGTGGCCTGAATGAATGTCTGACCCCTCAAACCTAGGTATAGACACTAAAATTACCTCTCGAGGACAGTAGAGGTGTCGTGGTCTAGTGGATACGTCACCGGACTGTGGCTCACATAGTTCGCGGTTCGAATCCCGCCACGGCGCTAATGTCCTTTGGCAAGACATTCATTTACATTTGCCACTCTCAACCCAGGTGAAGTAAATGGGTACCCGGTAGGAAGAAATTCCTTGAAATGCTTTAGCGCCTATTATGGCAGCTCGGCTAAAGCCGGGGTAATAATGTGATACTTTGTATTAAGCGCAGTAGAGTATATCCGTATAGTGGCTGCGCAATATAAATGGGCATATTATTGTTATTATATGTCATGATTTAAGGCGATTTTAGGAACCGGCGGTCATCCTGGACGCCATTTTGAAAATAACCACTTTCTGGAGGTCTGATTTTCTTAGATTTTTAGTATGTTAATTGTTCCTGACGTCAAACATTATTGAAAACCGTTAAAAACCTTCTTGTTTTTTGGATGTTGGGGTACTTTTATTTACACTAATTGCATTATTTAAAAATGAAAACTGGTGTCATAAATGAATTCCTCGCCAGAGAGAACCCCAAAAAAACTTGCATTACTTATGTTTTCAGGCTTTTGGGATAAACAATGACAAAGAAATCCATATATTGCACATATTATGTATATGCTAATTCGCTCACTAAGCTAAATATGCTATTTACACTAATTTCGTTACTTAAAAAATACAACTGGTGTCATAATGAATTCCTCGTCATAGAAAACCCTAGAAAAATTGTATTATTTATGTTTTCAGGCTTTCGGGATAAACAAAGACAAAGAACTCCATATATTGGGCATATATGCTAATTATCTAATTATTCTAATTATGCTATTTACACTAATTGCATTACTTGAAATTAAAACAAAATGGTGTCATAAATGAATTCCTCATCATGGAAAACCCTAGGAAAGTTGTATAATTTATGTTTTCAGGCTTTCTGGATAAACAATGACAATAATTCCATATATTGTCATATGCTAATTAACTTATTATGCTAATTATGCTATTTACCACAATTGCATAACTTAAAATTGGTGTCATAAATGAATTCCTCGTCATAGAAAACCCTAGAAGAGATGTATAATTTATGTTTTCAGGCTTTGTTGCTGAAGATTAGCAACATATTACATATTGCACATAATTAGATGGTTATGCTAATTAGGCTAATTTTAAAAATTGTTCAAGGTTGCCAAGGTGGCAACCCAGCTGAATTTACTTCAATTCCCATTTAGAACACAAATCAACGAAAAAACATTGTACCTAACAACTTTGCCCGGTGATGTACATGATATATGGTACCGTCTACTAGACTAATAAGTGAAGGTTTGAGCAAAATACAATAAGAATAGTTATGAATGTTTAAAGTTGTAATCAATCAAACACAAATTGACAACTCCGTGACGTATCTTGCGAGCTCCTCTCCAATTTGGCATGTACCCATAAAATAACCAATTTTCAGTTTCTCTAAAGGAAATATTCAATCATACATGCACCTTCCATGAAATCATTGCTGATGTGTCTTTACACAAAACATGTATGAAACAAATCTAATTCTTCATCAAAAGCTAAGAAAATAAAGATTTATGAGATATTCTTCACCGAGAAAATGGGAGAGGAGCTCGGAAGATACGTCAAGGAGTTGCCAATTTGTGTTTGATTGATTACAAATTCAAAATTAATAATTTTCTTATTTATTATCAGATTTTGCTCAAGCTTTCACTAAGCTGTTTCTTTCATTTTTCTTCTTTTATTCCAATCAACTTAATATCAGTGTGGACTTTCCTTTAGGATGAATGTGCGATTATTCATGCATGTCATTCTGTTTTATGTTGTCGGAGCTGAGAAGGCCGTTGTTTTATTATTGTAATTACACTTACATTAATGCCTGTCATTATTAAAGTCTATTAATGCCATGTTTAATTCACAATGCTACCACTGTGATTGTATGTTTTTCAGGATGTTATCATTGCCACCACAATATATTTCAATCCATTCCCATATGGAACACGAAATAACTCAAACATATCGGCCCAAATTCACAAAGGAGGTTTGGTTTAAACCATGGTTTAAACCCCCTCCTGGGTTTTTTAAGCATACGTGCGCACGGAATCCGATCCAATCATGTATTTTCTTTGAGCGCGCGCATGGGCAATGTACGCTTATTTACGGTTATTTTAGTACGCTTACAGAGGTGTAAACCTTACCCATGGTTTAAACCTCCTTTGTGAATTCGGGCCATCATGTTGTATACACTAATGATTGAGGTGTCGTTGTCTAGTCATGTGGATAAGCTCATTGCTTCGAATCCCCGCCATGGCACTAATGTCCTTTGGCAAGACATCTACATTATCCACTGCCAAATCTTTGTTATTGTTGCTTTTATTACTATTATTATTATTATCATCATCATCATCATCATCTTTATCATTATTGTGCATCTTCAGCTCGTGCTGTGACTGCATGGATTACGATGACGATAGCCCTGGTTCTCTAGAAGAGAACGAAACTTCACCAAACCAGGTGACATCTTCTCTTCTATCTAGGAGTCATCTGCTCATACCGAGAGATGGTAGTACTACGTACGTACCAGTTCAATTCAATTTCAATTTTATTCAACCAATCATAAAACAGCCAAATACCATAAAATATTAATACCAAATATATAATACAATGGTACGTTTGGACCCTTGAGAAGCAGAGCTTGTAGTTGGGGCCCAACAAATACACATAAGTTATTGGTGTTGTTGTGTCAGATTGCTAAGTGGATATATTATAATGGGAGCTCTGTGGTATACTGATGAAGGCTCTTGATTCTCAAACAAAAGATTCTGGGTTCGATCCGTACTTGGTGCTTACATCCTGGGGAAAGTGTTTATTTAATTCTATATCATTGTAAGTTCGTGACTGATCTTTTCCGACATTTGGTTTTTATGCTTTTCCTATGCAGAAAGACTGTGCTTGGTAATCTATGGAACTTTATGGACAATGATGACCAACTGCTGTTTGTTTATGAGCAATTATTCAAAAGGAATTTTAACGCAAATCAAACTAATACAGACATTTTTAGGTAAGTGTACGTTTATTATTAAGATATATCGCGTAATAAATTATAATTGTTGTTGGGTAATCAGGTAATTACTTCTTGAAATAAAACAACTCAAGGAATTATCACAGCTGAAGTTTCAGCAGTACTTCAACTTATTTAATAACCCCTATGGAACAGCTCTGACATATACATCATTTTTAGGCTATTTGTTAAATGCGCATGGCGGCTTCCCATACAATCTCCGTTTAATCCATCTTGTCTTCGTTTTCTAAGCGAGAGCAGTTTTGCGTTTGTTAAAAAAAAACTGACTGTATGCGAAGCTGTCATAAGCATATTTCTAGCTGTTTCAAGCATGATTACGGTAGCAAAAGTAGAACATTTTGGAATTTGCATTGTCTCACAAAAATAACCGTAGAATCAAAACGCCTTACACAACATTGATGATCTTGGCGTCACTTTACTTAGAAAAGAATTTCCTACCCAATAAACAAAAACTAATAATACTGTGTCAATGGTGTCATTGATATTGCAGATCACGTGTGTTGCGTTCTTTCTGGGCCACCCTGTAAAGGGGTCCAAGTTATTTTGTTCCATACCATATCTCCGTTTTTCTTTTATTCTGTCATTTGCCCTTCTGTAGAGCTTAGGTCAGACCAGCTATGACAAGTATAAAGTGAATATGACACGTTAAGTATTGTATGGGACACCAAATGATCAAATACCTTGGGATTGCCCATTTTTATCGTCTATACTTTCCCGTTTCTTCAGACAAGAACTTGCTAAATATCGGACGGAACTTAAAGATAGCTCGACGATTGTTCTACATCAGAAAAATTGCAAAGTTAATGGATCTTCGAGAAAACTAATAAAAACATCACCAGAACTATTCAAACTTCTCCCAAAGGTGAGCAAATATAAGACCGATTCATGATAATTACTTCTAATGACATTACGCTGATAAGCTCTGTGCAATATTAACTCTCATTCAAAGTATATTGAAATCGGCTTGCTACGAACCAACGCGTGATCACGTTCACGTCACATCGTCACGTTACACGACATATTGTGAATACTAGCCCTAAACTCACGAAGGGTAGGGTGTCGGGCCCAGTTTACCCGACACTTTATAGAAAAGTATTGCAAATCTACGAATACTCACGTCTCGAACCTGACACTTCGTCAATAAGAGGGGGGGGGGGGGGGGGGGGGGGTATTTCACAAGCTGAATTTAGGGCATAGTATTCACGAAAGGTCGTGAAACGTGACGACGTGACGTGAACGTGATCACACGATGATTCGAAACAAGCCATTGAAATCGATGACAGTTTACATTTGTTTTTGACAATTAAACGTGAATTATGAAAATAATGAAGGGAAGACGATGAGCAATCACATGGCCAAACATATAGATAGATTCTCTAATGTGTGTGTGTGGCTGTTTACACATACACGTAATGAATATCAGCATTTTAAATAAAGCTGTAAAAAATGGATAATAATGCGCGTAAAATGTATCTCCCCCCCCCCCCCCCCCCCCCCTCCCCTAATTCAGGGCTTCGTTCAAAATAAAGGCTCTTGATGTCAGGACGGCTAGGTTCCGATTTATCCCGAATGGGATGATCTCCTAGGACATTTTAATTTGTAAGAATCCATGTGAAACATTGTAAAATACCCAATGAGAACCGACGTGTGTATGTCTTTCATATCCATAGAGTGATCCTATGAGCCCATCAGACGGGAAAAGATTTCCCTCGTGTGCAGTTGTCGGAAACAGCGGTTCAATACTACACAGTGGTTGTGGAGAACAAATTGATAAACATGATTTCGTCATTAGGTAAGTAAGGAAGTAATATTTTCATATCATACTATCATTATACGATAAGAAGAAGACAGAGGAAAAACAGGATAACTAATACATGTAGTAGTATTAGTTGTAGTATTAGCAGTAGAAGTAGAAGAAGAAGAAGAAGTAGTAGTAGTAGTAATAGTAGTTGTAGTAGTAGTAGTAATAGTAGCAGTGGTAGTATAAGTACTAGTACTACTACTAGTAGTAGTAGTAGGGGCAGTAGATAGTGCATGCTCTTTCTCTGTTTTGTAATCATACTCTGCGTAGTACCTTGCCTTTACATTTATTACACCTATATATCCTCTTTTCTTCACAGATGTAACTTAGCACCGTTAGCCCCCTTCAAAGAAGATGCTGGTATGAAAAGTGATTATATCACCATGAACCCAAGTATATTTTTCAGAAAGTAAGATATCACATACTTTGTACAATTATTGTCGATTGTTCCGATAAATTATTCATAAACAATAAATTATATCAACATCCAATTCCCAATTTATAAAAGGTAAAATAAAAACATTTATAATAATTCAAAATTACAACAGCAAAAACAAGAAATAATATTTGTGTATACTTTATTCCTTAAAATGAACATGTGTTGCATGTGATAGTGATCTGAATTTTATCCTAAAGGCAAATTGATTATTATTTATTTACCTATTTATTTACTCTTTATTAATAATAAAAAGTAAATAAAAGATAAATAATATTTATCTAGATTCTAGTCATGTATATATTTTATTTTCATTTATTCATTTATGCATTTATTTGTTAGTGTACTGATTTAATAATTTATTAGGAGACAATCAAAACACATACCTTGTGCAGAAATTGTCCTGCCAGAGCAGCCGTCAGTAATATCTATAAAACTGGGGAAGCTCATTTGCTCTGCTAAATATACGACCATGTGCCAGTGCCTTGCTTGGTCTAGGAACCTGCCCTTACATGGCTTATATTTCCTGTCAAATCCTGTGCGTGTCCCAGCCTTCACAAATGGAATCAGCACTGGAACACTTGTTGTTTCACCTGGGCCCCGTTGCATAGATTAATGGTAACACTGCCATCAATGGTAACTACCATAGTAACATTTCTCAACAGTCAGTCAAATTCAAGGTTTAAGTGGAAGTTACCATTAATGGCAAAGTTACCATCAATGGTAAGTTTTATGCAACGGGGCCCAGGTTTGTTTTCTATGCAGCATTCTTTGTTTTTGTATAGTTATTGTAAAAGAAGCACACCTTGTGTAAGAAATCGTATTTTCAAAAGGTTCCATGCTATGTTAGGTAGGGTTTACATGTTTGTTCATGGTTAGCCAAAAAGCTTTACTAGCTATGTAATAATCTTCTCATCCATTTTCTCATAGTTTTCTTTTCCATCTTCTCATGTTTTTTACCCCACCCGTCTTCTCACGTTTTACCCCACCTTTGCAGATATGGGGCGCTCCGAAAAGCAGAAGCAGTCAGACAATTCAACCAGGATCTTTCAAAATACGAGGGTATTATTAGCATCCCCTGCTTCGGAATGGCACAGACTCATAATATAAAGGGACTCGGTGCTGTGAAAGGGAATAAAACACACATGGTGTGCATGAATAGCAAACACTTCCAGGCTGTCGTCGACTTCTGGAGGAAGAGAGGCGCGATCACTAAGAAACCTTCTACTGGTAAGCTTTAAAGTGGCATTAAACTGATAGAATTTGAACAGTGCAATCTTTTCAGTGATTGCTGAATTAAGATTATAATTTGAAAGTTAATTGCATTTTATTTTGAATTTTGACAAACAGATTGTTTGGATAATAGGCACTTTTAATATTTCAAATTATTATTATGACTTGGCATTGTGGAAAATTGCGTGCAGTTACATTCTAAGTTTCTAGAATGCGGCATGATGGGTAAATGAGGCACATACGCTTTTCAAATCCCGTTGCAAGATGGCGCTACTTAGGAGCTTCAGTTTACTGTCACTTTAAGCCGGTTGCACACGATGCGTCATTTCAACTGCACTATTACCTGCGATAACCAAGCCCATGGATGCAGTCAGGCTGTATGCTAGTTATTGAAAGCCTTCTCTGCACTCTTCGTTTTTTATTCAGCTTTTGCACGATATCACTCTCACATGGAGCGCCAAAGGCCGTACCAGTCGACAGTCAACAACAACTTTATTATAATAACGGGAGCTAAAATAAAACGAGCGTCCTCACGAACTCTTTCTGTCGGCACAGAACAGGGTCAGTGACTGTGAGATGAACAGTATTGTTCAGCGCACTCTTGATTGTTAAGTGGTGAGCGATAGCAGAATTGGCATTGTCTGTCGTGTTGCGCACATTTGCTTGTCTACAAGCGCGCTGCCCGCCCACACTGCACTGCTCTCTGATTATCATTGATTTTCTTGTTTTCATGTGTCATCTCCATTTCTACTTTTGATATTTCATTGTACTTATATCCTGGATATTTGGAAGCATTTAGATCAGTATTTTTGATATACATATTTTGTGAAGCTTTGAACTTGCTTGAGGTTGTACTCACACATAACAGTACATTGTAGAAGCCATGCTATACACATGCCATAGCGCAGTTGGTTTGTTCACTCATGCCGAAATTCTGTGGTGCCTTTCTATCATTCTTTATTTTGAATAGGCTTGTACTATCACAATGAATCTCACCACTTCAATAGCTTTTGTGATGTACAGCCGTTGAAATTGAAATTGAAAGAAAAGTATATTGGTGCTCCTGTTCAGTTCTATGCTGATACTGTATCCACTTTTCAGATTTTGATATTGTTATCTGGCGATGTGAATCCGAACCCAGGCCCTGTCACACATTACTTGGCCTCCTCGGATGACGATCACAGTACAAGGTATTCTTACATCATACAAGTACGACAGTAAAACACTTCACTCTATTAATTCTCGTTCATTCTCACTACTGTGGCGTGAACAGAATGAGGAATTGTATAACAGGATTATGTATTTAGGTATTAACAGACATAACAGAGGGCGGAAGACACATCGAGGTAGGAAGGGTGGTCGTGATCGTTTTAATGACATCCTTAAACCTTTGGTATGCTTAGTTGCCGTTCTGTTCGTAATAAATCTACCTCATTACAGGAATTTATTTTTGACCATAAATTAGATTTTACATGTGTATGTGAAACTTGGTTAACTGTATCAGATGATGCAGTGATTGCTGATATTCGCCCTCGTGGTTATCTGCTCAAGCAACACCCCAGATGCAGAGCTTCCAAGCGTGGCGGCAGAGCCGGCTTTCTCTACAGGGACAGCTAGTCTCCACGTCGATATTAATCCAACAGGACAATTTGAAAGCTTCAAATCAATGTCTGGAACTGTATCTGATGGTTCTACACAGCTCGACATCATTGCTGTATACAGACCACCAGGATTTCAGTCTTTCACTCAGTTTCTTAACGACTTCTCTGCGCTTCTTGACGAGAGGTTGTACAAACCATCCCCTCTTTGATCACCGGAGACCTAAACATTCATCTAGATAACAATTCATCCCAGCACACTCTCAAGTTTTTGGACCTTATTAACAGTCATGACCTATCCCAGTTGGTCACATCTGCGACTCATGACAAAGGTCACGTTCTGGACGTCGTTCTCGTGCCATTTCAGACAATTTGCCAATTTCGAAGCCCAGTATCGTTCAAGGTATATCAGACCATGCTGCTATCACTTCGCTTCACTAGGCCTGCACGCAGCGACAGAACATTTACCTCCCGGAATATTAAAGACATAAACAGGATAGCCTTCGCAAAGGATGTTGCTGAGAGTGACATTATGCCTTTAACCTCAGAGAATGTCAACACAGCTACTAGCCGCTACAGCACCATTCTTTACTCGTTCCTCGATATTCACGCTCCTGCCAAGATTTGCAAGGTTAGGGGCCGTCATGACAGTCAGACCCAACTCCGTAATACCGAGCACAGGTATATACTCCGAAAACGGCGTATAGAACAAGATGAATATAGAGCCCTCATCGTTCAGTGTGTACAAAAGGCATGGGGAAAATCATGCAGTGTCAACCTGCTGTTGATAATATATTTTTCAAAAATAATGCTGCGGATAAATTTATTTTAAATGTTTGTCATTTGAAATTCACTTCATATGACGAATCATTCAAGGACTGACACGCAGCATTATTTTTAAGAATATGTATATCGTTGGCAGGTTGACTTTGCAAGATTTTCCCCATGCCTTTTGTACACACTGTCTCATACTGAACGATGAGGGCTCTATATTCATCTTGTTATATACGCCGTTTTCGGAGTATATACCTGTGCTCGGAGTTGGGTCTGACTGCATGACAATCCCTGGTACAACGGCGAGATTACTGCTGAGAAACGTAAGTGTAGGCAGCTTGAGCGGATATGGCGATCTAACGGAAAGCTTTACATTGACAGAGAGATGTTCGTCGAACGAGCCAAACGTTCCTACTTTGTCGGGCTAATCGATAACTGTGGACATGACTCTAAGAAACTCTTCTCTACGGCCAATCTTCTCCTGAATCGGAAACAGGGCTCTCCACTTCCAAGACATGCTGATAGAAAAGAACTGGCTCTAAGATTTATTCAGTTCTTCCGCTCAAAGGTTCATAGGATTCAGGACAGTCTCACTCCTGACTTAACTCTACCTGATCGTATCACATCAGCATCCCTCGAGACGATTCAACCTACCACCTCCAATGAGATACAGTCACTGCTCCGTAGACTGCAAGCTAAGTCATGTCAACTAGACCCTGTCCATACTGTTCTCATCAAGGACTGCTCCTCTACACTAGCCTGTGTTATCTCACAGATTGTCAACTTAAAGGTCCCCTTTTATGAAATTATAATTCTTGGTATTTTGTACATGATACTCATCTAAATTGAAGAATATACGTATCAAAATATTTTTAAAATATTCATGTCCGAAACAGTCTGCTAAGCTCCGCCCCCTTTTAAACCCCGAATTCTCGTTCCGCGAGCATGATTGACGTGTGACGTCACAAACCGACATTTCTGATGCTTGTTTACAATATTGCATATATATCACATGTGCAAACTAACTTGCTGTTGTATATACCACCTCGAAAACCACCTCTAAAGCGAGGTATGCCGCAACGCTGCGTTGTTGCAGGTTGCAGCAACACCACAAAGGAAGGTGTCAGTCTACATTTATTCCCTAAAGACCCAAATATAAGAAGGAAATGGACCGCAAAAGTAAAATTAACTCGCGCCCATTGGAAGGGGCCGAGTGACCGCAGTGTAGAAAACAAATATTTGAAGCAACAATAATGATGATCACAGTCATGAATGACCCGAGTAAATAAAAGATCATGTTTGCCAGTCATTAGTACTGAATACTTTTTTCTTTCAAATAATGAAACTTTGTGTAAATGTTTACAATGATGGAACAACAGTTCTAATACATAAATATTTTTAAAATGTTCAATTCTACTATCACCTTTGCATAATGTTGGGATTTGTGCATGTCATATCCAAGCCCCAGTAAAAAAAAATATGAGAATAATGGTTGCATAGCTTTAATTAAAGTTCCACAGAGCTGTCCTCCCTTTTGATTTTTTTGCAAAGGTTGAAAAAATATATATACATACAGTAAACTTTGAAAAGAAAATACCCTAAAGAGGTAAAATGCAGGGAATATTTCCAATTTAAAACAATTATCTTTGAAATCTATCTTCGAACAGTAATAAAAATCTCAGTAATAAGGTGGAAGTAAAACATATATTTTTCTGTAAACATAGATCTTGACAAGGTGGGAGAAAGGATATCAACAGCAAAATCGTATGTAGGTCTACGCCTTTTTTTTTTTTTAGATTGATTTTATTTCTGCCTTCAATAGCATGATACAAAATATAGTAATACATGTTTTACAGATTAAAAAAAAATATTTATATATAAAAAAAAAATCGCCAAACCTTCCAAAATCGCTCAGTAATGGGTTATTGGGGTCCAGTTTCTCTCCATAAGTCTTCACTCTAAAAGGGAGGGGGGGGGGGGCACAATCGAGAAAATGGTGGATTGTTTATGGTCAAAATCCATACTTCTTTTCCAAGGGGGGGGGGGCAAGGGCCGGCTGTTCCCCCTGGATACGCCAATGGTTCTGATGGAAATGCAGCACGGATTCTTGTCACGGCACAAGATGGGAGAGGAACACGTCCTACCCTGCCGAGGAAACCCCAACACCATCTTACAAGCTGCCTATAGGCCACATGCCTGGCTTTCCTATAAAAAAATTATTTTTTTAAGAGTACAAAGGAAACTATGATTAGACAACTTCAAAACAATGCACAGTGTAGTCTATGATGTAGGTGATAGTGAGGTAACTTTTACTTTGAACTTCACAAATAAACAATAGAAGATTAGCTAATAATTTAGTTGTCAACATCGCAGTGTAAAATGTTGTGATGGGGAAAGAGGAAACACTGCAAATAGAATAATCTTCCTCTATTTACATTAAGGCTAAAACATTATTTTCTTTTATAGAATATCGTAATATTAATTTCATAAGGAGCCACATTGGCATTTTGCATCCAAACTGCTTTATATAATACAGGAATACTGCAGTAAGGATTAAAACAAAAAATATGGTGTACTCACCGATTTTCAGTTGCATCCTGCCTTGCCTGTCCGCCATACTGCTGCCGATACAGATAGTAAGCAGTTTCCATCACATACCGGTCCAGACACACTGGATGAAACCCTGGGTGGAGAAGAAGAAGAAGAAGAAGATCATATCTATTGTCAACTATAACGGTACCTACACTTAGAAGAAAGCACAAAGGAAACAAGCAAGATAACAGGAGAGCAAAGAGTTTTCTGGATATCAATGTTAGAATTTACTAGAATCAAACGCTACCACCCCATGCACCAGTAAAACTGCCCAAGCGCTAGCCCAGGCAGGGTCAGCAGGCGAACAACCAAACGGCGCGGCGTGTACCCCAGCCCTGCGCACATCGAGCTCACTGCCTCGATCAGCGAAATATCAGCTCAGACTCTCGGGCAATTTGCAAGCGTAAACAAGATTCATAATACGTGGATATGCGTGAATTAAACTTTAATCGGTAATTTATTATGAAAAAAATAATTACCAGTTGTTATTCCCAAGTCTCCCGTCGATATCCTCTCCGTTATTAAAATCAGGGACGTCTCTGTCATCATCAGAATCTTGCCCAGAATCCAACATGTCTGGCTCAAACATAGTATACGGCCAGGCCCCTAATTCCTCTTCAATTTCTTCTGGGACTTGATGCTCCAAATCAGATATATCTGATCCTGAATAAGTGTCCTGGCTGTCCGAAGAAGATGCCATCGTTGATGTAGGATTTTGTCTTTAAAAAGCTAAAATGAAGGGCTGAAATGGCACGAAGTCGAAGGGATCCACACGAAGTTCAATAGCCTATAACACACACACACACACTCATCGATACTGATCCAGCTTGTGCGAGTCAAGCGTTCTGTGTGTGACGTCTCATGACGTCATCGATCGCTGGACCGATTTTCCAAAATTTTTAGGGCCGTTCCCAGTTATTTTTTTATTTTCAAGTTTACAGATTAATGAATGGAATTCAGGTAATATGGTTGACAGATCTGGATTTACAGTAGAAAAGTCTATTAAATGAAGTTCCTTTGTAATTCCATAAAAGGGAACCTTTAAGTATCAATCAGGCTTGTGTACCTTCTGTATTTAAAACGGCACACATTCTTCCTTTATTGAAAAACCTAAACTTGATTCTCATTTACTAAGTAATTACCGTCCGGTTTCTAATATACTAAATACTAAATACTTGAGAGGGTGGTGTTCGCCAGATTAAATGATTACTGTCCCGATAATGACCTCTTTGACCCGTTTCAATCTGCATATCGTCCCCACCATAGTGTAGAACCCCTCCTTGTTAATGTATCCAACTTTATTATCCAGGTGATGGATGGTGGAAAAGTAACTTCAATGTTACTCCTTGATTTGTCTTCAGCCTTTGACACTGTTAACCATACCGTTTTGGTGAATACCCTCATGTCTCTAGGTGTTAAAGGTCAATCCCTGGAATGGTGTAAATCATACCTGTCATGTCATTCTCAAGCTGTCATAAACGTTTTTTTTTACCTCTTACATGCGGAGTTCGCAAGGCTCTGTGGGCGGGCTCAACATGTTTTCGTTGTATTTTACCGGTTTGAAGAATATTTTTCATCACCATCCTCTTGTAATGTTTTTGCTGATAATATAATAATAAATTGGAGGGCGCTGATCAGCTGACGCCCGGACTTTCGTTTCACTCCAAATTTCTGATTTTTTAATACTATGTTGCCGAATCTTGCCAAATATTCGATAGGAAAGCTTTCATACAAATCAAGGAACTAGCAGGAGTAAGTTTTCACCGTCTTATATTGTAATTGTGGAGGTGTTGTGGATCAGTGGATAAGTCCCTGGACTGTGAACCACGAGGTCCGGGGTTCGAATCCCACCGCAGCACTAGCGTCCTTTGGCAAGACGTTAATCTACATTTGCCACTCTCCACCCAGGTGTTAAATGGGTACCCGGTAGGATGCGAAAGTTAATGTCGTTTGCTTAGCATGTGGCGCTTTACAGCGACTGGCTGGAATACTCCCCAGGGAGCGGATAAAGTGCACACATTGTGTGCGGGCATGTCAGAATCCAATGACCGGGGTAATAATATATCTGTAAAGCGCTTAGAAACACAACCATGTATTAGGCGCTATATAACAACGGAATAATATTATTATTATAATTTCTTAATTTCTTAATAGGCGAACTATCAATTATGACACTTCCTTATTTATATGTTGTGAGTGTGATAGTAAGCGGAGTAATAATACTGGCCAGCGATCTATCTCGGGCCAAAATGTCTCGAAAGGCCGACTCTCCTCCGATAACTCAGCTGGTCGGTGAAAGCCAGTTAGCAAAAAGGGTTAAACCTGAATTTGCCGTTACGTAACAACCATTATTCTCAGCGGAACTGATCACACTAAGTCGCCAGAAGAGCCCTTTGTTGCCTGACGTATATCTCTCTTTGAAAGAATGTGGTATACTCAAAAGAAAGAGAGGTCGTCGTGCTGGATCGCACATTCATAGAAAGATTCCTGTTAGGGTAAAGAATGTTCGCCGCACAAAAAGGACAAATGCCGATTCAATTGGACCTAAACAAATCATTCCAGTTGAGCATGAAAAGGCAACGACTAGTTTGCCATCATTCTACAGGACTAATAATCAATCTCTCAATAACAAATTCGATGAATTTTATTTAGTGGTAAAGGAGTAGACGTTGATGTAATTCCAGTGAGACTTGGTTTCATGATGAGATGCCGACTGGATTGCATGGCATACCTGGATATACCCTAATGATGAAACACAGAACAGAACAGAATGACGAGGCGGGGGTGTGGCACTCTTCATGCGGGATACTCTAAATCCATCTGTGATCGATTACCTCTCGGTCCCTATCGAACACGAAGTAGTTTGGGCTCGAATGCACCCTCATCGCCTACCGCGATCAGTGTCTTCTATATTCGTGCCATGTGTCTACTCACCTCCCAAAAACCAAAACAATGACTCTCTAGTCGAGTACCTATAATGTTAATTGGATAAAATCCTGTCTAGACAACCAGATGCTGGTATGATTGTGATGGGAGACGTCAATCGCTTAGACCTAGGGCCACTTATTCGTGGACATGGTCTAAAGCAAGTTGTTGATAAACCCACTCGCAATGATGTCATCTTGGATAAAATTGTGACAAATATAAATGATATGTATGCACCTGTCGGTTTGATCTCTCTGCTAGTAAGAAGTGACCATAATGGAGTCCTTTGGTCACCTAAATCAAATAAATGAAATCCCGAAACTTAAGACAGCGGAAAGTCATTCGTCCGATGCGTGATTCTGATGTGAGAGAGTTTGGCCAATGGATGTCAAATCATGATTGGTCAAACGTCAAGAATGCATGTGATGTTGATGCAATGTGCAGTGAATTCTATTGGGATCTCACCACCGCAATTAATTTCATTGAAAAGATAAATTATGGATAACCCCAAGAATCAAAACGCTTGTAAAGAACAGTCAGACCGCGTTTTCAAACGGTTCGCATGATTGGCACCATCTCAGGAATAAAGTGCAAAGAGAGATTCAGAAAGCGAAAACGAAGTACTACAAAAATAGGGTTCAGCGCCTTAAGAAACAGAATCCTATAGCGTGGTATCGGTTCATCAAACTCCAAACGTCAAGCGTAACACACAGTATCACACTAGATATTCCCGGGTTAGAGGCGACAGATCATCAAGGAATTGCGAACGCAATAAATGAACATTTCGTGAACGTCTCCAGTAATATAACGAAGCTTGACAAAGAGTCTCTACCTCCCTGTTTTCAATGCCGTCCAAGGGACATTCCTTCAATCTAGCCATGGAATGTATATCAAGACTTAAAGAAAATTAAGCCGGAAGAGTTGCGGCCCGGATGGTATATCTGCTAAGCTGATCCAAGAATTTGCCGTCGAACTTAGCGAACCCCTTACATACATTATTAATGCTTCGCTCCAAGAAGGAAGAAATCCATCGTAGTGCCTATCCCGGAGACGCCTTCAAGTTTGACAAAGCTCCGCCTGATATCGCTGACGGACCACTTCTCAAAGCTTGTTGAACTTGTCCTGTATCGCTGGGCACTTGATATTGCCAATGATATTGACAAGCAACAATGTGGAAGCCGTAGCGGCATGTCAACAGCACATTACCTTGTCAACCTTATGGAGTATATCCATAAAAATGCTGACAAGGTCGGTTCGGTGTCGACACTTGTGTTCACGGACTTCACCAAAGCGTTCGATCTTGTCCAACACAACTTAGCAATTGAAAGGTTGTACCGTATGGGTTTCCGCCCATCGTTCATTCCCTGGATTTCAAGCTTTTTGAACGATCGCCAACAAGTAACACGCTATAAAGACAAACTCTCCAGTCAGATGTCTCCTAATGCCGGTGTCCCACAAGGGACACGCCTCGGTCCGTTGGTGTTCCTGGCTATGATAAACAACGCACTCCAAACATCGACACACGTGACACGATGGAAATATGTAGATGATATGACTTTTGCTGATAAGGCCATGCGGGTCACGTTCTCCAAAACCCGCCTTCCACCACTGGTTCTAGAGATCAACGACACTGTCCTTGAAGAGATAGAGAAGATAAAACTGCTCGGTGTTATTATTCAGTGCAACCTGAAATGGGACTCCCACGTGAGTAATATTACGCGGAGAGCTTCAAGAAAACTGTACATCATTCGCACAATGAAGCAATACCGAGCACCCGTTGGGGACTTACTTACTATCTTCACCTGTTATGTGCATCCAAACTTAAAGTATTGTGTCCCGGTGTGGCACTCCTCTATCAGTGCCCAACAGAGTATTTCGATTGAACGAATCCAAAAGAGAGCACTTCGTCTTGTCTTTGGTGAACAGTATGTGACATATTCCAACGCGCTCCAGTTATCCAAACTAGATACTCTATATGACAGACGAGAAAAACTGTGTCTGAAGTTTGCCAAGTCTCTCGTCAATAGATTTCATGACTGGCTACCTGAACTCCAGAGCACACACAGGTCCCTGAGACACAGCAACAGACTTAGAGAATTCAAGTGTCGTACTGTACGATACCGAAGCAGTGCCTTACCATTTCTCGTTAGACTACTGAACAAACACGGTCTGTAATTAGTAATTTTCCTGAATGGCCTTTTTTGTGATCATGATGTAATTAAGATAATTGATTGTAAATTCTAATATTGATGTTCTAAAGACTAACTTATTCAAATATCCAAATTGGTAAATTACTTCCCTCTTTGTCGTAATGTTCATTTATGTCATCTTATCTTCATATATATATATATATATATATATACACACCACATGTTTTTGGTCTTATGATATAAACAAAATGAAATTTGATTAGCGGAGACTGAATCTATCTTTGTATAGATTTCCGATATATTGTATATTTCCTCGCTAATTATCAACGTTCCTTGGTATTACTACATAAATGCAAACGATGTAAATCATTGTAATTTTAGAATCCTTGAGTTTCAAATAGTTTCACTTTTCCTTCCCGCCTTTCAATTTTATTTATAATTCAAACTTTATTATTCGGTGACATGATACATGCATGTTTGTTTTGTTTTTGTTTTTGTTTTTGTTTTTGTTTTTGTTTTTGTTTTTTTTTTTTTTTGGGGGGGGGGGGGGGTTATGAAAGTCTGTGTTACGTCATATACCGACAAACTTTTTTTCAAATTTTCTCTTACCCCACTATAAGGTTCTAATTTATTTACGTATCCAAGTCTTTCATATGATTAAGACTATATAGTAACAATGTCTTTGTTTACCAATATACATACTTAATTGTTTAATATTTTGATATCTTCAAATATAGATATTTATTTGTCTATGGAAAACATTTTTTTTTACATTTCGGACAGTTAAATCATGTGGTGTCCCCCCCCCCCCCCCCCCACGAATTTCAAAATGGCTTTGCGCCACTGTCCGCGACAAATGCTCCGCCGACATTTACTCCACCGACATTTTCTCTGCCAACAATTGCTCCACCGACAATTGCTCCGCCGACAATTGCTCCGCCGAAATATTTTCCGAAGATACGACACTTGCTCCGGTTACAACTGCTCCATCGACAATTGCTCCGCTGACATTTGCTCCGCCAAACTATGCTCCGAAGATACATTTACTCCTCAACAATAATTGTTCCCACCACATGTTGTTCTGCTTAAACATGCTCCGAAAATAATACATTTACTCCTCAACCATAATTGTTCCACCGACATATACTCCGCCGAATAGTGACCCCCCCCCCCCCCCCCATCCTTTCCAGCACTTTAGCTCCTGGACGACGAACCTCCTGACACTCATCCTCGGGGAAATATTTTCAAGTCCCCGCGTATATACGTACAACCTAAAGAGTAATAGACAATTTTGTTGATTATTTCATATCATTCCACCAAATAGTTCCGGTCACTTTATTTCACACCTATTAGCTACCTGTATAGGTATAGTACAAATTGTACATTGACAAATACAAATACTCGATATTGTATTATCACTGAAAAATAGTAACTCCTGTGGGCATGATGAGATAAGTACTTCCTTCATAAAACAGGTCATTGGTCTGATTTTGGTTCCCCTGGCACACATTTGTAATCTCTCACTGGTAACTGGAGTATTTCCTTCTTCTTTAAAGCTTGCTAAAGTTGTTCCTGTTCATAAAAAAGATAATGTTATGAATATCTGCAATTATAGACCAATTTCAATTTTGCCAACCTTTTCAAAATTATTAGAGAGGGTTGTCTATAATAGGCTCTACGCATTCTTGGAGAAGCATGAGTTGCTCAATCCAGACCAGTATGGGTTTCGTAAATCACATTCAACTGACCTTGCATTGTTGAAATTTTATGACCGTGTGTCTCAGGCCCTTGCTGATCGTCAGCATGTGGTTGGAGTATTTATGGATTTGAGTAAGGCTTTCGACACTCTCGACCACTCAATTTTGTTGTGTAAACTGGAACATTATGGTGTACGGGGTATCGCTCTGGTTTTCTAGTTATTTATCTAACAGAATACAATATACATGTCATAATTCTGTAAACTCTGATATTCTTGTTTTAAAAAGTGGTGTCCCTCAAGGTTCTATTATAGGGCCTCTATTGTTTCTTATATATGCTAATGATATATGCAATGCATCTACAGCCTTGCAATATATATTATTCGCAGATAATACAAGCGTTTTCCTCTCTCACCGTGATATACACACAGTCAAGACTAGAATTAATATTGAGCTTCCTAAGTTAACACAATGGTTTCGAAGTAACTTGTTAGCTTTAAATGTATCAAAAACAAACTATATTCATTTTAAGGGAAGGAAGATTTGCAATGAGCAACAATTAGTAGTTAGACTGGATGATGTGGAATTGGAGAGGAAGGTTTGTACTAAGTTCCTGGGTGTTCATATTAATGAAAAGCTAGACTGGGATGACCACCGGAACAGTATACTGTCTCCAATTTCTCGGAGTATTGGGATTTTATATAGAGTAAGATATCTTGTGTCTGACAGAATATTATTGATGATATATAATACCTTGTTTTTGCCATATATTTCTTATTGTAATATTCTATGGGCAGTGTCAAAGAGTGTAACAAGTGACATTCATCTGTTACAAAAAAAAAAGCTTTAAGAATTTGTGCTGGGGTTGGTTATCACACAGATCCCCTGTTTGCTAGGTTTAAATGCCTTAAAGTCGGTGAAATTAATTTTCTTCAAACCTCTTTATTTATGTATCGTTATAGTACTAATGTTTTACCTGCCTCGTTTTCTTCCATGTTCATGGAAAACAATGCTATTCACTCTTATTCGACGAGACAAGCGGCAAACTTGGACTTGTTTAATCCACGCACAGTATTGGCACATAAATCAGTGAGACATACTGGTCCGGACGTTTGGAATTCTTTACTGATTGAAACACGTAATTTGCCTACAATTTACTCTTTTAAAAATGCAGTCAAGCGCATGCTCATTGCAAACAATTTTATTTAAGATATTTGTTCTATTAGTTGGTTGTTAATTCCCCTGAACATAGCGTGTACTTAATTATTTTATGATTGTATATTCTATATAATATGTATACATGTATAATTTGCCATGATATGTAATTATGCGCATTGGTATTGTTAATTAGGGCATCTTCCCACGCCCTCTCTCTCTCTCTCTCCCTCCCCCTCTCTCTTGCTTGTCTTACGTTTTCTTCTCTCTCTCTCTCTTCTCTCTGTTTCTCCTTCAGTATGGATGGACTGCACCTTTTATCATGTCTGCTACATTTTTCCTGCTCTAGAACGTACTGTAGACATTTCAGTCTTATTCTTTATCTGTATTTGTATCTGTATATAGTGTATTATATTTGCACTTTTTTTTTGTATTTAATCTATTAATCTATGTTTACTTTTAAGAATGTATGAAATATGTAAGATCTTAGGTATGGCAACACTTCAAGCGTCCAGCTTATATTGCCAGACCTCTGTGTGTTTCTATTTTCAAAGTTTGTATGTATGAAACTGATTATTGATTATTGATTACATGCAGGAATAAATAAATAAATAAATAAATAAAATAAATAAACAAAGTCAAGTTACTAAATGTAGTTATTAATAAATAACCCTCTTAATTCGCTTTTTAAGCCCTTAACTCTATCAATGTAAGATTAACTCCTAAGCTTTTGTGGTAATTCTCCAGTGTTTTTGATATAATGTTCGCTTTTAAATTCTATGTGAAACCATGTTAGTCTTACGACATTTAAAAATTATTTAAAAATCAGTTTGAGCAATTGATTGTTCTGTTTCTCCACTGTTTCAAGTAATTATCAAGTCAAGGGCACGGCACTGTTGTTAAGAGCGATCCCAAATAAAACAATCCTTATGATCGTTTAAAAACAATAGTTTTGTGTGCAGTTCCTTTCAAGATATCTATAACTGAAAATGGTCATTTTAATTTCGACCAGGCTGAAATTTATTCTAGCACTGCAATCAGTGGAGGAATTGTGTATGGTATTTCTGGTCATTTGTACATTTTCACTTTCTGAAGAACTTAATGGTACATGCCTTCCAGGTGCAATTTTTTCAGGGCTTGATTTTTACACCATATCACATACACAGATAAGATTTGGGACCTCTCAGCTCGGATTTCTAAAAGTCCGGTTGGATCACTCGACCCCAAAACAAAAAACAACCGGACGCCGTATTTTGATTCTATAGCTGTTTTATTAATTTCTAGCTTATCAAACCAAACCATCAAACCATCTTAATTTTCCCTATTTTAAAGGAATGTGGTACATGCACGTAGAGTATATGTATCTCATTTAATTTACACTCATTTCATTTTACATCTGTGCAATACTTTGTGTCTCTGTGTTCAAGCAAAATTTCAATTCGATTTGACACCAACATTTCTACCCAAAACATGTCAAGCCAAAATAAGCTGTTACAAATACTACAACATACATCAGCGTGCACAATACCCCAATTGATGATCTATTCACTAACCAAATTAAAATTTGCGACACTTGACACACGGTTTTGCACTCATGCTTCATTAACTTAAATTACACATTTATAAACTTCATTAAATAAATAATGGGTATTTCCTGATTTATGAGCGACGTAAAAAACTTGAAGGAATATACAAATTTTGGGACATTCTGTCCCACTGGAAGACAGAAACTGACTTTCTTCAGTAGTAGCAGCAGCACATGTGGTATAAGCAGTTGTTTTCGTTTCCGTATAATTAGAAAATAATTGTGAATACCCATAGTAAAACATCGTAGAGACAGCAAATCTGAACCCCCCCCCCCCCCCCCCCCTCCCATGTCCTACGTTCCTCTCTAAATAGCTCCAGGAAATATTTTATTGATTTGATCTCATATCATCTTTCCCTTGGGTCCCAGAAAAAAACAAAAACGAAACCCTAAAACAAAGGGTTATCGTGACCACACTATGTACTGTATGACATTAATAATTCTTTTGCCATATTAGTATTATGCTTTTAAATGATACTTTGATGGCATCCATTCACACATTCTTTACCGAGTAGTAGCATTTCTTCAATTGTCGATCCCTTGACACATATTTTTAACTTGTCGTTAAGTTGTGGTCAAGTTCCAGATAACATGAAAATTGCAAAGGTGGTTCCATTGTATAAAAAAGGTGACAAGTTAAATGCAATTACCGTCCAATTTCTGTATTATCTTCTTTATCAAAAATTTTAGAAAAAGTTGTTTACCGCAGAACAATTGATTTTTTAAAATCACACCAAATTTTTTCCAACTCTCAGTTTGGATTTAGAGAAAAACATAATACTGAACATGCATTACTGAATTTTGTTGATAAAGTGGCGCATGCTTTAGACCATTCTTCCCATCTAGTTGGCATCTTTCTGGACTTCTCCAAGGCCTTCGACACCATTAACCACGATATCTTATTACATAAACTTAAACATTATGGGGTGCGCGGGAAGGCCTTGGAGTGGTTCAGAAGCTACTTGTCTAATAGACAACAATATGTATTTTTAAATGACCTAACTTCGAACATGCAAAATATTAATTGCGGAGTTCCACAAGGCAGTTTGTTGGGCCCTTTGTTATTCATAATTTATATAAACGACTTCTGTAAATCATCTGATGTCCTCTCGTTCATACTTTTTGCAGACGATTCTAATATATTTTATTCCCACCATAATCCTTATACTTTAGTTAATATCGTTAATAACGAGCTTTTAAAAGTTACACAATGGATTAGATCTAATAAATTGTCTCTTAACCTTCTCAAAACGAAATATATGTTATTTAGTAATTCCATTAACGCACTTCCCTCAAATATTATATTGGATGATACTAATTTAGAAAATGTACCATTCATTAAATTCCTTGGTGTAACTGTTGACAACAAGCTTTCTTGGAAACACCATATAAATAGCATTTGTAAAACCATTTCACGAAATATTGGCATTATTAACAAATTAAAATATCACTTCCCGACGTCTTCTCTATTAATGCTTTACACCTCTTTGATTTTACCTTACCTGAATTATGGGATACTTGCCTGGGGCAACTCCCACCAAACCCTTTTAAACAGATTGTTGTTATTACAAAAAAAGTCTCTTCGTATAATTAACAACTTTGCTGTACGTTCTCATACAGACCCTTTATTCTTTGAGAACAAATTGTTGAAAGTTGTTGACCTTTTTTTCACTTAGGGCAATTTATGTACAAATTTGAGAATAATACACTTCCTGGTGTATTTGATACTATGTTTCCTCTCAATCGATCAATTCATAATTACCCAACAAGACAGTCTAATGAATTCCACTTACCACGTTTTAGAACACTTTTCGCTAAGAATACTTTTTTGTATGACGGTCCTAGATTTTGGAACTCTCTCAGCAATGAAATTAAAAATAGTCCGTCTCTAGATACTTTTAAAAGAAAATTAAAAACATTTCTACTTAAAAATTATAGAGGTCTTCACAGCTAATCTCGCTCACTCAACCGGCTTTACGATCTGTGTTACCTTCTCTTTTCGGCAGTGTTTCGTCCTGTTTTCTAATTTTGTCGATTTTTCATATTTTTTATTGACTTCGTGGCAGTTCCTTCCTTTCTGCATCTTTTTTGTCTCCTTTTGTCCATGTTCTGTTTTTTTGTCCCTGGTCTGTCTCTGTCTTGCTTTTGCGTTTGTTCCTTGTTATTGTTCCTTATCTCTTTTGTAATCTTCGTAGGCAAATTACAAGTTTTTCCTTTTTTCCCGTGGGGGGGGGGGGGGGGGTGTCGGGTGGGGAGGGGGGTTCGCAATATACAAGCCTTGCTTTTTAGCGAATCCCCCTATTTCCACAGGTAGTTTCAGTCACTATTTACCTTTCGTAATTACTATTGAAAATCTATTTTTGTTCACTCTATTTACATATACTTGTATTATATTTAATATTGAATGTAAACCATGTCACGACTTTTATTGTCTGTTGGAAATGAATAAACACGAATTTGAATTTGAATTTGAATTTGAATTTTGAAAATGAAATGTAAAAACTCAGATGGCTAGATTTACTTCTAACACCTGTGAGAAAACTGTTTTCATCTGTTTATTTTTTAAATAACGAGTGTAAGGATAATGCCCTCATCATAAAATTAATAGATAGTCAATGCATTGTCCAGGTTGGGGTAAAGAAAGGGCGTGTTCTGTGTTGAAAGGGTACTGCAATCGAAATAAAAAGCAAAGCGGACATAAAATTTACTTAGTGGCACTTTGCATTGTCATCAAAACGAAATACAAGGTTGAAAGGGCACATAAGTCAGAAAAAATATCAAGATCATGGCAATTTCCCACCTCAGGAGTGGCATCTTTTTTATTGCAAGAGGGGCACTTTTTCATATTTTGAGGGATATTCATTGATTTGGGAAATTTAGGGGGCGTACACCCCTGCCACTGGAAATTGGTATTGACGCGTGTTTTATGAATTTCTGATTGAATGCATGTCATCACACGAGGGAACTTCGCGTATCATATCTCTTAAAGCTGGTATTTCCCTTTCTCGTCATGCTCGCATGTGATCCGAACGTTTTCACGGTTTTATCCAAATCTGGCACAACTGAGTTTTTACATGTCATTTTCAAAATACTGCTGCTCGGTAAAGCATGTTCAGATGGATGCCATCGAGGTCTCATTTAAAAGCATAATACTTCTAGCTTGTGGGAGAGAGATAATTATTGCCATAGAGCAATGACCTTTTGTTTTAGAGTTTCGTTTTTTCTGGGACGCACTGTATAGATACAGCAACCTAACCACGTGTATCCAGATAGATTCGATCTTAGACCATCTATATTCAGTGCTTCCCCCCAAAAAATTAACAGTTAAAGAAAAAGCCTCCCCAAATGAATATTTCAAAATATTTTAGGAATTTTACTGAATAGCTTAAGGTCTCTTCTATGACATGACTCTGGACACATTACGCTTGATTGAGCAAATACCACTTTTATGAAAGGGTGCAAAATTCGGACTTGACGAGATTTGATATTTGGTCTGGCTGATATTAACACTGTCGAGAAACCTTAAAAGTTGACAGTTGGAAGAATTCTCCCCAAACAAATATTTACAAATATTTTCAGAGAATATTCAGACCTGTGAATAACTTAGGGTCTCTTCTACCAAATGACACCAACATTTCTAACAAAATTTTATGCTTGAGAGAGCAAAATCCACACTTCACAAATGTTTGTATTTCTTCTGGCCCGTATCAGCGAATTTGAGAGTCACGAAAAGGCTTAGAAATTTTCATATTCTCATCATTAAATGTCATTTATGCAAGAACAGCCTTTCTCAGTAAGTCCTGTGTCCTGATATAACCCGTCGAAACTTTATGGCTGACGAAACAAGCCAGCTTAAATTTAAAAACTCACCGAAAAGTAATATTTAAAAACACTAAAAATAGTTCATTACTCACTCAAGCATAAAATGCTGATGGGATTATGCAGAGAACAAAGCCTGTTCTTTCATAAATTGTCTTTTATTGATCAGAATATGGAAATTTCTGGCTGATACGAGCCAGAACCAATGGCAATTCTTTGCACCCTTTCAAAAAAGTGACTTTTGCTTAATACTGGAGCGTAAAATTAAATGTCTCCAGATTTTTTTGGTGTCATTTAATAGAAGAGGCCCTAAGCTTTCAGCAGGTATATATAAAGTTTTCCTTAACATCGAGCATACGATCTTTTACACTGGCTGTAAAATGCCTAAAAATTTGTTTACAAATTAAAATTCCTCCCATCAAGCTTCTTCGTTTAATTTCATATTTTAAGAAATTTATTTGGGAAGACTTTTTCCAACTGTTAAACTTTTTCTGGGATGCACTGTGGATTGACCCAATATATCCCTTTTTACGAAAGTACTAAAACAAATTATAAATGATAATTCTAAATGATAACATGGAAATAGAAACACATGCATGCTTCCCTACCAATTTGGTACTAAATGGTATAGTCTCGAAGCCGACATTATATGTTCTTTATTGCTTTTTAATCACTCATTACAGTCATGGCAAAGACCAGCACATATAATAACATCGTTAAAATAGTGCTGGTGCAATTGCAAAGTTGAATTATTAATGATGATGATAGATAAATATATTAAATTAATCACCCATCTCTACGTTTTATCAACAATTGATTACGGTTATATAATTCTTTTTTCCACAAATGTGTTGGATCTTGAGACAAGCTTTTCATAGGACGAATTGTTCTCGTACTTTTCCAGCATACTGTTGTAATAAGGGTATAAATCATTTATGCTGGTTACACTTGGCTGTTGTTGTGTGTTTCTTACTAAAATACATGGCTGACTTCTGTTCTCAAATTTCATCTATTGTACAGGTTTCTACCTGGTTTCAATGGCCATCCAGGTATGCGATAAAGTAAAGCTTTACGGATTCTGGCCATTTTCCTCACGATACGGATACAACAAGACAGACGTTCCTTATCACTACTTTGACGGTAGCACGGCATCTAAAGCAAAAACATCACATGAAATGAACAAAGAATTCAGCATCCTTGCACAACTCCATATTCTAGGCATAGTAAATATAAATGTTGGATCTTGTGGTTAATTAAAGGGGAAATCTACACTGATATTCTGGTATAACTTTTAAGCTTGTATTTTATTATCTTATCTACGTCTTCTTTCATATCTCCAAGTTTCTCACATTTATTATGCAAAGAGACCTTTGCTGAATTATATATATATATATCTATATATATAATAATATCATTGTCGAGGTCAGCATAAAAAGTGCTCAATGCGTACTGCAGAGCAATATAGTTTGTTCCTAGTGCTTTAGTCTCGCTACCACTGGTTTCACGCAACGGCGTTCATCAGGCGAATGACTGGGCATAGTTAGATCCGCATGGGACGATGTGGTTTGATACGGTCGAGTGGTTTCGGGGTGTGATGGCGGCATTTAGAGATAATCTCACTGCGTTTATTCAACGCGTTTGTTTTGTTTAATATTATCAGTAGCTTTTCTTCAAGGCAGAGGTTACAGTTTCCGCTTTTTCTCCTATGCGTATTAGATCTTTTCATGATGCTCCAAATAATTTCGTAGTCGATGCTTCTCTTTTTAAGTTCCCATACATATTTTGATAATTCGGTTTCATTTTCATATTTCTGGTTTCTAAATGATTTGGTGTGGTTTCTATACCTCTCTTTAAATGTTCCCCCTGTGTTTCCTATGTACGTTTTTGATTGTTCCCCGTGGGTTATTGTTGCCTTATAGACAACTGCCGAGATTAGGCAGTTCTCCTGTAGTGGGCAGTCCTCTTTTTTCCTACAGTTGCACGTTTTTTCAGGGTGTTGGTTGAGGGGGTTTGTTTTTCTTAGTGTGATGTCGTTGTGAGTTTTAATTATTGCGTCCATATTCTTCATGCAGCTGTAGCTTACTTTGGTATTATTTCGGTTGAAAATTTTATGGAGCTTGTGGCCGGTGGGGAAGTGCCTATCTACTAGGTTGATGAATAGCCTCCCTACTTTAGTCTTGACATTCGCGCTGTAAGGGGGGTTGAACCAGATGGTTTTTCTGCCCCGGTTCCTTTTTCTTTTTGGCTCGGATTCCGATTCCTTTTTAGTGTACCTTATTTCAGTGTTGTAGCCGCTTTTGTTCAAAGCTTCGTTGTATATAGGGGCTGCCTTTCTGAATGCTTCTTCGTTTGATGAAAGTGATGAAATGCGCTTTTCGATAGCGGCTGGGATATGTTTGATGACGGTAGGGGGGTGGTTGGATTGGTTGTGTACATATAGTGGTGTATCGTTGGGCTTCCTATAGGGGCGGGTAGTTCCCGTTTCTAGATCGAGAGTTACATCAAGATAATCGACTGATTTTAAGTTTGTTTCGACCGTAATTTGTAGTCCAAGACCCTTAAAGATTCTAATTAGATCTTTTCTTGTTCTATCGGCTCTGCTGCCCGATGCCCGGCGCAGCACTCCGAGGCCGTCATCACGGTAGAGCCCGATACTATGCGTATTAAGTTCTTGTAACTGTGAGAGGGCGTATAGTCCGACAAGTTCGCAGACCTCTGCCCCATCGTAAGCCCCCATAGACACATCGAATTCGCGCTTGGATTCCCTTTTGACCCATGGGGAGAAGTTGTTGTCGAATAGTAGGGTTCTTCTTGCATGTAAAATACTATCCATTTCAATGCTTTTGATAGGGGTAAACTTTTTGGCCCATTCAAGACAAGTGACTAATAGGTCTTGACTTATTGAAGGATAAAAATCCACTATGTCGAAGACTATAAAAGAGAGGGAGTCTTTATCCGGTAATTTCTTAAACCAATTTATAACGCTTGCGGTATTAGTCCATTGGTTGGCCCTAGTCTTTTTTCTAATTTCCGTATTGATGCGTTCAAGCATTTGTTTGGTGGCTCGGCCTAGTTCCGGTTTGGTTGGATTAATGAGTCTTACTTTCGGATTAGTTCTAAAATTTTCTTTGTGGTCCTTAAGTGTTACGAAAGCGGGCTTTGGGACTGTGTCTTCTATTCTTTTCTTGATGTCTAGTTTTTCTGTAATAGTGGTGAATTCCTTTTCTATGTCGTTTATTGTGCTGGGGTCGGCTTTTTTGTATTTCTGTGTAATATTATCTTGTAAAGTTTTTCTGTATTCGTCTGGTTTCATTTGGTATATGTTGCGTGTTTTATCTGCGTGGACTAATATCTTATTTGAAGCGTTAATGTCTCTCACGTCTTTGTTTAGTTTAGATTGAAATTCGTTTTTTACTTGCCTGAATTCTAGGTTGTCCACAATACTCAGCATGTCCCTTTCGAAGTCCGCCATTTCGTCGATATATATATATATAATATATATATATATATAATATATATATATATATATATATAATATATATATATATATATATAGTATATAGAGATTTTAAATGGGAGAAGGTATAGATGAAATAGAATTAAAATAAAGTTCACTCAGAGAATAATGACACAGCAGATATATCCACAGGTTGATTTCCACAAGCGCTTTCAATTGATTTCTTCAGGTGGAGTGATCGTACCTGTTAGTTACATGCGTTTATATATATAAAAAAGCAAGGCAGACATATTAGTTGCAGTACAAAAGTCTTTCAAATCTCAGTTATTCAAGTTCGGAGGTACAGCCGGATATGAAGAGATAAAGAGGTACAGGAAAGCCGAAAGAGAGGTTCAATAATAGTAGCGGGCAGTATGAATGGAGAGAGAAAACAAGAGACGAGGGTAGGACTGCACTGCTGTATACTATTGTCGGGCGAAAACCAGGGTAATGATATGCTTGCAGGGTCCTCAGGGAGAACAGTCTTTAGCACTGGTGAGGCTACCCTGGGTAAACAAGACATATTATCATTGCTATTACTTATTATTATTGTTATTGTAATTATTATTATCATTATATCATTAATATCTACTATTTTCATCATTATTATTAATGTTCAGACTAAAGAATCAAAGTAGACAAGTCAAAAATTTTTAAAGGTTTTTTCATGCTGATATAAAGGTATATTCATCTCCAGCTTGTGTTTAGACTATTTTTAGAAGTACTGGCCAACTGCATTATACATATGCGATAGCTAATTACATATTCTATTGTATTGTATAGGGTTATACGATCAGTTCAGGGGATTAAGTAAAAGGATTACAAAAAGTGAAAAACAGATTTATCAGGTCAATAAACTCGGCAATAATAGACGAAAAATATTCTACTCATGACTTGCTCAGTACATATGCAATTGACCATTTGCACTCCGGTCACGTGTGTGACAAAGTTAGTTGGGCAATATTTTAAGAACGATAATCATATTTGGAATAATATTTGGTGAAATGAAGGACACATACAAGTTAGATTAGGACAGGACAAATATACATTATCCAAACTGTATTTTTCTAATAGCATAAACTTTTCATGTTTTCGGGTCACGTGTGTGACATTAGAATTACTTAATTATGCATGCTAATTATTACATATTGCTTAGACAAATGTTCGTTTTCCCTTAGCTTATTTTCTTGCAAAAGAACCTAAGAAGGGTATGATTACACTACATAGTGGCCACACCTATCAAAGCTCATACTGAGAGATGACTATTAGATGGTGAAAAATATAGTGGAAGTCGCCCAATGTCAGCATGTGGGGAGATACCCATTAAGATACCATGGTATGCCCATCCCCTATTACAGCAATTCTAGTGCCTGTCTTCAGCTAACTATTATGTTATCTGGGGATGTGAAACTAAATCCAGGGCCATCACAAACGGAGAAACAACCGGATCTTCAGATAGACGGAGATCTGGCGCAGGCGGTACACCATCGGATACAGTATGATGTCTCCACACTTCATCGCTTAGATCGTCAGCACCAGATGTTACCACGTGACACATGGAACACAATATGCGATTTAGGCATTGGATGTCGAAAAAGAACGCATCGCGGTCGACGAGCTCCCAAGTTTCTCCTCCATGAAGTAGTAGCCGGTGATAGTTACACCTCTGCACATCGGGGGCCGACGACACCTAACATGAGTGGTTCCAGTGACAATGATGATGACGAACTCAGTGAACATTCAAATGACTCTAGTTTTCATGTAAACATACAATCTAGAGGACTGAAAATTGCACACTTAAATATTTGTAGCTTGCTTCCAAAGTGTGATAATTTGAGGAATAAATTTGTTAATAAACCGTTTGATATACTAGCTTTCTCTGAAACTCACCTGGATAGTACAATACATGATGCCGAAATACAACTAGAAGGATATTCAATTGTAAGAAAAGACCGAAACCGGCAAGGTGGTGGTGTGGCAGTATTTGTCTCAAATACTATGAGTTACAGGCGAAAATATGAATTTGAAAATCCTGACATTGAAAGTTTATGGGTTGAAATAAAATTGACTAATTCTAGGCCTATACTGATGGTACATTTTATCGTCAGCCCAAATCAGGCAGGACTACTATGAAGTTATAGATGATACAATTTCCAAAGCGATACATACAGGCCATGTCTGTTACATATTGGGTGACTCCAACTATAACTTGTATTCTGAAAGAGATTCTCGCATTGTCCGCCAGTTGTGTTACCAAAATAACCTACGTCAAATGATTGACCATCCAACAAGGGTTACAGACAACAGTTCAACTCTGATTGATCTTGTCCTGACAAACCACCCATGTAACATACGGGAGAAGAATGTTATTTCACATGGCATGAGTGACCACAGATTGGTCTACGTAGTGTGTAAGCATTTCAGACCAAAAGCACCACCTAGAGTTGTGAATACAAGGGCTTTCAAACGTTTAAATGTCGAATGTAGCGTTACAAAATACCCATTCTGAATTTGATGTACACCAAGGAGGCATAGAACTGGAGTGGAGTAGGTGGAGAAGTACATTTACTGAGATATGTAATAGACATGCCCCATTCGTTTCATTGAGAGTCAGAGGACTAAAGACACCCTGGGTTACCCCAGAATTTGTTAGATTGTCTCACGAGCGAGACAAACTCAGGATAAAGGCTGAAAAATCTAACCACCCACAAGATTGGAGGCATTTTAGAACGTGCCGTAATCATGTAAATAACCTAAAAACCACTTTGAAGAAGGCATACTGCCATCAGCAGATTGTATCTAACAAGAATAACCCTTCTGAATTATGGAAAGTTCTTAAGAGTCTTACTCCTTGCTCAACACATAGTGAACCCACCAACTTAAACCATCAAGAATGTTCTGAAACCGACCCTGTAAAATTGGCTAATGCATTCAATCAGTTCTTTGTGTCGATCGGTAGTGAACTTGCATCCAAATCCCTCTCTACAGGAGATACACTATTTTATGATGATCGACCCAGTACTGTTCAGAATTGCTTTTCTTTCGTTGAAGTTCAAGAAGCTTTTGTGCTCAATGAATTACAGTCTGTCAAAATTGATAAGGCAACAGGCTTAGATGGAATCAGTGCTAGGCTATTGAAGCTAGCAGCACCGATTATTAGTAAACCAATCACCAGATTGTTTAACCTATCTCTAAGTTTAGGAGTAATCCCTCAAGAATGGAAACAAGCCAGAGTTACCCCCATTCACAAGGGCGGTGACAAGAACAATGTGAATAACTATCGCCCTATATCGATTCTACCGACAATAATGTAGGTGCTAGAAAAGGCTGTGCACTTCCAGCTTCATGATTATTTTGTTGGGGTTAGACTTACTTACTGCTCACCAATCAGGGTTCAGGAAAGGTTACTCAACAAATACCTTATTGACGTATGTTAGTGACTACCTGCACAGAAATATAGATACTGGTAAAATGACAGGGATGGTGTTCTTAGATATACGGAAGGCCTTTGATTCCGTAAACCATAGCATGTTACTCAAGAAGTTATACAATTATGGTGTACGTGGTAGGACCCTGTCGTGGTTTGAATCATACTTGAAAGGTCGCAAACAGTGCACAGTGGTGCAAAGGGCAAAGTCTGACATGAAGATCCTCCGATCAGGAGTACCTCAAGGTCCAATACTCGGACCCCTACTGTTCACACTCTTTATGAATGATTTACCCTCTAGCATTAAACATAGTAAGGTGATGATGTATGCCGATGACACGGCGATTATGTTCAGTGCCTCTGACCCAAAAGAAATAGAGAGTAAATTGAATAGTGACCTAGACAGTGTGAAGTCGTGGCTCAATCAAAATTACCTCTCCCTTAATACAGACAAGACCAACTTCTTACTAGTAGGGACCCCTCAAAAATTACGTCGCATTCAAGAACAAATTGACATAAGGATAGATGGTCTACAGATTAGACACGTGGAGAATGTGAAATACCTTGGGGTCTGGTTAGATCAGCACCTTAACTGGTATGAACATATTAAGAACATATCCAGCAAAATTGCTTCAAGGTTGGCACTACTAAGAAGAATCAGAAAATATCTAACGATAGATAGTGCCAAGTTACTAGCAAATGCACTTGTATTACCATACTTCGATTACTGCTGCATCTCATGGTCAAATTGCAGTCAGGGTCTTAAAGTTACACTGATTAAATTACACAAACAGATGACAAGGGTTGTTCTGTTAACTAACATACTTACCCCAACAGTAGAAATGTTTACTAGACCCAAATGGATGAATATGGAGAAACGTTGGCAATTTCATAAAGGTAAACTCATGTTCGACATTTTGAACGGTAATGCCCCTTCATACCTATAAGACCTGTTTACTTTGTCTGCAACCACACATCGCTACAGTACTAGAATTTCAGACACGCGAGGCTTAATCATTCCGAAAGTCAAAACCGTAAATGGCAAAGGCCTTTTCTTTTGAAGGTGCAACTATCTGGAATAACCTTCCTAGTGAAGTAAGAAATGCCCAAACCAGTATGGCAGTATGCACATACGTGTTTGAAAAGAGTCCATCAAATTTAAGGTAAACATGATTTTACAGAGAACTTTGATAGGAAAAAATAACCACATTCTTGCTTGTTGTTCAATCCTCCCACACACCTAAATTGGCCTCTGAGCCAACCGTAAAATATGATTCAATGAATATGGTATCGAAAGAAACATAGTTAAATACGTTACAAGTACATATCATATTACGTTCATATTTACAACTCAATCCTAAACCAATAAGTCAATTATACATTTTTTTTCCTGACTCAATGGCCCGTATTCTGATAGCCGGGTTTAACTTAACCTCAGTCTAATGGGGTGTTGCAAGAAAGTTGCAATCAATTGCAAATTGTAAAGCAAACTGGAACAACCATTCTGAATGGTTCAGGGTCTGCCCATTCAAGAAGATGCGCTTACAACGATGATTTTGATTGGTCAGTACCGATCAGTTGCAACTTGCAATCAATCGCAACTTTCTTGCAACACCCCATAAGTGTGGTAATAAGCCTGGTTTAAGTCGCCATATTTAACCCTGGGTTTAAATTTGGTATTCCAAGGTTTAGTCTAACCTCAGTCTAAGTGTGGTAATAACTCTCTCAATATTTAGACAGGGTAGTTTAAGTCGGGTTTATCTCTGTCGCGTAGGCAAAATGCTAACGTTAGAGCCTGTAGGCATACCGTACATCTAGGCAGTTTAGCGATACGAAATTCTCGCAGACATGGCACGTAAACGTCGCTCCTGAAATGACCAACGCCTAAATTCTAACTTTTTTTACTGCTGTTAATTACGGAGAGAAAAAAAACCCCGGTACATCCTAGATAATCCTATTTTTTCGTAGCAAAATCAGATTTAACCGATAGACTTTAGAGTTGTTGTTTGCTTTAACTTATTTTAAAACTAACAGTAGGCCCTAGCCCCTGAGTGAAACCAGTATGATTCGGTGGGTCTCACACTTTACCCATGTTCAAATGACCATTGAAAATATGGCCATATAAGTTATTTTTTTAATTAAAGTATCATATATACGATGCCACTTACCTAAACAGACCTTCTGCAAATCAGCTTTTCCTAAAAAATGTGTAGAATCGATGAATGTCACTTTTTACTCTCAATTTTCGAAATCAGTCCCATTCGCCATGTTGTTGAAGCAGAAACGAAAATAGGCACTTGCGCATGCGCTATGAATATTTATTACAATGACGCTATAGTTTTCGTCACAGGAATAATGAATATTCATATATCCACCGTGATCCGCCGATCTCTCGAGCCCACTCGTCTAATGAATATTCAAAATCCTCCCTTCTTGTCTGTATTATAGTGGAGCTGCTGACGCAAATCCACAGCAACAGAGCCACGCTTCTTAGCACGAGAGGACATGGGCTGATTTGAAAAATCATGCAAACCCAACTGAGCCGAGCGAGGCAGATTCCCTCACACGACATGCACGAGAGGGGTGGAGACCCGGTCACACTCACTCCAACCACAGTATTGGAGGGTGAGCTAGCCAAGTTACCACTAGAAGTGGGCGAGCACTGGGGTGTAGGAACAGAGCCCACACGCTCGAAAAAACCCGGAAACGGTCATACCAAATGAACAAAGAAACAGGGCAAGTGGTAAGGCCAATTTGGTCACTGTGTGACCAAGAACCGGCGATTGTCGAGGGAAGACAAGGTTCCGCTTGAGAAGAAGAGACCATGGAAGATTTATCCATTTTGGACTTTTTCATCTTGGCCTTAGGCTTCTTGCTTGGTATAACATCACAAGCTAAAGAGGCCCGCTACCTAGCAAAGGAGGGCACAAGTTGATGCGAAGCATCAGAGCCGCCCAACTGAGCAGAGACAGACACCCCACACGAAAGGGGTGTGGCCCCGATCACACTCACTCCTTCCACAAACGTGGCGGGTGAGGCAGCCAAATCACCACCGAGCGCGGGCGAACACTGGGGAGCAATGCTCTTATGCCCGAAAACCCCTGACCCAGTCACACTAGGTGGCCTAGAGGTCGGAGGGAGTGGTGAGGCAAAAATTGCTCAGTCTGATAAGAAGACTGGTACGCCCACGGGACCAACAAAGTCTCCTCCCCAGGCAGTGCACGAAGTGCCGACGGCGGGGGAAGAAGGGACCACAACGGTGTGACCAGAGTCTGGGGTATGCACGGAAGCGAAGCATCCACCGACAGAGGGCCAGCTTCAGACGTCGAGCTAGGTGCATGAGTACGACTCCAACCCTGCTGCTCAGCAAAGGCCCTCATCAAGCTCCAAAGCTTTGCCTGACATGGCAATCTTAACTGTTACAGAGCTCGCTTTCTCAACTCAATCTTCAAACTGTATTTTCTCGCCGACGTGTCCTTCTAGAAGCTTATTCTCTTAAACTTCTCCAAGCACCGCGACCTCGTGAAATTCTCCCCCCCCCCCCCCCTACTTGACGCCAGACCGCTTGCCGTGATCTCAGAAATTCTCATTTGAATATGCCTCGTTGTAGAACTGAAATATATCGTTCTTCAACGATCCCTTCTGTAAATCGTCTTATCATAGCCGTTTCTGATTGCAATAATGTTCCTATATTGTTGTAGTCTTCTTGTTTTGTCCATTATGACACCACAATGCTTTTCCTTCCTCCCTCTCCATTTCCATCTTCTATATTTTCTCTTCTCAATGAATAATTCATGATTATGATCGCTGTTAGTCCGGTTTCTATCTTTATGCATGCAGTCGGTTCACTGATGAACATTTTTATTTAACCTTTATGTTATCTATTTTTAGAATTTTTTAGTGAATGTTGGAATCTGAATCCTTGTAAGGTACAAACACTTGGTCACACGTACCCGTTTTATCAGAACTCGTTTTGTATATTGCATTTTTAAAAAATTAATTTATGCATAAGCAGATTAGCAACTATACTTATTATCCAATGGCTACAATAAGTATTCAAGCATTTAATCATGTTAATGAGCTATTGAGACGGAATTGGCTTTCAGAAACTTTTGTTATACCTTTGCCGTTTATCTTTTGCTATCATAAACTCCGTTTCATCTTTTATGACCCAAGGTTAAGAGTAGTTTGAATTGTGTTCTACACTTTTAACAGTTTAAGAAGTTTAATAAGTCGAGCTTTTTTATATTTCAACTCTTCTTCCCAACCTACATTTCTTTCTTTGCTGTTTATATGCTTCTCACAAACCACTCCTTACTCTGATCTCGGATTTGTTCATTTAAATAATTATAATTATGCTCTTGATTCATGTGCAGGTCATGCTTTTAATTCTTTTTAACGAAACAAATTACAATTCATTTTGGATTGCAACATTCTACGTAAATATCCCTTTATACAACTGAAATTTACAGAGAATTTTATGATAATTCCCTTTGTTTTAATGGAATAATTTTCATACAGTTAAACAAACGCTTATAACTTACTTATTGTTTCTGAAACCATAATTCTTTACGATTTTACTCACCTACATGCTACAAGAAACTTCGTAATTTAAATTTCATCTTTAAACTGCGTTTCCTTTCTAGGATAACATTATTTACCATGTTACTTTTGTTTCTTGATGTTTTCATTATGATGTGATTAATTTTGTACAAACTTTGTAAAATCAAACATTATCAGCTTTTTAGCTGCAAGTCTTGTTATTTAATAAACTATTACAATTACATTTTACTTTATCTGTTAGATCATTTACATACAGAGAGAGAGAGAGAGACATACAATGAATGAATTCCAGAGAAGACATTGGTAATGCATTGAATTCCAACTTTTTTTAATTTTAACCAAATTTTCGATTCTCAATTACATCTTATTCTTGTGAAAACACTGGGAGCGGCCGATTTCTTGGAGAGAAATTCCCTATAGATTTGTTTTGAATTAATATTAGCTATTGATACCCTTTTTTACCGATTAGAAATGCAATACCCCTATCACCAGGAAAAGTATCGCCATCTTTATTCATGTTTCTTTTCCAGCTAAATGGAAGCATCTTATAAATCATCTGTATCAATTCAAAATCCTTTACGTTTAACCCTCGCTGTTTAAAGTATGAGTATAATCGTAAGCTTCCATTATGATCCATTATATGTTTTCTTCGAAATATTTTTTTGTCAAATAGATTTTTATCAAATATACACTTCCCTTTGATTCTTATGAATTTATTATTAAAAATTATTTCATTTCCTTTGTATGGTTCACAATTCGTTCGGAAGTTTCTGGTTTCCATCCATACTTCCAATATATCAGTATAAAATTTTGGCAGCGTTACGTTCAATAGACCCAATAAATAATCACATGAGAAAATGAGATTTCCTCCAAAATGTTTTGTAACAATTAAAATACTGCTTCCATTTCATATCATTTTTTCCATAAGTTTCTTGACCCACATAACCCTCTGGGCTTTAATCAGTAATTCAAAATTCATCATTTTTAGAACTCGGAAATGGTAATCTAAATACATTGTGTTATGAATTTTATTTCTTCCTCTCCACAAAAATTCAAAAGTTATCTTATCTAAATCATCAAAAACCCATTTTGGGACCGGTGTGAGGGATGCTGCATAAATAAATTTAGAATATACAAACAACTTCAATAACTGTATTTTCCCCATCATTGTTAGGTCCCTTTGCTTCCACCAACCCAACAGCTTTTTAATTTTACTTAATATCTCCTTGTAGTTCAAACTTTCTTTTACTTCTATATCTAAGGAAAATACCACACCTAATATTTTTACAAAATCAACTTTTTGACCTAGGGGCATTCCATAAGACTTCCCATGCAAGGATCCCAACAAAAGAATTTTTGTTTTCTCCTTGTTAATTTGAAGTCCGGAAAGTATTCTGAAATTCTCTAATAATCTAATTACTCTTAAAATGGAAACTTTATCTTGAACAAAGAGGGTCATGTCATCCGCATACATGACTTGCTTCACCTCGTCCTTTCCGAAACAAATACCTTTGATTTCCCTATCATGTCTTATATTATGGGCTAATATTTCTATACATAAGATAAATAGATAAGGAGAAAGGGGATCTCCTTGTCTTACGCCTCTTTGTACTTCAAAATACCCCGTCGACATCCCTCCATTAAAAATACAACTTTGTGCATTTTTGTATAGAACTTCCACCCATCTGCGAAATTCCGGGCCGAAGTTATAAGAGCATAAGTAAACATTACATAAGACAATTTACAGGACCCTTGAATTTCAGTCTATTATTATAAAACGCCCACTATCATCCCTCTCTATTTTTATGAGTTTGAAGTCCACTGAATCTTTTATTAAAATAAGAACGCCTCTATACTGTGAACAGAACCGTGACTATAAAAGCATAACCCATCCCACATCGAGCTCCACCTGTCCTCTGTATCCTTTGAACTAAACGTTTCTTGAAGAAAAATAACGTCACCCCTTTCTGTGCACCATGAAAAAACCCCACCCTTTTTAGTACTTTCCCTAATTCCTCTTACATTAAGCGAACATAGTTTACAATTAACATTCGTACTCATCATAGCTCTCGTAAAAGAGGTAAAGCTGAACCAATTATACAATACAATTGAGCTGCTATATGGAGAGCCAGACATGCAGCATAAAAAGCACTTTCCTTTGCACTCTGTTTCTTTGGATAACGATAACAATTAAAGTCAAAGACCCTTTCATTCCTACTAATGCATTCCATGTGTTTCGTTACCCCCACACAAGTAGAACTTCCCATCCCTCCATTCCAAAACCTAAACCTCCTTCCCTCCCATCCCCAAGGAGTAAGCCCTTCCTTGTCAGGAAGAAAGAGAAAGGGGATAACATGACTTCGATTTCCCTGACCCTTCTTCCCAGCAAAAAAAAAAAAAGGGAAAATTGACCTCGATTTGAAGGACCCTTCTTCCTCCATTAAGAACAATCCAGCAAAGGAAGGAAGAAAAAGAAATTTTAAAGTTATAAGCTTGGCCGCTTCACGATTGATTTAAACCAAGATGATGCATGAGTATATCACTTACAATGCACATGTAAACAAAAGGAGAAAATACACTTCAACCAACTATACTTCATATTTACAAAATGTTATATTGAGAATTAAAAAAAAAAAAAAAAAGTACGACAAAGCCATTAACAGTGAACCTTTTTACAAAGTAATTAGATCGGTAATGGTTAAATCAGATTGAAAACTCACGACAGTTGTTTACACCTTGCAATGAAACCTGAAATTGTATATATATGCATGAAAATTTCTTTCTTGAAGCGACAATTAATCATAATCACCAGTATTATTAAAAACACCCCACAACACATGAACACAGATTACACTAGCTTGAATGTCGATGCTAATCTTACAAAACCACAATTAATGCTTTGAAAAATACAATTTGCATATATAAACCAAGCTAACTGTATAAGCTTCCAAAATTCGTACCCCATAATGTTAAAGGGAAATTAACCTCAGCGTATGAATTAGCTTATTTTGAATGGTGTAGTATATGCCTCTTATTTGATACATGCAATTTCATGTAAAAACACAGGATATAGATATAAATCACTATTTTCCAGCCAAGTTATCGTCTGCTAGCAATAATAAGGGGGCTGCCATTACTTTATGTGTACACGAACATATTTTTCATCCCAAGTAAAATTTCCTTCATCGTTAACTTGTAATTGATTTTTAGAGGACAAATATATATTAGATAAAGTCACATATTCTGAAATGTAAGTTTAGTTTTATATATTTTTTAAAAGGTCTTAATTTGTGCATAAAAAATATACTTCATAAAAAATATACGTCAAGGACGGAGAATTGACGTCAAGGACGGAGACAATCGTAACAATACCAAAACAAAGCGAGGAATCTGCTTTACAGGATGGCTATTAAAACTCATGGGTCGTCAATTATCTAGGCCCATGGCCAATAACAATCGTAATACAATCAGAACAAAGCGACGTATCTGTTGTAAAGGTAGGCTATTATCAATGCATATGGTACCTAATGATCCGTGTCATGCACAAAATGGCAGCCTCCATGGAAAGACGTAGCAGACAATAGGTGCATCTAGAATATCACGTGGGGTTAATTGTCCTTTAATGAACATATTACATGAAAATCTCAAATTCTCTAACCCTAACCCTAACCATAATACAGGTTATTCATCCCTTCCAGGGATATCCAGAATGCATGACCAATGTATCAGTGATTAAACAGAACACTGTCTTATGCAAAATGCAGGAATGCCTTTATCTGTCTACTTTAGGACAAAGGAAACTAAAGAACTACTCAGAGAATTCTGTACAAACTAGAATAATCATGGCTATTGTCAGTTTGGCCAATCGGAGGAGCAAAAACAGGAATTTCAGTGTAAGCCATACAATGTGAACTTTCCAATTCCTTAAGACAAAATTTTAAAGACGTTACAGAAAAATCTGAAGTTCTATTACCTACAGCTAATCTCAACAATTGAATTGAGTTCTCACTTGCCTGAATAACTATACAAATATCAAGAATCAAAACCCTGATTGACTTCCTAATTTGTAAAATCAACATTGATTTTCTTATTTACTATATAAATCTATATACCTACCTATTATGCCAGTAGTCTTGACTACGGGACCCCTTCGAGAATTTAACACACATGAGTCACAATATTGTGCGCACCCCCCGTAATCCTATTGTCCCCTTCGCCACTCACGCGCGTCAACACGCTACGGCCATCTTCCTCTTTTGCGAGCAACCCCAAGTAGAAACATGTTGCTTGCAAGGTGAGGGGAAGGAGGGAGGGTCATAGGTAGGTATATAGATTTATATAGTAAATAAGAAAATCAGTGTTGATTTTACAAATTTACTGCAATAAATCATATATACCTACCTATTATGCCAGACCAGCGCCAACTCAAAGACCGGGAGGCATGTTTCAAGCAGAAGGGAATAGGATTACACCAAAGATTACAAAGACACAGCGGCCTTCAAGGTGGCTGACGCAAACATAGCCTCACCTGCGGGAACATCCCTAAGGTAGCAAGAAATGAAGGAATTGGACGAACGCCAATAAGCAGCCTTCAAAATATCAACAAGCGCCACACCTTGAAACAGAGCCCAAGAAGTGCTGACACTACGAGTATCATGAGCACGAGGCTTACTGTCGGATAAAAGAGCCTCTGTGCCAGCGGCCCTAATAGCTTCGACGATCCACCTAGAGATGGAATCAAGAGAGGCAGGAGAAAAAGGCTCTCTAGTGATCATCCTTACGATAAGACTTAGTCTTATCAATATACCATTTGAGAGCCCTTACAGGACACCAAACTTTGTCCTCGCGCACAGAAGAAAAGTCAGAAAGCGGACAAAGAAAAATCTCAACAGGGCCAGAGGCAGCTGTCTGATTCTTGGCAATAAAAGAAGCCTTAGGAATCAATCTAACGCCTTTTCTCTCCCAGCGAACATGACCAGGAGTAAGACAGAGAGCATGAAGAGTACTGCACCTCTGCCCAGAGGCAATAGCTACCAAAAAGAGCGTCTTAACCGTAAGATGATGAAGCGAAGCTTCACCTAACGGTTCGAAAGGAGGTTTCGCCAAGGCCTCCAGGACCTTAACTCCAAGACGGTACTAACTTAGAAAAAGAAGGTCGTTTCAGAAAGAACGAGCGAATCAAACCACTTAGTAGCGGGGAATTGGAAATCCCCGAACCATCTGAGAAACCCGAATGAATGGCCCCGATCGCCGAACGGTAGCCTCGGATAGTAGAGATAGATCTCCCTTTGTCAAATAACGAGATTAAGAAATCCGCAATTGAACCAATAGGAGCCTTAGAAGGGGTTTGATTTCTCTCTTTACACCAAAGGAAAAAGACCGAGAGACGGGAATTGTAAATTTCCCTAGTACAAACCCTACGACTGGACATAAAAAAGTCCGCGGCTCTATCAGAGAGACCCGACTGTCTTGCAGATTCCCTGACAGGGGCCAAGCAGTCAAATGAAGGGACTCCGGACTGTGGTGAAGAATCCCCGAGAGGGGCTGCAACACCAGATCCGCTCTTAACGGGAGAACGAACGGTTGAGCCCTTAGGAGGCTCATAAGCTCTGGAAACCAATTCCTCCTGGGCCAAAAGGGAGCTATTACAAGCACCCGCGCCCGATCTTCCCTGATTTTCCGCAAGACACGCGGAATCAGTTGGAAGGGAGGAAAGGCGAATCCCTGAAGGTTCTCCCAGCTGAGGGAGAAAGCATCGAGAGCCCATGCTCCCTGATCGCGAACACGGGAGCAATACTTCGGCAGCTGGTGATTTAGCACCGACGCAAATAGATCCACTTCCAGTGGACCTAGGCAAAGGACAGAAAAGACAGACAGAAAATCCGCAATGAGGTTTTCCCGACCGGGGATGAAAGAGGCCACGGGTGTGATCGCCATGCGACGACACCACCTCCACAGCTGAGCTGCTAGGGCATTCAGGGCAGCCGACCGAGTGCCTCCCTGCCGATTGATATATGCCGCCACAGTAACATTGTCCGTGAGAATCAGAACCGAACGACTGAGAAGTCGACTTCTGAAATGGAGCAAGGTCAACAGAACTGCCATAAACTCCAGGACATTGATATGGGGAAGAGTCCCAAGATGAGACCAATCCCCCGCAACCGTGCTGCCGTTGCAGTGTCCTCCCCACCCCAACCGAGAGGCGTCCGTCGAAACCGATATCGACGGGAGAGGGGCAGTGAAGGACCTGCCTCGCGCGAGAAACTCCTCGCTCGTCCAACAAGAGAGAAGAGACTTGATCCTTACTGGTACTGGAATCCAGACCAAAAGAGAGTCTTTTCCCGGCTTGAAGAACCTGAGGAGATGTCTCTGAAAAGGTCTCATGAGGAACGTCGACTAGGCTAGATAACCTAAAAACTGAAGCCACTGTCTGGCCGTGACCCTTCTGGCCAGCAAGAGCTTGCGAGCCGCAGAGACAATGGTGAGAATCCTGTCTCGACTGGGCCGAGCCAACTGATTCCGTATGTCTAACACCGCCCCCAGAAAAACTGGGCTGCGAGTAGGAACTAACTCTGACTTTTCCCAATTTATTAGGAAACCTAAGTCTTGAGTAAGAGAGACGAGCAAACGAGTCTCGTCCAACAAACGATCGCGCGACTCCGCAAGGAGAAGCCAATCGTCCAGGTAACAAAACAACCGAAGGCCGCGTCGCCTCAGAGAGGCGACGCCGGGCGCAGCCCGAAGGGAAGGGAAGGGAAGAGCACGAAAACGATAAGTCTCTGAGAGGAAGGAGAACCCCAGAAGATCGCGGGATGCGCGATGAATGGGAATGTGAAAATACGCGTCCTTGAGATCTATCGAGACCGCGTAGTCCTTCCTCTTGATCAACGGAAGAATGGAGGCGAGAGTCTCCATCCGAAAATGAACCGGAGGAATGAATTTGTTTATTCTTTTCAGGTTCAGTATCAAACGAAGTTTTCCCGAGCGCTTGGGAATAACAAAAATTGGAGAAAGGGAAAGAGACGGCCTGTCTCTTACCCTTTCTATAGCCCTCTTTTCCAATAGAGACTCGATCTCCTTTGAAGCATGAGATCGAGCCAGGGCAGACATGGGAGGTGACCGAATTCTTATAGCCCCTCCGGGGAGCGAAGCGAAAAGATCTATGAAGAATCCGTCTCGCACGACCGAGAGAACAAACGCGTCCACGGAGATGGCCTCCCAAATTCGGAAGAACAAACGCTCGGGGAAAAACATCAAAACCCAGGCTTGGCCTTATGCGAAGCCGTCGCCTTACCACGAGAACCTCTCGAAAAGCCCCTGCCACGACTCCCTCTCCCGCGAGAAGGAGCAGGCTGCGGCTCAGAAGGCGGGACCCTAGACACACGACTGCGTTGACCCGAAGCGGGACCAGCAGGCCTACGCCGGACAGGGGCCCGCGTTGACTTAGAGCTAGTGTGAAACTGCTTAGTCATATCCGAGATCTGTTTTCGCGCATCGATCTCTCTCTGAAAAACCGTAGCGAATTTACCACCAAAAAGCGAAGGACCCCGAGACGGAACATCCCGGAGAAGTTGAGCAATGCCCGACTCTCTAACACCCAGTGCCGAGAGAGCCAAGGTCCTGCGACGGAACGTAGCCGAAGCAGCTGCGGTGGAAAGCTGCGACCACTGCAGACAAAAAAGAGTATGCAGCAAGTCGTCAAAAACCAGCTTGTCACCATCAGTAACATTCAACTCCTCCGCCCTGGACCTAAGGTCGGAGAGAAACCCTTGAAAAGCCGCCAAACGCATACCTGACCTAACCTGGTTTTCAATATTAGACCAAAGCTTATCCTCCGCCTTGAACGCAGCGGAGGTAAGCGGATTAGTCGCCTGCAAGCGACGACCAACTTCTAAAATCTCAGGAGAAAGAGTCTTAGCTTTGAAAAAGCTGTCTTGATCCTGAGAACCGAAGGCGAAAGCCTTACCCTTAACCGCAGTAGGGCGCTTAACCACCAGCGCTGCCTCAATGCGGTCATACTCCAGCTTGAAATCCTCGAGAGCAATACCCTCGGAGGAATCCTGCTGCTTAAACCAACGCGAAGTCGAACCCTGCGCGCGGGCTGACTGAAATTCAGGGAGATATTTAGACAACAAAGCAATCGCTTCCATCCCACACAGGGCGAGCGATTGAGGCTCCGCCTGCCCAAGCGATTCGGAAACCGAAGCTCGAGAGGCCGCCTCCAAGTCTGGTTCCACCCGAGTGGAATGAGACAAAGGACCGCAAACAAAGGACTCAGAAGGCAGAGCCCCGCATGGTTCAACAAAAGTCTCCTCGCCCGGCGGCGCCCCATGGGGCCGCGGGAATAGGAGGTACATGCGAACCCGACTCAGGCAAAGACGAATCAATCACAAAAGGCTGATTAGTCTCAAAGTCAGACCCCTGAATAAGGACAGAAGCCAGGGTTGAAGTAGCCGGTACAAAGGACCAACCCTGATTCTGAGCAAAAGCCCGCATCATGCTGAACATATCAGCTTGAGGAGCTAGCCGGGTTAGCCAGGCCAGACGTGCAAGAGGTCGGCAAAGCCTTGCCACTTTTTGCCTTCTTCTTGGCCTTTTTCTTGGCTGGCTCGACAAGAGTCGTAGCCGAAACCCTTTTCTTGGAACGCTTAATCGGATTCGTTCGGATCTCCGAAGCCGCTTCGGAAACACGAACCGAACCCTCCGCGGAGGGACGTTCACCTCCCTTAAAGGGATTAGAGCGCTCAGGGCGTAAGCCCAAAGAATCGCCCAAATCACCCATATTGGCTAAGCAAGAAGATGCAATAGCCATGGGTTGGGAGCTAAAAGCACCCAGTGCGGGGGCAGACCGAGATGACTCGGTATGTGCCCGATGACTACTAAAGGCGTGTGAACCCACTATTGGACCGCTAGAGAGCGGCAATAGGGGAGCACTAGTAGTCACGCACTCAGGTGAAAACACCTGTTGCTCCGAAGAGCGTCCATAATTGTTAGCTCGAGCATTCCCATTAGCTGGCAATGTAGACAGCCCAGGAAGTACTCGTTCCCCCATATGGCGTCAGCCGGGGGCTAGGGTTTGAGAACCCAGACCAACATGGACTAAGCCCGTGGGTTGCCCTGCAGTAGTGGGGCGCGTCTCCCCTAACGGATCAGAGCGAGTGAACGCTACCGTACGGGAAACAACCGCCCCCCTTCTGGTCTTGACGACCGGGGGATTGGATTCGAGATATCCAAACCACTAGAATCTGACGCCACCCACCCCGAAACCACGGGCTTCGGAGTTGACAATCCAGACTCAGTTAACGCCACCCGTCCCGAAGCCGCAAGCTCCGAGACTGGCAAACTCTGCAAGGAAACACCACTAGGCAACTTACCCTTAGCCAGGCCTCCTCCCTTCCCCCATGTACCGAAGTACTCGGGATAGTTCTGGAAGGCCGAGTCGTCTTGCTAGACGACTCTTCGGAAGAAGCAGGTCTCTGTGACCTAACTGCTTCTTCTTCCGAATCCATGCCACTACAATAAAACAGACAATAAAGTATACTTTTCAAAATAAGAAATACTTCAACTGAATGCAGTAAATAAGGCTAAAATTTATTTGGGAGATACGCACAAAAAATTTTCACAGCCAAAACCGTAAGAACAAACACCAAACCCAAAGGCTCGGTGACAAACAGAAACACCCGCAAACACACAGAAATATCTACGTGGGGCTGACCGTGAAAGAGAAAAATAAATGCCAAGAAAGGAATCAAAATATCCCTTGCAATCGGCAAGAGTGACTACTAAAACACAAAGTACTATAATCTAAGCGAATATAGGTACCTAAAAGTGCTTTAAAAATGCGAAAAAGCGCGCCTAAAAGATACTATACGACCTGATTTCAGGAGCGCTGTGACTAGACGTCCTATCTCGTCGGGGGCGAGCAAGAAAGAGGAAGATGACCGTAGCGTGTTGACGCGCGTGAGTGGCGAAGGGGACAATAGGATTACGGGGGGTGCGCACAATATTGTGACTCATGTGTGTTAAATTCTCGAAGGGGTCCCGTAGTCAAGACTACTGGCATAATAGGTAGGTATATATGATTTATTGCAGTAAATTTGTTCAGTACGCGTGCTGGAAAAAAAAGCACACTTAGTGGCCCCTCCCCTCAAATTCCGCCCAGACTATACTTCTTAATCGCATGATAAAATATTCACCCTGACCTGAAATTTAAATTCTATGCCCTATAAGCCACTTCGGAGATGCAATCTGAGCATGAGCAGATAAAGGTCATCTGTACCAAATTCTAAAACCCACTGACACTAATATTCGATATGTGCTCATGAATGCCATGTAATCATTATTCAATTATGCACTAATGGTGCATTCCATGATATCCAGGTGGAAGTATTCTTTTTAAAGGGGGAAACAAAAGCTATTCATGAGGCACCTCTATCACTCCCAGAGTTATTTTTCTGAAGTGCACAAAAAGGGACCCTCCATGTCTAAAATATCTGTGGATATTTGGGGTCATTTGTACCATGCGCTAACCCCGAACTGGCTTATTGGTTTTATACTTGAAAACATGCAAATTATTACAAGAACAAAACGTCTAAATGGATGCCTTAAAGTACTGTCAGTTCATTTAAGACAGTATAGTTGAAAGGAATTTTCTTCTATTACGCAAAATTTTTATTGAAATACTTTCTCCCCGATTAGGCCCGTATACGCAAACTGAAAGAAACAAAGAATGCGACATGGCTCTTCCCCTCAAATTCCGCCTAAATAGGCCTCATGGTCTGTTAATTTAGCTAAATAGAGGAGCACTCTACAAACTCAATTTAAATGGCATAGTATTTGCATAAATATATGACCCCCGCTACATCCGACCGACTGTTCACCCTGTTGACTGTATAGCTATCACTGACTTTTTTAATAGATATATGTAAATGTTTCAAAATCCCCGTCCACTGATACCTTTTTATTGGCATTCTGTTAGAGACAGATGGTACAGATATTAGTGATTGAAAGGATCTTTCGCTAGCCTGAATGAATGAAAGAATCTAAATACTTCACTCTAACTAAAAGAAAGAATTTAACTCATGTGGCCCCTCCCTTCAAAATTCTTCCGCCCAAACTAGACCTCACTGTCTGCCACAGAGTACATGTATTTCCCTTCAAATACTTGGATATCTTTAGAATGACCATGATATAATTTTCTTTAGTAGCCAATCGACAACTCACCTATAGTAATGTAGTTAAAACCTGAGAAAGGAGAAAGATTTTGGATGAACTTAACTCCCCAAAACATGTATAATTTCGGTTCTATAATAGACTGCATGCAATTAACACATACCAATAATATTTCAACATATCTCTGCTTTGGGCACATGTGAAATTTCCATTTCCTTAGGCAACCAGTAACTCACCATGATCAACAAATATATTATTGAAGGCATCCATCAACAAAACAAAATTAAATCATAATGTACAATTTGCTATTTTTTTTTTACAAGCTATGACCTTCGACGAGTAAGCAACAAACACTTAATAAACCCACACCTTGATAATGTTGAGATAGAGAGAGAAAAAAAAAATACCAATACCAATGATATTTCAACCTTTTCAAGTTACGTGTATGTTTTATAACCAACTATTTCATTAATCGTCAAATATCAACATAATTTACACGGCATTACTGCTTCTACTTTGCCAACGTATGCTATTTCGATTCTTTAGACAACTGGTAACCCTTAACGATGATATTTTCCACACTATGATAAGCAAATTCATTTTTTAAATATAACACGAATAAAAGAAAAAATACAGTGTATACTATTGGCAATAACCTGTAAAGTTTCAACACTTTCTTAAATGTATTTAAACATGTTAAAAGTGCCCTTAAAAGTAACAAAGAAATCCCACTGTGAATTTAGCATTATCGTTTTGAATTATATCAGTTCAATATCAAAGTGCATGGAGAGCAGGAGAGGAAAAAAAATCTCAGGGTTTCACATTACAAAAAAGGCTAATCACATCGATACAGCAAGGAACAAAACATTGTTCATGTTTTGTACCCTACATGTATTTCCGTCTTCCCTAAATTGTTCCTTACTTCCTTCTTTTATTTTCTTTTAAAGGAATAAAATTGATGTATGTTGCAAAAGCCAGGCACCAATCCATCACCATTCCGGCATCCTATACCTGTCCACACCGGACCATCAGCATCAAACAAAGCTGATTCAATTCCACAATTTTGTTTGCAAGTTACAATTTTTTTAACTCTACGTGTCTTTTAAAATGTTTAGTAATGTAAGAAAAAAAAACCCAAATGGGATTAAAACCAACACCAATGGGATTAAAGACCAACACCTGACTCCCACAACACAATACACTGTTAAATCTTTATTTTATTAGGTGAATGATATGATAAATTTTATATATAGTGTGAGCTATTTTGTAAAAAAAAAAAAAAAAAAAAAAAAAAGAAAGAAAAGAAAATATATATATATTAAAAAATTAAAAAAAAATAATTAAATTGTGATTGAGAAAAAAATAAATACTGCTCGCTCATTCGGGTAAATCTTTAAATTTCCATGCTAAACTTGTCATTCTACCCTTTTTTTTTTTGACTGCCAAGATGACAAAGTTTCCAATATGCTTGTAGTACATTTCTGCCTTTTCCCATTATAATTCTGACATCAGTGATCTGTTGTTATCTAGCCCTATACAGTAGGTGAGAAAATACCACTTTCCTGAACGATGATTTCGGCGTAATCAATCTATGCATGGCATAGATTATGACTATGATAATTAAAAAGTGCTTAATTCAATTCTCTGTAAATTTTCATAACAAATTTTGAGTAGAATAATCTTTGTTGAGGTGCAATTTGGTGATAATTGGTCTTTTGATTAATAAGTTATTAAATTGTGAAAAATGTATTGCTTTCTCAAAAGTAGCCCAAAAATATTTTCAGGATTATGTACATCTTCACCTGTTTGACAAGTCATAATAGAGGAGCTTTTCAGGTTTCTGCGGTATGTGACTGCCAGGGTGAAATATACTATTCATGTGTTAATTGCACAGATACTAAGCAAGCTTCTCTATTATGCCTAGTCAGATGGTCAATGGGGTGTATTTACATAATCCCGACAATGTTTTTGGCTATTTTTGAGAAAGCAATACATTTTTTCACAATTTCATAACTTTTAATCAAAAGACCAATTAACAGCAAATTACACCTCAACAGATTTTTATTATACTCAAAATTATTTTATGTAAATTTAAAGTGGATTGAATAAAATGCTTTTGAACTATCATAGCCAGAAGGTAAGAAAATTATTTTTTTTCTGTACATACAGAGCATTTTTTTTTGGGGGGGGGTGGGGGGGGGGGGGGGCAAAGCGTTGTCAAAGGGCCCTTCGGGGTTTTTCATTTCATAGGGTCTGACGCCCCTTTTAATTTTTGGAATGTACATCCATAGCTCTTCCTTATACTGCTTCCTACTGACAAAGTTTGGTGCATGGGGAGATGGGGTGAAATCATGAAAAATAATTTTCATTATGTTTTTTTAATTAATTAAATGAATAATTAGCTGGGAGAGGGAGGGGGTGGGGTGGGTTCATACTCAACCGTGAGGGAGTACAAAGTTTTCGCTTTTTTTAGGGGCCGTTTTGACACCTCATCCCGACGGAAAGTTTTGTCAGTTGTTTGTGTTTTGTAATGTCCAGTGACTGTCATACTACTTCCTACTGACAAATTTTGATGCATGGGGAGATGGGGTGAAATCATGAAAAATAATTTTCATGATGTTTTTTTACTTAATTAAATGAATAATTAGCTGGGAGAGGGAGGGGGTGGGGTGGTTTCATACTCAACCGTGAGGGAGTACAAAGTTTTCGCTTTGTACATGTAGTTCAATGCCGTCACTCTATATTGTTGTTTATGTCTATTATTGTGTATTATTATAATGTATAATATTTGGACCCCATGGAAGAACAGAGCTGTTTTGTAAACAGCTCTGAAGTTGGCTATCCAACCACATTCATTCGTGTAATATGTAAGCCTCTAATTATGTACAGATTTTGTATTTTTTATGATTTCGGAAATAAAAACAAACAAACAAACAAACAAACCCGACTTTGGGATCTCTTTTGGCGGCTTAGGGGGCTAAATCCTGCAGCTGGTCAGGCTGACAACCTTTTTGTCAATGACTGAGATGGTCTAAGTAACTTTAAGCGGACAAATGTTATGGGTAAAAATGGGGTGACTATTTCGGGACAGGCTCCTGGCCTATAACGTTTATTACGAGGATGCATGTACGTGCCTTAGTCCAGCAGCTTGGTGCGGAAAATCGAAGGAATTATACACTTCTTCATAAAAGCATGAAATTTGGCATGTAGGTAGTGTTTCTGATGCTGAATAATTCTGGATATGGGGCAACCAAAAATTTCAGGGTATTTTTCTTCATAACTGATTTAATCATATCTAGTTCTGATATACTAAATATTATGTAGGATTTCAGGGGTCCTTAAAATTCAAACAAGTGATTTAGGTGCCCAATTTTTAAATAATGGGCTATCCAATATATCAAAATGTTGCAAAGTCACTGATCTGTTGAATATAAGTAAAATGCTGCTAATTGTTATCAGTTGGAGATTATGTCTTTGAAATTAACAATATTATGTGGTGCAGGTATCCGTTATGACCAAAAGGACCAAGTAAAGTCCAAATGATGTAATGTATGTGCAAAATAAGAGTATTTTTAGTCTTGGTTTCTATGGTAGACAGCAATTTTGAAATCAAAGTCATATGAAAGCCCACTTTAGTTGTCACATGGGCCCATCGATGGCCCATTGAAGACAATTCTTCTTTTTTGTAATTTGATTTATTCTCTCATAAGAGGTTGGCCAAGTTAAAAATGGCTGCTGAAGTGTTAAAATATGCCTATACTTGCATATAACTTTGAGTTTGAGCTTTCTTTTGATAAGGCGGGTAAGCAGAATACAGTCCTCTAATGTAGGGTCACTTCACTTCAGCAAGATTGCCGTCATAATAATATTTGAAATGGCCGCTGGTGTGTTTCAACATGTGGCTATGCTGTTTCTTGAAACTTATAACTTAGTATTTAGGTAAAACTTTTTGTACTATAGCAATTACTGGATATTGCAACTTTTTGCCTAAAACAGACATAAAGCCAGATGTACCTTGTTTAAAAACCATGAAAACAAGGTAAATGTATATCTTTGAATGTTGATTATTTTGGATAGTGGGGCATTTCATTTCCGAATTCCCATAAAATTGGAATATACTGCACCGGTGTTAAAATGTAATTTACATTGAATGAAGCATCGAAGTGCAGAATAGTTCTGCTGAAGAATGATGGATTCTCATCTTTTAGTAGTGGCCGTGTAATCTTTTCAAATTTTACCGTGGTTAAGTTTCATCTGAAGGACATATTTATTTCTCAATATGGCCGTGCAGGTGAAAAAAAAAGGAATGTGTAGTTTTATGTAGGCCTATTTAGTTGTTTTGGATCTGATTACAGTGTACTTTGGCATAATAAAGAGAAAACGGCTTAGAAATGCAAATAGTCATATCTTAATAATAATAAGATAGTAACGGTCATTTATAACGCGCTATTCACAAAAGAGTATCATAGCGCTTACAATTCACAATAAAATATACATGTATACAAAAGAACAAAAAATAACTTTATGGATAAAGATAAGTTTTTAGTTTGGATTTAAAAGTTAGCTGGTTTTCTATTACTCGTATTGAGAGTGGGATATTATTCCAAACCCTAGAAGCAGTTACACTAAATCGTTTTTCAGCAAATGAAAGAGTTGATCTGGGAATTACAAGTCTAGTGATATCAGTTTTTGAACGGAGATTACGAGCGGGTAAGTACAACGAAATTGTGTCAGCAAGGTAACAAGGGGCAGTATTATTGAGTAATTTGTGCACAAACAAGCAGAGCTTAAACTGAACACGCTGAGAAAAAGGAAGCCAGTGTAGTTCTTTAAATAAAGGAGATACCTGGACTCTCCAGCCAACCTGAAATACCAAGCGGGCTGCACGATTTTGAACACTCTCGATTCTCTTCTTATCCTTGGAAGAAAGAACGACAAACAGACTATTGCAATAATCAATTTTTGACAATATAAGGGCCCTAACAGCATGATGACAGGTTTTTACATCAATGAACCTTCTTACTCGCCATAGATTCTTCAAGTGGAAATTGCACGTACGTACTATGTTATTAACATGTGTTGCAAGCGTAAAACTTGTATCAATGCATATACCAAGATTCATAACTGTGGAGGATAAGGCAATCATCTTGTCCCCTACTGGAAGTCTAACATCAGACAAGTCGTTGACACAGCGAGTAGATGGACACAATACAATAAACTCTGTCTTAGAAACATTAAGTTTAAGAAAGTTTCTAGTCATCCACTGGCTAATATCTAGAATACATAATGAAATACGTTGCAACACCTCGTGCACACTATCTGTTGAACGGGGATCAAATGGAGCATACAATTGAATATCGTCAGCATAAATTAAGTAACGTAGATTGTGCTTCTGAATAATACTACCTACAGGAGTGATATAAGCGCTGAAGAGGAGGGGACCCAAGACAGACCCTTGAGGGACTCCATATTCAGAAGTCCATGGCTCTGACATTTGTTCCTTGATTTTCACCTGTGATGTCCAACCAGTTACGTAAGAATGTGCCCATCTTAAAGCAATATCGGACAGTAACAAATCTGATTCAAGCCGTTTAATTAAGATCTCATGGTCGACAGTATCGAACGCTGCACTCAAGTCTAGAAGCACAAGAACAACTGCTTTCCGTTTGTCAAACTGAGCTAAAGTATCATTTTGGAGCTTAAGGAGAGCAGTCTCAGTACTAAAGTGCATTCGATAAGCTGACTGCATGGGATCATTCAGCTCATTGGTTGAAAGATGTTCAATAAACTGAGATGCTGCAGCTTTCTCGATGATCTTTGCTACGAAACTTAAATTACTAACAGGTCTGTAATTTTTAATATCCTGATGGTTTAAAGAAGGTTTCTTAAGAATGGGTGTGACTACTGCTTGATGGGCTGTAGCAGGAAAAACTCCGGATTGAAGAGAAGCATTCACAATCTGCGTAAGTGCAGGAACATGACAGTCTATGTACTTCTTCAGGAGCCATGTTGGTTCCGGGTCCAGTGAGCAGGAGGAGTTAGACATCTTCATCATGATTTTCTTCAGACTATCTTCAGAGACAGGATGAAAGGCAGAAAAGGAGCTTTCTTTGTTGCTCTCAAAGCACTGATCAAGTTCCAAGGGGTCAGAATTGTCAAGACTCTCACGAATGTTTACAATTTTATTGACAAAGAAATCTTTAAAACTGGTTACCAATGATGCAGAACCCTCATTGCTGGGTAATGACTTAATTTCCTTGTTCAAAAGACTGTTTAAGGTGTTGAAAACAGTCTTAGTGTTAGCATCAGTTAGTTTGTCTGCCAGGAATGTCGTCTTAGCCTGGACCACTGCATCATGAACACACTTGTTGGCACGAGCAAAGAGTCTGTGGTTGGCATCAGTCCGATGCTTTTTCCATCTTCTTTCAGCCTGCCGTCTGGATCTGCGAGCAGCAAGGATGTCTTCATTAAACCAAGGATTATGCACGCGGGTAGACTGGAGGCAGGACTTCATGGGTGCATGATTATCAAGGCATTCATTTACTGCAGAAGTATATGCTTGTAGAAGAACATCAGGATCACAACTATCTGGAAGTGTCATAAGGACATTATAAAGCATTGATGAAAAGCTGTCAGGATCAATATTCTTAAGCTTTCGGACGTTGCATCGAACCTTCTTAGGTTCAGGCGTTTCTGGAAGACTGTACAAAAAGTGCACACAGTGATGATCTGAAAGAAAGTTCTCATGTATGGTGAGGTCTCGTATCAGGCAATCCATTTTAGGATCATTTTGGTCGTCATGTAGCACAGAACAGTTCAGATTCATGAGATTCCTCGATATAACAAGATCCAATGTATGGCCGAGTTTATGAGTTGCCCCACGAACATGTTGTACCATACTTCCAGTGCTGATAATTGACAAGAACTGTCGAACTTCAGACCTGGATGGCTCATCAACGTGCAGATTGAAGTCACCAACAATCATAACCTGTCCTGATAGAATTGTGATCTCATTTACCAATGTTTCAAATTCGGTCAGAAAATCACTGATACGTAGGCGGTTAGATGTTGAAGGAGGAGGTCTGTAGATGATAAATATATGAGTATTGCCTGCTTTATGTCGGTATACTACATGTGCGTGTTCAAAGGTTTTAAATTTCAATTGATCTACATCAATGTGATGTAAATTCATATTCAAATGGGACTTAAACAAAGCAGCAATTCCACCATGATGGTCAGTCAGCCTTGGTATACTAAAAAGAGTATATCCAGCAGGAGTACACTCATTGATGATCGCCGAATCACCTTCACGAAGCCATGTTTCAGTTATCATCATAAGATCTAAGTCATGTTCAGATATGTAGTCATGGAGAAGAAAGGTTTTGTTTCTTATGGAGTGAGCATTCCACAAACAAACTTTAATATCTGCAATATTTCGAGGGACAAATCTCTGAATTGGTATGAGATTTGTCTTCACAACCCCACGAGAAGTATTGAATCTTTTGGGAGAAATGGGAGAGATCAAAACAGGAATATGACATTGTTTCCTTCGACCACCACGTTTTCCCCGATGGCTTTGATGTTTGCAAGGTTTCCAGGAAATACCAAGTACATTGATGTAGTCTAATATATTCTGTTCAACGACTTGTAAATGACTTCCTTTTGAGATATCATTATATTTCATGAGGGAACACTTATCATAGGATAATAATGACTTGGATTCATCAGACGTATCCTTCCACTGCCTCTGCTTCCTGACAGGGCCTGGGTTCGGCTGTATATCGCCAGATGCAAGAAGCCTTACTTGAAAAGTGGAACTTGTGTTAGAATAGTACGGAGTACGAGTTCTCAGAAACTTGATATGCCTTGTGTGTAGTATGCTAGAAGCATGTTGTAGGCCTATACACGGGCTATGCACAGGAACCTCAGCTTCACCATCCTTAAGGAGACCACACAATAGCACAATAAAGATCCACTTGAGTAACTCCATTGTTTGATGCAGATTCAATTCAGACACTGAATGATCTCTGAAGATAAGAATGGCCGAGCACAACAATGTAGCAACAAGAATGGCAGGAAGAAGTACTGTAGTATGGAGAATATGAAGAGTGTTCAGTTTAGCTCTGAAAAGTTCCTCTGCTCAGTATAAGAGATCAGTAGCACAGATAGATCCAAAAACTGTCTAGGAAAATCTCCAACTGCTAAATAATATTCTGGTGTACTATTCCAGACACCATGTTAAGGGTAACACTGAAATTATCAACAAAACTTAGAGAGCACACAGAGAGTCAGCCTGCTAGGCGCGCACCTCTGTTTATTCATTCATCTTTTAGGTGAAACTCAAGGGATATTTTGCATGTAGGAATATTCTAACACCTCGGCAGCCATTTTGAATCTGGCCATCTCCTTGTTAGGGAGTAATTGAAATTTAACAAGAACTGTCTTCAATGAACCACTGTTAGGCCCATGTGACTGCGAAAGTGGGCTTTCCATATGATCTTGATTTCAAAATTGTTGTCTACCATAAAATAAAGGAATCCCAAAAAGTGTTTATTAGAAGCATTTTACATCTATTCAACAAAATCCGTGAATTTGTAACATTTTGATGGGATGGCCCGTTATTTGAAAATGGATACCTAAAGCACTTTTATGACTTTGTGAGGCCAGGAAATCCTATAATAATACTGAGTATATCAAAACTAGATATGAATACATCAATTATGATGTAGTTACCATGATGTACTTAATGTGCCAAGGGGGTTAGCTCTCTTCAAAATTTTACCAAATGTGCCCAATGTTTACTTTTCAAATGTGTGCACTTCATTAACCATTTATTATTTTACAAAATACTGTGTACAAAACTTGTAGGAAATTTATTATCATTTCTTATGAAACCAAACATTATTACTTTACCCAACTTTATACATAAATATAATTGAAAATTATATTTAAGTTTCTTTTTTTTTGTCCATTATTTTTTTGAAGCTCATTTGTTTACTATAGTTTAATGTTGAAATAAGGTAATATATATTAATTTGCAATTTTCTCTGAAAATCTCTATGGTAGCATGTAATAATATAATATGGACTGGCCTTGAGGGGAATACAACATTTATTGCCTGAACTAGAATTGTAATGCCCCGAGTCGAAGAAGAGGGCAATACGATTCTAGCGAGGGCAATTAATGTTGTATCCCCCGAAAGTAGCCAGTCCATATTAATATTATCAACAGCATCAGACATCTAGAGCGAACTCGAAATTATTGTAAAAATACAGTCCATTTCCCGCGATTTAACACGCAAAATGACATGGATTTTCGAAACTGGGCAATAAACAATTTATCGGCCCGCACTTTTGTTGGCTTGTCAAAGCCGGGCAATTAAATGTAAAATTGCATTGCTCATATGTCTGATAAGGTTAATAGTTATAAATATATATTTAGAATGCTTAATTTATGCTTAACATTTTGATACACATTGTCCACCATATACCTTTCTTGAGGTCGAGCAATTGGTGAATGAAAATGACAAATCTATCCGTCACATATACGTGACATCGGCACTGAAAGACTTATAGAGTAGAAGCATGAAATTAAAAAATCAGAGAAGGAGAATAGTTAAAGTTTGAAAAACATCTCACAAAGAATAAGATTCTTAAGGCTATTTGAAAGCTGGATTTTTATGGATAGCTTAGGGTCTCTCTTATGTAATATCACAAAAAAGTCTGACTAGTCATTATGTTTGAGTGATCAAAAGGAACCTTTTGGAAAGGGTGCAAAATACAGACTTGACAAGAATTGGTATTTGTCTGGCTGGTATCAACGTGTGTGTGTGTGTGTGTGTAATTGGGTTTTTACAGACGTGTATCAATCAGATATGATTATTTACGTCTGGGACCGACCTTTAACGTCACCATCCGAAAGACGTGACTCAGTCTCGAACCTGGGTCCGCTGAATCAGTTTATAACTTCCACTGGTAGCTGGATTACAGGCGCACGCCACAACGCCCAGTTGAGAACCGTTGAAGAATTGGCAGTTGAAAAAAGTTTCACCAGTTAAGTATTTCAAATATTTTCAGGAAAGTCTCATACCTGTGGACAGCTTAGAGTCTAAATGACACAAAATATTTCACAATATTTTACGCTTGAGTGAGCAAATGCCACTTTTGTGAAAGGGTGCAAAATCCATACTTGATAAATGTTTGATTGTCCGTTCTGGCTGGTGTCAGCAAAGTTGACAGTCATGAAAAGGTTTAGTATTGTCATAATCTGATCAATAAAAGACAAGTTATGAAAGAACAGATTTTGTTCACTGTATACCCTGATATATCCCATCAGAACTTTATGGTTGAATGAGTTAGCAGCTAAAATTAAAAGATTCACCAAAAGTAACTCAACAAAGTATTTAATGCTCACTCAAGAATAAGTTGTTGATTGAATGTGTAAGGATAAACAGGAGAACAAAGCATGTCATTTCATAAATATTGTCTTTTATTGATCAGAAAATGGAAATTTAGAAGCCTTTTCATGACTCTCAGCTTGGCTGATACCGGCCAGAGCCAATATAAATTCTTGTCAAGTCTGGACTTTGCACCTTTTCACAAATTTGCATTTACTCACTCAATCTGCGTGGAATATTCTCAAACATTTTGGTGTCATTTTATAGAAAAGACCCTAAGCTGCCCACAGGTATGAAAATCTCCGTAAAAATATTTTGAATCATTTATTAGGGGAGACTTTTTCGAACTGTAAACTTTTTTTCTGGGACGCACTGTATTTTTTCATGTCTTTCCATGAAATAAAATTCTTGTTTCACCATGAATGTTGAGTAAATGAATACTAGGAGTAATTTATATACAAAACAAATGGGGAAGTTCTGCTTCTATTACATCGCACATCATGACCGCATTGATAATATAAGGATACCCACATCATTAGTGATCTCAATTTACAAAAGATCTAAGCTTCCTTATTCTTTGTCCGATATAATCAAACTTGCTCATTATGTTTCCTTGATTTTCATGCTTTTATCAAGCCAATTTTCCCCTAAATGGTTCATTTCACTTTTAACGATTCATTGAGTGATTCATTTCTTTGATTACGCAATATTTCTGATTATATAGTGGAAATAGTTTTGTTAAGAAAGTTTTTTCCTTTCTGAATCTTGTTTGATTCTCACTGCTGTCTGCCTATCGTTTCTCTCATGATTGTTTACTTTCTTGAAACTACAATAGAATTATATACCTTCACATGCACCATGCAATATTGTATTACAAAAAGCAGCCAAGTTTACACAAGATATTTGCTACATCCATATACACAAGACGGGGACAACAGAATTTTGTCAATAATAAAGATTTAGATAGTGGCCTAGAGGGGCCCACTCATTATGGGGACTCTGAAACCTTGGCGGTGGAGAGGGCAACGCGATATTAAAAAGTAGCTTCGATATTAAAAGGATAATTAAATTAGAACCCGTAATATTCTGAATACGTTAAAGACAAAGATGAGATCTGGTCGTCTGAAAGAAACAGTTGGGAAAGGTTTAGGAGTAATTATTGTAGCATATTGTGAAGGTTTGGAATCATCAAAATAAGAATTTCACTCAATCTTGCTGAAATCCAGTTTCACTGCACACAAAAATGTGTATGTGGGACTAAAAGCACATTTGGCATGAAAGTTTGGTCCAAACATTTCACCTATTGAAGATCAGTTCTTTTTCAGGAAACATTTCTTTTATGATATTCTTTCAAACTAACATAAAGATGAAAATGACTAGGCTCACAAACTATTTCTCAACTTTAACAGAACTCACCTTCTCTTTAAATGTAAATAATTAAAAATTCTGAGTATAGCAGATGAGTGTCGCAAATGTAAGATCAACAGTCAAAAGTGCAATTTTAAAGGCACTAGAGTTTCCGAAACCTTAGTCCAAAATGGAATACAGAATTATGACATCTAGCTATTTAATTTTCGGAATTCTTTTTCGGTTTCACGAAAATTCGGATTAACAAACCTTCGGACGAAAGAAACATTGGGATTGAAATAATGGCCCTTCAGATCAGCGAACCTTCTATATGAAGTCTTCTGAGAAAAATGACATGTTGTATTTGTCCTCTTTAATGGCTCTCATATAGAAGTGGGCTGAGGAAATGACCGGAAACCCCTGCACTATTTTTCTGCATCCCACTCCACCCCGTCCAATAATCACAACAAATTCATCATCATTGTTGCTCAGACAGAAATCATTCAGCTGGATAAACTGCACTCACACGAAACCAGTTTGTAAACCGAATAACTTATTTCATAAAACGATTTTATGTAACCATTTTTATGGACTTCATAATCATATTGCCGACCCGTTTTATAAAACTATTAATACATGGTTGTGAGTTCGTGCGTTAGTGCGATCCGGCAACACGCATGTGTTTATCGTGGTGTTCAACACACTCGCCTTGCGCCTCGTGCATATAATACACCGCGATAAAAACCTTTGTGTTGCCAGATCGCACCAACGCACTCCCAACCATGTATTAATAGTATAATAATATATAGCATGTTTCTTCTTGGTCGCCATTAAGCAGTTAAGCGAGTAACGAGAATCGAAAGTAGTACGTGCATACACGCTACGAGTACACGCTACGAGTATAATCGTCAATCAATGGATTCTGACTCGTATAGTGGCCTTCATTTGAGTAACTAAAGGTAAGAAAATTAATTCACGTGGCTTTAAATTTATCAAATCATTAATAATTTTCGCATGATGCGCAGAGTTAGTTCGTGCATAGTATAGTCAAATCCCTGAAGTTGGTTAGATTTGAACCAGGATTTAGGGTAGGTGCAGGTAATATGGGACCCTTAAGCTCATTTGCATAATTTGCATAAAGACAAATAAAGACACACAGAATATACTTTGTTCCCATGAATCAGTAACGACTAGTCTAACTTTTAATGTAAAGAAAACAAAATTATCACCAGCCCCCTGTCCATTATATGCAAATTATGACATCATCACCAATAGTCCCATATTACCTGCATGGCAGGTAATATGGGACCATTAATTAAAGACATTAGGTTCACATTAAAACGACTCTATTATGTCTGGTATTTACTTTAAAATGTATAAAAGTCATTAACTGTAAGATGATTTCACATTTTAAGAACCTTTAATGAATATGTTGACTTAAAATTATATAATTTATAGATCGTCTGAAGAAAAGTAAACCTGCAGACCAGTCCTATGCCAAGAATAATGCAATGCCTTAGGCTTCCAGCTCAGTGAAATTGACAAAATATGTATGGTTGCTGTGGCTTTTACTGTGAACCTCAGCTCAGGGTCCCATATTACCTGCAGCCCCATATTACCTGCACCTACCCTACATGATTTCGGTATTAGAAAAGACAACGATAAGCTAGTAATGTTATTTGAGGAACAATCGACAATAGGTCAACGTGCAGGAGGTACATGTACATTTTATTATTTATTTACCTTTCTTCAGTAACATTGTACAATACAGATCATACAATCGTACATTACATTTTATAAATAGAGAAGAGAAGAGAGATGAGGTGACTAGGAGAAGCAGAACTTGTAAACTGGTTCCCTCAGAAGAATATAGCAAATTACTTTGTATAAAAAAAGTGACTTAATAAGGCAACCCCCCCCCCCCCAAAAAAGAAACAGAAAACAATAACTAGATTAAGCTAATACACAGAACGTATCTACAACACTCACAAATATATAATTATACAAGATATAGATGCTTAGGTGATAAGGCAGATAAGCGATGAATCAGAAGGAGGGGCAAAATCGAAACAGGAGTCAGAAGTGACGAGGGAGAGAGAAAATAGGGCAAAGATAAAGAAAACAAGTGAGAAGGGAAGGGGTCAAGGGGTTACACAACATGACATATAGATACACATGCATAAACACACACGGACAGAAAAGCTGGCTGGCTCTATTACATGATGCTAAATATAACTTCGTGCTCTATAGATATCATTAACCCCACCACTATAACAAGGGACCTGTGTATTTCAAGTGGGCTCAGAATATTTGTGACCCGCCGCCTCAAAACCTACAGTAAGTCGCACGGACCACAACGTAGCAAACAGCTCAAAATATTAAATTTGCTTGGATCAATCGATTTCCTGTTTTTGTTAGAAATGGGTAGTTTCATTATCATTCTATCATGTCTCAAGTTTGTGAGTCGTAATTCGACTTAGAAATATGTTTTTGGGGCATTTTAAAATGACTTCTTTTTTATCACCTGTCTAGCTAATGAATGTTTGGAGAGCTTTTGTAATACTTTCATTCAACGCCAAATTACTACTTTACCTCTAAAGGTATTAAATTGATTTTTGGAGTGAGTAATGAATAGGTCCTCCTTGAGCAGCGTGCCAAAATTCAGCCTAATCTAATAATCCCTTCATACCGGTTGCTATGGCCATTTGAATACCCAGTTTTACCTGGGCGCACACAGAGAGCGAAATAGCACTCTTTTGTTCCGAACTTAAATGGCCATTTTCTCTGAATAGGAGTTATTGATTGCTGGTTACATACTGATTCTAAATGTGATATTTAAAGGTGTTATCATTGAGTAAACTAGGCAATAGAAAGCTGAGAATCTCTACTTTCAGAAAATGTATAAAACAAAAATAATAATTTTGGCGACTTATTGTAGGTTTTGAGGCGACGGGTCAAATTTGCTCGTTGAGCGAGGCCATAGTAATGAATTACAGCTGTGATCTTAATGCTGGTATAAACAACATCTGGTTGCTGTGGGTTGGAGTATTAAAGTTGGAGAAGTACATGCAACACGAGTAGGCTTAGAAATCAGAGCTAATAAGCCATGAGAATACATGCAATTAACAAAGTCATTCACATTATCATCGGAGTCTACATTTAATAGATTGATATTAAAATCACATAGAACATAATTATGTATCTCTATTTACCCTATTTGTGTACGCCAGCTGTAGCTCAAAATTTTCAATAAAAAGTTTAATGGCACTATCCAGGGCTCTGTACACACAACCCAATATAATCTTTTTATTGTTATCACTAATCCCAACAAACAAAGATTCATAGCCAGTTTTTGGACCAGACATATCTTCACAAATATTATATTAAGTTCTTCTCTTATATATAAGGCAACACCTCCACCAGGTTTGGTAGGTCTACAGACAAGTACAGCCTTCTCTTCTACTCCTGTAAACACCAAGCAGTTCCTCCTGGAGTACATGTATCGCGTGTTTCGATTACAAATTTATGACGTCATAATGTAAAAAGTCCGTCTTAGATACCAGAATTATTCTGCTTATTCTCGAATTGCATTCTTTTTTCACCCCTACATGCTCTTCATTAGACATTGATTGGTAATCATGGTAATAGTATCATGCTATTACATTGTGAGAAATCAGTCTTAAAGCAACTGCGGGGAAACTTTGATCATGTCTACATAAGAAATGGTGTATACTGTTAGGCTTTGGAATCATCAAAATGATAGGAAATTGACCCAATCTCGCTCAAGGGCACATAAACTGCACACATAAATGAGTATATGAGCCTGCACACACATATGGCGTGAATGTTCGGCCTGAACAATTCAGCTATTTATCGTCATATTTAAAATATGAAGGCATTTGAAGAGCAATCCTTTTCAGGGCACATTTCTAATATGATGTTCTTCTGAACTGACATAATAGGAATGAGAAAGCTCACAAATCATTCTTCCCAGAACTCAAAGTTCATGTGTACGTGTATTTATTTGAATACAGGCCTATTGTATTATTCTGTAAGTAACAAATATCACGGTGATGAATGGCCATGAATTAGTAATGGTGGACGTGCATTCTTGTAATGGCATTATTTCATAGAGAGGATAGTCGTAGTTGAATGTTTATTTCCATAATAATATTATGTATAGAATAGAGTATGGGTCGATAGAGGAGCAGTGTTTATTTTTATAGTTCAGACCATGTGTTAACCCTACGCCTGCCTAACGATTTATAACTGTAACTACAATACAATTAAAGGTTTTATTTGAACTCGTATTCATTAAAAACCACAGATCAGTCACAGGTGTTGGGGAAATCTATATGACCCATTTGAAAAAAAAAATACAATGTACATGTAATATATATATCTAAAAAGAAGTCATATGTGTGTACGTAATGCATGTGCTATTTTGCTCCATGTGCGTTTACGAAAGACACGAATTGCTTTGTGATTCAAAGTACATGACATTGTAGTTTGAAACAGGATTATATAAACGATAATTCAATCACTTTGAATGTTTATTAAAAATTAATAGCAGGGCTCACGTTCAATCATGAAGCTGAACTCTGCGCACTGTAACGTTGAGACATGCAGATTCTGTTTGGAGGAAGTGTAATGTCATTGTAATGTCATTTTTAAATGGTATATTCGGTCATCAACATCTTATGTTCATTATTTCAACGTCGCCCTTGTACTGTTTGACGTAATTTCTTTAAAAATATACATTGTATATTTTATCAACACTTCATATCTTCATTGTAATCATTTTATGTTGCCCTGTTATTTGTTTGATAGCTACAGGAAGCATATGCTTTCTCTTCTCCCTTTAGTGATCCATATGAGGTGGTGATTAAAAACTAATCCTTTAATTTTCTTACAGATATGTCCATATACATGTTCGTTTTTCCTTAGATGGCGTTGAGGAAATTTTCTATCCCTTACAAAAGGGGCAGATTCTGTAATTTGATGTTCATCGTTACTCCTTTGATTACGTTATACGTCACAATCACGTCACCGTCGGGTCTTGTTAGGTCGACACCCCTTCAGAGCTGGAAGAAATTACCAATAGTCGCATTACAAAACAGGGAAAAGTTGAAGTGGTGAGTATTGAAGAATATAGTTCCAAAACATGATACATACATAAAACTAAGTTCTGAGAAAAATAAAAATGTTTAATTCTCCCATCTTAATGTAATGATTTGAAAATGAAATTGGTGTGATTACATTACTGTGCAATTGGATAGAAACCTCTTCTAACTTTATGTAAAAGAATGCAAGCCCCATATTTTTTTCTTAAATTTATGCATTGCTTCTAAAGAAAAACTGCAAACGAATCATGTTTTGGAGCGGAAATCATGATTCCTTCATGCCGCTGCAGTAAAATACATTTTAAAGACAAAGTTCACCCTGATCTAGTTGGTTTTAGACGAAGCAGTATATTAAATAAGGAGATATTCAACTCAATTCAATTCAATTAAAAATCATTTTATTTCCAACAATAACACTTACAAATAATACAGAACACAAATAATACAGAACATTCATTATATCAATTACGAAGTACACAAAAAGTACAACAAATTTCGTTTAGAATGTTCGAAATACAATGGAAAATAACATATGAAGGAAAAGAGAGACCCATTAAAAAGACAAGCTTGTAGTTTGTGGGTCACTCAAATAAATAAATATGAAGTGTGACGGACTACGGGGGGGGGGGGGGATGGAGGGGAAGAAAGAAAAGAAAAGAAAAAAAAAAGATAAAAGAAAGGGACGCGACACGCAACAGTAAAACAAAACACATATAGGATGCAGAAGAGAACAAGACAGACGGAACAGTAGAAGTTATTCAGACATGGAAAAGTTGTTAGGTACAAGGTTTTTTGTTGATTCATCTTTTAGATGGGTATTGAGGTAAATTCAGCTTGGTCGCTACCTTGGCAACCTTCAGCAATTTTTTGAATTGGCCTAATTAGCATAATTATCTAACTAGCATATATGCAGTATATAATATGCTAACCCAGAAAGCCTGATAACATAAAAAATACATGTTTTCCAGGGGTTTCTATGACGAGGAATTCATTTATGATACCAGTTTTCATTTTAAAGTAATGCAATTGTCATAAATAGCATAATTAGCATATGCCCAAAATGTAGACTTCTTTGTCATTGTTTATCCAGAAAGCCTGAAAAAAATAACTAATACAACTAATGCAATTGTCATAAATAGCATAATTAGCATATGCGCAAAATGTAGACTTCTTTGTCATTGTTTATCCAGAAAGCCTGAAAAAATAACTAATACAACTCTTCTATGGTTTTATATGACGAGGAATTCATTTATGACACCAGTTTTCATTGTAAAGAAATGCAGTTGTTGGAAATAGCATAATTAGCATAATGAATTAATTAGCATATGTGCAATATATGGAATCTTTTGTCATCGTTTATCCAGAAAACCTGAAAACATAAATAATACAACTTTTCTAGGGTTTTTTACACTCTTAAAAGAATTGGGCCCAAAAATGCCCAACTTTTAACCAACAATGGGCAACATACTGTCCACACAACTAATGGTTAAAATTCCAATTAGATGGTGTCTAAAATGGCTGTAAATATTGCCTGGTATGACCGGAAGTAGATACCTCTTTACAGAACAGATGTACAAACGATAGGTCAAAATGTATATTTCAATGGTCAGGACATTCAATGATACACACAGTAGTATCACTGAATAATTTTGAGCGCAACAAGGCAACATGATACCCCTTCAATACAAGAAAAATGTGTCATTAAATTTGATATGATAGCCTTCGCTGCAAAAACGGTTAGCAAGATTGATATCATATTGCCATCCCTGATGATATGCAGCATTTGAAAGTAGTCAGAAATCATTAATTAATCATCTGCCTTATTAACATTGTTTACACATCTTCTGTTTAGGGGGGCAGAGGGATATAAAATGCAACAAGACCAGTTTAATTGTCATTTAGCGGACATGAACGATAAATATCCAATAGTGCGTCAAAATGACAGCAATTTCCCCAAAATGACCCGAAGTAAGTTACTATTAACAATAAAAATGCTCTTTGTTAGTTGTAAAATATTGATATACATGTAAAAATGTCTTATCGCCTTATAATTCCAGATGGTATCCAAGATCCAAAATTATCTCATTCAAGATAATGCATTATGCTAAGATTGTTGGAAGTGAACACTGCAAGAATTTTAGGATATTGGGGGCTTTTGGCCCTCTGGTTAATTATTGCTTGATCTACGGGTCACAGATTCCACGCCTGTTAACTGTCGAACGACTGAACTGACTCGTGTGGTGAAACGTAAACGTTACCCTATTCCTAACTCTTCTTCCAAAGATGATAGAAACAGAAACATATGGAAGACCGGAGGACAGGGCAGAGGACAGAGCAGCTGTAGGCAGGTAGGACTTACAACTGACCAGCAGCATTAGGACCTGTCCTTGAATACTACTAGGTCATACTTTAACTCTAATCTGTACAGTAGCTCTATTTATATCGTACGAGAGGTGAACGACCACTGCACCAGGATACAACAGTCGTGAGACCTAATCGTGCGATTTTTTCATGTTTCCGGGTGCTAGAGTCGTACAACGGTTGAACGATGATGCGACCAAGTCGCCCGACATATCCGTTTTGTCGCACCATATGTCGCGCGACCTAGCGACCCGTTGTACGACTACTACAACTGATCGTACAAGGTTACGACCCGTTGTGCGACACATCGCACCACCTGTCGTGCGAGGTGCCGGCCTATAAATACTACCCGCGATGTAGCCTCTTGTCGAGGCCCTGGCGCTGTTGAAATCCTTGGCGATACGGAGGCAAAATCCGAGGCGCTTGCGCCGAGGGCCTCTTGACACCCGATATGAATTTCTTTTGTATTTCATTGTCTTGACGAATATTCCGACCAAATTTTGGTCGGTGAAAATCATCCAATAAGCGCGAGCTACTATGACGTAATGTTAAATATTCATGACTCGACTGCACGCTATTTCTTACATATTAATTAATCGCAGCCCAAAATGGCGTTCAACGTTTCTTCCACGACGAGTGATGACGATATTTGTAAGAGCTTAGAATATGCCGCTAGAATGTTGAAGATTGACAGATTCAAAGATTTGCAAGTTGATGCAATTAAATCTGCACTTAAAGGACAAGATGTTTTTGTGAATCTGCCTACTGGCTATGGAAAAAGTGTTATTTTTTCACGCGCTACCGCTCTGTGCTGATTACCTCCGTGGGCCACGGATGGAGAGTGGGACTGCTGTTTTGAATTCGCGAGCTAGGGCCAGGCGGATCAGCCGGGGCTTTGCCTGGCAGTGAAGTTGCTGGTAACTCCTTGGTTACATCAGAATTGATGGAGATGCATCTATTGTTGAACGGTGACTTTTATTGCCCATTCTTCATTATTTGTAAATATATGATGATCTCTTGAGAAATATGTACATTTGTCTTATTTCAAATTACCATGGTTTTGTAAGCTAGAGATCGAATTCTTCATAACGTGCTTGTCTGTAAATTCATTTTGAGCAAGAGATTTACGTAATCCCCCCCCCCCCCAAAAAAAAAATAGACTAGTCCAGAACTGAAGTAAGAAATCCTTGAGATTTCATTGGCCAATTTGCTGGGCGATCGCCGCGGTTATCTAACTATTCACGTTTCATGCATAATTCAGTAGGAAATCGTGCCTCATGAATATATAATTCAGGTCGGGTGTCAAGAGGCCCTCGGCGCAAGCGCCTCGGTTTGCATCCATTGCCTCTATATCGCCAAGGATTTCAACAGCGCCAGGGCCTCGACAAGAGGCTACGCGCGATGCGACTTGCTTCATTACAACCGCTGATGCCTGACGAGATGCTGCTACAGTGAACAAGATCTAGATACAAGCATCCAGATACAACCAAATACAAGCATCGCCATGGCCCCAAAGAAATCAAAGAGAAAGAGGAAAAATCAGCCTGATGAGGAGGAAGGGCCCCAGCCTATACTCGTGGTGAAAGGTGAAAGCTGCTGCTCCTGACATAGCTGCTGATGAGGGTGATGATTGTTGTGAAGCCCAGGCCGAGGATGATGAAATGCTGCAGGAAGGGGGCCAAGATCCACCAGCCGCCGCCAGTGATGAGAACAGCGTGATAGATGGCCATGCTACCTGCGGTATCACCAAAGCCATGGAGCAGGAGCTGGCCGAGTTTTTCGCTGACAATGAGTTCATCTACGACAAGAGCAAGGTGGACTTCAAAAACTCAAAGAAGAAGGAGTGCAAGTACATGGAGATGGCAGAAAAGCTGGGAGTCACCGGTGAGTAGTAGATGAAAAAAATGCACATTCCGATTCATTGATGTTGTTTATTATTTAAACATGCCATGTTTTGAATGTTGACTAATTTCTTGCCTCTACATTTGTATATTGTCAGTGGCCGACATTAGACTATTGTATAAAAGCCAGAGGACCATCCTGGGGAAGATGAAGACCGCCGGTAAGAAGAGTGGTCAGAAGACCATCGTCCTCACCCCCAGGCAGCGATGGGTCAACACCAACCTTGGTTTTCTGAAGGAGCACATAGTCCATCGGTCAAGGGGCTGCCAACTGGGCCACCTCAGCAGCCGAATTACTGAAGCCGCCTCCGATGAAGAGGGTCCAGATGAGGAGGGTCCAGATGCCAGCCAAGCATCTAGCTCCAGCCAAGTCTCCAGCCAGGGGGCTGCACCTCCCAAGAAGAGGCAGAAGAGGGGGTCGCCCACGCCCACCGATGTGGACCAGGCCCTTCTGGAATTCATCAGAACATCCACCGAGCAGACGGCCATCAGGAGCCCGGTGGATACGGAACTCACCCAAGGCGCTGACGAGAGGCAGGCCTGGCTAGAATGGATGCTGCACCCCTCTGGCAAGAGTTCACCCGGGACACTTTCAACTTGGTGAGCGCTACCAGGATCGGGCGGACTACCTTTCCACCACCCCAGTGCCTCGCCCCAACACTCCCCAGATGAGCCAGCCACCCAGGCCTTCCCCCAGGACGCTCCACCTGCTTCCTTCCTTGGGATGCTCGGGCCAAGCAGCACCTGGACCCCTCAGAACCCTCAGGGCCCATTTCAGCAACCCACCTTACAGGCCCCTTCCAGCAGCAACAGGCCCCCTTCCAGCAGCAGCAGCAGCAAGGAGGCAGCAACTGCGCCAACACATCAATCATCAGCCAGTTGAACTTGTCAGACTTGTCAAGAAGAAGATGAACAGTGAACTTTTGTTAGGATTGTTATTATTGTTATTTGATGAACACTCACAACTATTTTGGAACATTTATTTCAAACTTTATTTTAAATATTAACTTTGACAATAAAATTAATTCTCGTTAATAAAATGTCTTTGAAATAGAAATAAATGAGAACATGTTTAAAACAACATGATTAATGACAATATAAAATATGTTATATTTGTACATCTTTTATATTCTCATAAATCATGTTTTTTCAAACATGTTCTCCTTTATTTTTATTTCAAACACATGTTATTAACGAGAAATTAACTTTTATTATTTCAAATACATTTCATTGTCAAAGTAATTTATATTTAAAATAAATGTTGACATGATCATTCATTTCTTCTTTGAAATGATTCATTCAACACAATCATGATTTAAGTTTACAGAGTCTGTATCTGTGATGTATCACAATAATCACAATCTGCTCACCAAAAGAGTTAAGAGTCAAGTTTACATCCCATTTTTATAGCAGAGTCTGTGCTGTATCCCAAGTAGTGCTCCAAGTGGCAGTCTATATCATGTGCTGTTTCCAGGGCAGTAAGTTCTCAGCCTCTTGCCCTCTTTGTTTGCCTGGTAGCCTCGGCCAACTTGTTCAACATCCTGCAGAACTGCTGCGTTTCTCCATGTCTCAGGGATGTGGTTGCCTACCTCATCTTCTTGGTCAACGTCATTGTTCTGCAGCCCAGGAAAGCGATCTCCCATCAGGTTGTGGAGGCACATGCAGGCCATGATGACTGTCCTGGCTTTTTCTGGATCAAGCTGCAGGGTACTCAACAAGCATCTCCAGCGATGGGCAAGGATGCCAAAGCTGTTCTCCACCACCCGGCGAGCCCTCGAGAGACGGTAGTTCAAGATTCTTTCCTCGTTAGTCTGCTCACGGTTGGAGTACGGCTTCTGCATCCAGGTCCTGAGAGGGAAGGCGTCGTCCCCAATCAAGAAGTAATGGGTGTCTCGGTCATCATGTGGCAGGGGCTCTGGATCTGGCAGGCCAAGAGTTCCATTCTCCAGTCCACCTCTCAGCGGGCTGTGGTTGAAAACCTGGGCATCCGATGATGAACCGGGATTACCAACGTCAGCCCAGAGGAACTTGGATTTGCCGTCAACCAGGGCCAAGAGGATGAGTCTGTAGAAACCCTTGTAGTTGTAGAAGATCGTGCCAGAGCCCGGTGGATTTCTGATGGCCACGTGTTTTCCGTCCAAGGCTCCGCAGGCATGATGAAAGTTCCACCTGTCAGCGTAAGTCCGAGTCACTTCTCTCCATTCATCTGGGGTAGTTGGACAGGAAAACACTTCATCTTGGAATTCATTGATGATGGCCTGGCACACCTCCGGTATAAACAGAGAGATGGTGTTATGGGCAACACGGAAGGCATACTGCAGGGTTTTGTAGCTGTTGCCGGTCGCAAGATATCTCAAGGTGATGGCCAGTTTGAGCCCAGGATCCAGTGGCTGCCGGTAGCGATAGGACTTCTCTATCCTCGGAGTGATACGCTGCAACAGTTCATGGAACGTTTCTGGTGGCATCTTCATGTAGTTCAGAAAGTCACCCTGGCATTCCGTCATCAAAGTATCATACTGTCCAAACAGCACACGTCTCTCAATCCAGGGATTGACCCACCACCTTCTTTGCCTTGCATGTCTTTGACGTCTACGGATGAGTAAGGCCAGCAAAATTACATGCCTGTATTGAACGTTTTGGATTTGCCTTCTCAGATTCAGCAAAGGCAAGAGCCTCCCAGGAGCTATTGGTCCAGCAGCAGCCATGTTTACCTCATGGATGGTCCAGACTTTTGGGATGAAAGTTTAGGAATTCTCGAGCTTACACACTAAGAAATAAGGGTTCAAATTTGAACCCCTAGGGGTTGGTACAATAGCAGCACCCCAAGGGGTTCAAAATTTGCACCCCGGTATGGGTTTCAAAATTGCACCCCAATATAGGGTGCATTTTTGCACCCTCTGGGTTCATAACTGCACCCTAATGGGTGCAACGTCGATGACAGTCGATCACCATTCTCGCCTCTTCACAGCTTGGCGGCAGACCATTTAAAGTTGCCGTTATTTCATATTTCACGCACATAGAACACAGACAGTACAATACACGCCATGAGGGGACCTCGGTGAAATCTATCATGCCACGCCCGGGGGCTTCTACAGTCTCACATTTAGGATTACTTATTCAACTTTTTAGTTGCAGTGTATAGTCTACTATATATTCCTATAACAAATCAGTGTAACTGTTAGTAACTGTTAGCACTTAAAATGATATAATCCCGACTGAATTATCAAATGTAAACACGTATTCTTATTTCAATAACCTTTTTTACAAAGAAACTATCAAAATTAGCCGTGATAAAATCCCCATATAATTTTAAAATGCGAATTATGCAAATTTTCCTGCCTTAATTCCAACAGTCTTAGGGTCGTACAACGGACTCGTACGACAGGACGAATCATCGTACGACATGAAAATACTCGTGCAACACTCGTTCGGGGTCTTACGAGTGCGTGCAAAGTCGCACAACACTCGTACTGCCTGTCGTGCAATTTATTTTTATCGCTGCAGTCGCTCAAAATATTGGAGCAGCACGGTGTTTTTTTTTCCGACCGAGATGCGACCACTTTGTCGCATCTGGATCGAACAATAAATGGTACAACGGCTACAACGAGTCTTACAACGGTAAAAATTTCGAGTCGCAAGCCGTTGTAGTCGGGGCTTTATATAATGTGACAATGAATGAAAAACCTTTCCACGGAAAAACACGTCCAATGGAATATCCAGCATAGTAGTCGCACTTCCTCCAACATTAATTATGCAGACCCGGAAAGAGATACTTAAAGTTAATAATTTGTACACTTAAGTTGCAAGGATCTCTCAGATTACAGGATGTTGACTTGAATATATGTTGGCAGGCAAATATAGTCATGTGATGTCGAAGGGATTCCAGAATTCGCATCATCACTGGAGAGTCAAGAACATGACTTTGTACTCTTTAGTTGTTTGCTTGAGATATTATATATGATACTGTTGACACAATCAAACCAGGATATCCACATTAAAGGGGAAACAAGTTTTACTAAATTGAAATCATGTGATCTAATACTGTGCAAGTATGAATATGTATCATTTATAATTTAGATTACGCTGATGTAACTACTGCTAAAATTTCGTACATAATGGTATCTTTTGAATCATAATGCTACTTTATTAATCATAAAGTAGAGTAATAACATTTTGTGGTGTGGGCTGTACAAGTACTGCATTATTACTTCATGCATTATTTTTGTTACTATTATTATCTATTATTACCAAATCTATGTGTAGACACCAAAATTACACCTCTGGGATTGATATTTTTATCATGGCTATTTTTAGGCAGTGGCTGCCATTTTGGATGGATAATAGCGGCCATCTTAGATACCGTCTTGAATATAAACATACTCTATAAAATAATTTCGGATTGTCAATGAATACCCTGTCCTGATATTTCATCAAAATATTTCATCTCCACTGTAAATAATAGTCTACTTCCGGTCAATTTTAGAAAATTTGGGGGCATTTAGACGCTTTCTTGCATTGCCAGGTTCCATGACCGCCATAACACATTATAAGTGGTCTGAATGAATTTGTGACCCCTCAAACCTAGGTACAGACACTAAAATTACGTCTCTAGGACAGATATGTCATGATTTAAGGCCATTTTTAGGTACCGGCGGTCATCCTGGACGCCATTTTGAAAATAACCACTTTCCGGAGGTTTGATTTTCTTAGATTTTTAGTATGTTAATTGTTCCTGACGTCAAACATTATTGAAAACCGTTAAAAACCTTCTTGTTGCAATTTTTTGGATGTTGGGGTACTTTTATTTACACTAATTGCATTACTTAAAAATGAAAAATGGTGTCATAAATGAATTCCTCGCCATAGAATACCCAAGAAAAACTTGCATTACTTATGTTTTCAGGCTTTTGGGATAAACAATGACAAAGAAATCCATATAATATTATTGCATATATGTATATGCTAATTCGCTCACTAAGCTAATTATGCTATTTACACTAATTTCATTACTTAAAAAAGACAACTGGTGTCATAATGAATTCCTCATCTTAAAACACCCTAGAAAAAATTGTATTACTTATGTTTTCAGGCTTTCGGGATAAACAAAGACAAAGAACTCCATATATTGGGCATATATGCTAATTAGCTAATATTCTAATTATGCTATTTACACTAATTGCGTTACTTGAAATTAAAAACAAAACTGGTGTCATAAATGAATTCCTCATCATGGAAAACCCTAGGAAAGTTGTATTATTTATGTTTTCAGGCTTTCTGGATAAACAATGACAAAGAAGTCTACATTTTGCGCATATGCTAATTAGCTCATTATGCTAATTATGCTATTTATGACAATTGAATTACTTTAAAATTGAAAATTGGTGTCATAAATGAATTCCTCGTCATAGGAAACCCTAGAAGAGTTGTATTATTTATGTTTTCAGGCTTTGCTGCTTAAGATTAGCAACATATCACATATTGCACATATGCTAATTAGGCTAATTTAAAAATTGTTCAAGGTTGCCAAGGTGGCAACCCAGCTGAATTTACTTCAATACCCATCTAGAACACAAAAAAAAAACCTTGTACTTAACAACTTTTCCCGGTTATGTACATGATATATGGTACCGTCTACTGCAATAAGAATAGTTATGAATGTTTAAAGTTGTAATCAATCAAACACAAATTGGCAACTCCGTGACGTATCTTGCGAGCTCCTCTCCAATTTGCCATGTACCCATAAAATAACAAATTTTCAGTTACTCTAAAGGAAATATTCAATTATACATGTACCATCCATGAAATCATTGCTGATGTGTCTTCACCGAGCAAATGGGAGAGGAGCTCGGAAGATACGTCAAGGAGTTGTGTTTGATTGATTACAATTCAAAATTAATAATTATCTTATTTATTATCGGATTTTGCTGAAGCTTTCACTAAACTGTTTCTTTCATTTTTCTTCTTTTATTCCAATCAACTTAATATCAGTGTGGACTTTCATTTAGGATGAATGTGCGATCATTCATTCATGTCATTCTGTTCTATGTTGTCGGAGCTGAGAAGGCCGGTGTTTTATTATTGTAATTACACTTACATTTATGCCGGTCATTATTAAAGTCTATTAATGCCATGTTTAATTCACAATGCTACCACTGTGATTGTATGTTTTCAGGATGTTATCGTTGCCACCACAATATTTGACTTATCAATCCATCCCCATAGGGAACACGAAATAACTCAAACATATCGGCCCGAATTCACAAAAGAGGTTAGGTTCCCAATAAACAAAATCACGTTAAAATCTCGTCATTATCAGGTAAACGACTTTGAGCAAATAACGTTCTTCAAACACTTCAAAATGCCGTAAATGTGTTAATACGTTACTTTCACAGTGTCACCTAAAACACACGTGCAATATAATGGATTATATCACCAAATTCTGACCACAAAGTCACTAGAAAAATCACTTCTTCCATCAACTCACCTTGTAGTATTTTCATGACCGATTGATTGCGTCCCTGAAACACGTTAAAATCAAGGAACAAAATCACCTGAAATCGACGTCATTATCGCTTGTAGTGAATTACGTTCTTCAAACACTTCAAAATGCCGTAAATGTGTTAATACGTTACTTTCACTGTGTCACTTAAAACACACGTGCAATAAAATGGACTAAATCACCTAATTCTGACCATAAAATCACAAGAAATATCACTGCTTCCATGAACTCCCCTTGTACGTATTTCCATGAACGATTAATCGCGTCACTGAAACACGTTAAAATCAAGGAACAAAATCACTTAAAATTGACGTCAATATCGTTTGTATTTAATCACGCTGTTCACTCTCCAAATTAAAGTGAATGAGTTAATACATTTTTTTTTTCGTTTTTTGCACTTATAAAGAACGTGCAATAAAATAGAATTTCTATCACGTAATTCTCGCCACAAAATCACTAAAATAATTACGACATCCATACACCTATTACATCGCATTTTGCACTCTTCTTATTGACGTAAATTCTACGTTCTGAATTCACGCTTAATCAAACACCACCACGTTCATTGTCAGAATCAGATCCTCGTTCAGCAAACACGTAAAATTCAGCGATTACTATCACTAAATTTTCACCTGTATGACATGCATGCGTGTAAAGTCATGAAATAAAACCACGTATTACAAACATATGTACTGCTTATTTGCTTCTTTTTATTAACTTTACACAATCAAGTTCTTTGTACATCCCTGATTTTATCATTTTTATTTAAAATCAACCATATTTCTGCCGTATTAAACCAAAGGATCTTTTTTCCCTTTTTTGTCTAATTTTCTAGTGATTTCCCCTTAAATGAAACATAAGCATCCATGGGGTACGGGCAGGACAGTGCAACTACATGTAACGAGTGAAATACAAAGAAACAACTTATTTAAGTCACTTATGTCTTGAATAATTGTAATCAAATTAACTACTTATTATCAAATATATTTAGAATGGTGAGTACATGTACCACATCTTTAAAAATAAATATATGCAACACTTTACAAAACATTTCTAAAAGCAAAATATATTGTAGAAAACACTGGAAATGCTACTTTAAGTAATTACATGTACGTTTCATGAACATAATGTATGATGACTTTCAAGCAATTTCAGGTCCCATCACTACAGTGCGTATCAAGAAATACGTTACAATTTTGGAAACTCCATTACAATTACATTTCAAAATATATAGAAGTGTAGAATAGAATAGTCTCTTCAGTCAAATGCCACTAACAAAACATTTTTGGTTCTCGCTTGGGCGAGCACTGACTTTTTTGTCCAGAGTGTGAAAAAGGACTTGCTCCTAATTAAAAGAAGAGGGACAATCAAAACCAGCAGTCTGAACAAGTCCTCCCATTCAAACAAATTGCTCTTTTCCATACATTTATGATTGAGGACTTTTGTGTCAATTTTCTATCATATGTTTGGTATGCAAAATTTGTGTGTTCGGAAGAAGACCCTCCGAAATAACGAGCAACACCCCATAAATTTAATTATTTCGTTGCTTTATGCATGGGTGAGAATGAATGATTGTGCAATTATTTCAAGATCTTTTAAACACAGTATTCACAATTCACAGACACATCAAATCTGCATGCCAAACATGCATTCAAGAAGAAAACATCATTCTATCAATCAATATCAAATAATCAATTAACAATCAACCATCAATACATCAACAATAGATCAACCAGTCAACCAATCAATCAATCAATGCATCAGTTAGTCCATCAACCGCTCTGCCAGTCAGTCAATAAGTTATCAACAATCAATACATCCATTTATCAATTAATCAATCAATTGCTACGGCAATGAAATCATTGAAATTATGATAGACAATTGCCAAAAAAATTCCTAGACTGTCATAACACTATAATTACAAATCTGTGGCAAAGAGCAATTTGTTTGAATGAGAGGACTTATTGCGACTGCTGGTTTAATTTTCCCTCTTTTTGTAATTTGACGCAAGGCATTTTTCACACTCTGGACCAAAACAGTCAGTGCTCGCCCAAGCGCGAACATAAATGTGTTTTGTTAGTGGCAATGATAGACGAGATTGTTGGGCATCTATTGACATGGAAAAAAAATATTTTGAAATGTAATTGTGACAGATTTTTTTTTTGCTACGCAGAATATATCTAACTTATAGTATTGTATCGGGGGTTGGGACAGGACACCAAACCCCAAAACTTGCTATCTTTGCACAAGTTATGTCAATAATTTAGTTATGTCACAGCAACATGTGAAAACAATAAATGTTGCATTTTGATTTCCAAAGAGTATCATTTTTCTTTCTTCCCTTCAATTATACCATTAATATCCAATTGAATAGATATTTCTGAGTATTGTACTTTCTTGCATTAAAGAATGAAATCTAATGAATTTTGAGGAATGGAAATGATTTTTTTTCTTCATATTTTTGTGAAAGATGATATGTAAACCATCAGTTCAAAACAATACTAGAATTGAATTTAAAAATCCACCAGTTTAGTATGAAGTTTGGCTTATCCTGTTTAGACCCCATTAACAGTGTTATAGGGTGAAATAACCAATACACTATAACAAACGGGAAGAAAAATATTAAAATCTGTCGCAAATGCGTTTTTCACAATTATTTTCTGAAAGTGTGTTATTGCCTCAGACAGAAGATTCTGTGATTGGTTTCTCTGAAAAGGACACATGTCACAGTTTTATTTAATACTTAAAAAAGCCACATACAACTGCATATATCATGTACATGCATATATATCTTTTAAGTTATACATTGTTAAACGGCGTTGAAGAGAGACATACTGAAGCTTTTCGTCTTGCACTCATCGGAGTATATCGCAAGAATGAACAGAAAGCCGAAATCGAACAATATACCGGAAACTATATGAAAAAAATATGAAAAAAAAAATTTCAACAGGGTACAATCTTTTGATTTCTTGTACAATAATTCTACATAATGAATTTCGTGATGTCAACAAAAAGTCATTCTCGTATCTTATTCTGTTATATACTTTATAAAATATTGTATGTTTCTGATGAAATGAAAAATAAAATTGAATTGAATTGAAAAAAAAAAATAAAGGAACAAAGCGCGCGAACTGTTTGATTGTAACAATACATAAAAAATCTTTCTTTCCGGGACGCACTGCAGTGAAATTGCTTCTTTATGGATAATCCAGAAAAATGTCTATACTTACAATTACATTCAGTACATTTTCAGCTCAACACGTAACATACGTAACATTTGGCCACGCAGACATGCTAATTATTAATAGTTTGTCCACATTTCTTACGTTGTGAGCTGCAAATTTACTGAATGTATTTGTAAGTATAAACATTTTTCTGGGACTGCATGTCTCTGCTATACATAGATAAGCATTTTTCACTATAGCGGCTAATGAACAGATGCAAAAAATAAAATGTCACATATATGATTTGTATTGCGTTGTGGTCCACATGTTACATACGTTACCCCCTTAAACAAGCTGACTTGTATTGCGTTGTTGGTCCACATGTTACATACGTTACCCCCCAAAAAGAAAATACTATCTCTCCAACACAAAATCAAAACATTAATTTCTTTCAAGGTTAATCATTCTCATAAAAAGGAAATTGAGATAATTTTTTATCAAATTATTCCCGTGACGGTGGAAATGCCCATCACTATATTTCCCCCAAAGCCCTAGACTACCTAGTTAGCAGTTATCATCACTGGTAGAATCATAGTCTGTGTGAGCCTCATCCAGTGGAGCTGGAGCTGCTGTCGCTGCCTTTCGCCTGGGATATGATGTCCGCGATGTTCGAACTTGCTGTTGCCTGCATGTATACCGGTGGAATGATACTCCTTAATGCTCCTGATAAGACAGATAAGATCGGGCTTATTGTTAAAGGATCATTATTGTATGTTAATTTTAAAACATTCCTGCATAGAGCAACCATTCCAAAAAAATATTTTTAGATCCTGCAGGTTCGTCATTAAATTTTGATGTATTTCTTACCAGTCAGTTTGACATATCTAACAAAATGTATGCACCTCATGATCATCCCCATAAACACACATCCCCAGGCCATGCAGCCTCTACATAATGTTTGATTTATTGTTGCTCTTTTCGGGCACACTAGGTGAATCTATATTCACAAAATAACCTAGCATCGCTTACTAGTGTTATGAAACATGCATGCAGAAATTTCTTTTTTTATATTTATGCTTTTATTATAAATCATCAAGAATCACAATATTTACAAAAGATTGACATGATAAGAATATAAAAAAAATATAAAAAGAAAAAGAAAAAGAGGCAGAACAATAATTATGTACAACCTTCAATATTGATTAAGAACAAGCTCCGAGACTGACAAAGGATGTATGATAGAGACACCAACCAGTATTTGCCTCACCTCCCTACTTAAAGCAGAATTATAATATTAATGATAGCGGCCTCACTGACAATCTGAGAAAAAACAAAACAAAACCAAACAGAAAACCACATGCAATGATAGCGACTTGAAAGAGCCGAGCCGAGTAGCAGGCAAACAAGCCTTCAAGTTTTCAACGCCCAACCTGTGCACACTCACATCCCTACCCCAAACACACCCCCCCCCCCCCTCTCTCTCTCTCTCTCCCTCTCCCTCTTCCACCACACACACAGACATGTATGCACCCACACACACAATATCATGCCGCTACCCGGACTCGGCCCGATAAGTCAATTCGTATCTTGCCGCGAGCACGAGGCCTGGAGGTAAATATCTACCATGCATGGTTGCTACGAGAAACGAAATGCAGGGGGTCAGGAGGTCATGCGATTGCCAAAATAAAAAGAAGTTACAGGATAAATCTCGGAGATCGTTCTTGATGTACATGAATTGGCACATATGATAGGATACATGTAGCATTACAACATACAGGCGTCAACATAATTAAGTAACCGATAAAATAGCAAAATGACATTGGGTATAAAATATGGACAATTGTTTCATAAACTCCTGTTATATCGGGATCAAAATTCCTCATCCACTCCTCAGGTATATTCTTAATCAAGAAAGTGAATTTCCTCCTTTCTGTACAAGGGATACCATAGTCCAATATGAGTTCCTCGAAAAGTTTATGACCAGGGAGAGGTGGATTGAATAAATCAGATAAACAAAGTACATCTTTATTGAACCAAGAAGGATAAAAGAAATGTGATTTAGATTTTGAACGAATTAATTTGTTATACCATAGAACTTGACATGCACCAAGTTCTGAAAATTTATTACCATAAAACTCAGTTGTAGCTTCTTCTCTAAATAAGTACCAACTTCGTAGTGATTCAGCAAGCTGAATATTACCAATAGAATTTAAGACCTTCTCGGGAGCATGAGATTTCCACAAAAGTTGGACTTCTTGATTAAAATTTTCCAGAAAGGAAAGCTCAATATCTTTCCATGGGGCAACAAAATTATCATCCAATAATAATTTAACCCACATCATTTTTTGAGCAGTAGCAAAGGAAAACGGGTCAACCATTTTGAGACCTGCATGAATATAGTCGTTACACATTATTTTTCTCTTGACTCTGTCATTACCTCCATTCCAAATAAATTTAAAGAACAATTTGTTCAAAGTTTTGAAGAAGGACGTTGGTAATTTAATAGACAGGACTGAAAATAGCTATAATAGTTGGGGCAATACAAGCGTCTTAATAATACAAACTCTGCCAATTAGTGAAAGGTTTCTGGATCTCCAACAGTTTAAAGTTTGTTCTAATTTTCTAAATTTCTCTTTGTAGTTTAAGTCGTAAATTCGTGCAACATCCAGGGAAAAAGTGACCCCCAGACATTTAAATTGAGGTCTTTTCCATGAAACACCTTGATTCATATACGGGTAATCTTCATTTTCTTTCTTTGAGCCGATCCAAATTTAAATAAGGTTTCAAAGAGATGAGAAAATGAATTATTTGAACCATCTAAAAAGCATACAGAATCATCAGCAAACAGGGATAATTTGAGATCTCTATTTTTGACTGGAATACCTTTAATTGAATTGTTTTGTCTTATGGAAAGGGCCATTATTTCTATTACAAGTAAAAATAAATAAGGAGAGATTGGACATCCCTGAAAAATTCCTCTTTCCTAGGAATTCGTTCTGTAAGAAAACCATTGTTCAAAACATAAGAATGGCGCCCAGCATATAGAGTTTTAATGCAATCTATAAATTTTTGCTAAAATTAAACTTTTCCAGAGTTAGAAATAAAAAATCGTGGGAGACACTATCAAAGGCCTTCTCAATGTCAAGTAGTAAAATAGATCCTGGAATATCATTCATTTCAATATATTCAATTACATCCAATATTAAACGAATGTTATGCCCAATGTTCCTACCTTTCATAAAACCGGATTGATCACTATGAATAAGATCATGCAAGCAACTTTTAAGCCGGTTTGCAAAACACTTAGCAACAATTTTATAATCTGATGTCAACAGTGAAATAGGCCGATAATTTTTTATGAGGAGAGTGTCTCTATCCTTCTTTGGGATGAGAGTGATTATACCATTTCTTTGTGAGGGGGACAAAATCCCATTTCGTAAAGAAAAATTTAAGGAATTCATCAGCATATCACCAATGTCAGGCCAAAATAACATATAAAATTCAACAGGTATACCATCAGACCCAGGTGTTTTATTCCTGTTCATTGATTTGATAACATTATACATTTCTTGATTTGTAAGAGGGGAATCTAAAAGTTGTTTTTGATCTTCTGATAATTGTGGAATATTGATTTTCTCGAAAAGAGATTCATCAATGCCCTTTCTGTCAATTATCCCTTGGGCATTATCTTGAAAGGAATATAAATTAGCATAAAAACTTTGAATTTCTCTTAAGATTCCAGCTCGGTCAGTAATCAGGTCACCCTGAGAGTTTCTTAGTCTAGAAATATTTTTCTTATGCCAGTTCCTGTTTTCTAAATTACAAAAATATTTGGTGCTTTTCTCTCCTTCCTCTACCCATCTAACCCTGGATCTTGTGATTAACCCCTTTGTCTCAAAATCATAGATTTTGTTCAGTTTGTCTTCCAATTCTTCTAATTTTGTCAAGAGGGGATTATCATCATTGGGAGGGATGGTATTTGACAATTCTAGTCTTAACTTATCAATCTCAACTAAAAGCTTATCCTTTACTCTATTTCTTTCTCTTTTCTTCCTGGAGGAATATTCCATAGTAACCCCTGAAATAACACACTTAAGAGAGTCCCATAGAATGTTGGGGTTACAATCTGAATTTTTATGGTTTTCTTTAAAATCAGTAATTGTATCTTTAATTAATTGAACAAAATCTAGATTATGGTTGAGGTAGTGACAATTCATTCATTTTCCAAAAACCTCTCCCCCTTTTAGGTTGATTGTCATTGAATAAAATTTGAACAATAGAATGATCTGAATGTATTCCAGGTAAAATGTTAGACCTTACACAATTATCTATAAAATTACCTGAGACTAGAATAAAATCAAGCCTGGATAGAGCCCTTGGATTTTTCTGTTGTCGAGTATATTGTCTTAAGTTAGGATGAAAGTGTCTCCACACATCAACAAGTCCGAATTCTTCAATTAAAAGAGATAGCATTTCCCTTGAATTTTTGTTTGAATGTTGTGATCTTGAACCCTGATAATCCAACTGGTTGATTACTAAGTTGAAATCCCCACCTACAAATAGAAAAGGACTGTTTAGCTGGTCTATTTCAGCAAAAACTTTTAAGAAGAAGTCAGGATCATCCTTATTTGGTGCATACAGGTTAAATAAAGTCACTTGTAAATCATTTAAGACTTAATATAATAAATCTTCCATCAGGGTCACTAAAAATGGAGAGTACCTGAACAGCGACAGTTTTTCTAATCAAAATGGCAACTCCTCTACTGGCAGAATTAAAACTTGAAAAAAAAAGCAAGTTCACCACACTGACTTTTCCACAAAATTTCATCTTTTTTATCGGAGTGTGTTTTTTGCAAAAACACAATATCAGTACCTAAACTTTTCAAATAATGCAAAATTTTCTTGTGTTTATAAAAATCTTGGAGCCCACGACAATTAAAAGTATTTAGTTTTAAAGCCATAGTGGGGGAATATCACATTCAAATGCTACATGCCATATTATTTGATGATTACATTGAACTTCATCTATCATGAAGGTTGCATTGAGTCCCATAACACTAAAAAAGAGAACGTTCTGCCACATAAGTATATAAAAAAATAATAAATAAAGAGGAATAACAAACAGGAAAAAAAAGATAATTACAAGTATATAAAAAGAAGGCGAAAAACGTGCAAGGTAAAGAACAAGGTTTCAAATAAAAAAAAAAAACCTTGTTATAACACGTAAACAGATAAAAAATGGCATGGTTTAAAAAATACCCAAAAATTCGAGCTGGTGAATCTCAACATGTCACTATGATCATCACACAATGAACAAAAATTAGGCCTACACATAATTTATGAACCTGCCTTCAAATGCTCCAAAGTCTAATCGCCCATGTGACGTCATATACCACGTACTAAACAAAAACGAAACAAAAAGTAAAAAGTTAAAATTCCTAACCCAAGACTTTCTACAACCAATTTTGAATGATGGCCAATCAAAAGTCCCAATAAAAAGGACCCATTATTAGGCATGTCAAAAATATAGATGGAAAAACCAATCCATATTACCAACACAATACTCATTACGTAACAAAGTACATGAATCTGCTGTAGTGAAGACATTACACTGTACACTTTTCAGCCCACTAATTCGTGGTAAATTTCTTATCAACCTGCAAGTGTATTCTGTTTAATAAAATTCCAGAGTCTTACTGATTTTGAGACCCTGCATATTTCTGTTGTAGTCAAAAGATGAATTCTATGGTACCAGTATTGGACTAAAAATCCAAAGATATTATCAAAAATAGCATGACATAATGACCCATGGTACATGTACCATTATTGGGCTAAAACTACCAACAGACTACACATAGTACTAACAGATCAAAGATCAGAATAGTGATTGACAAAAATAGCAACCAGTGAATCATGACCAGTTGTTTGAAAATAGTCAACAGGAAAAACAGGCCAAATCAAAATCAAAATGGGCTATGGCTATTCAACGAAGATCAACTTTCCATTGTTATTCCTGAAAGCTAGCCTTGCAGGGTAGATGAAAAAAGGCTTCTTGCCTTCCTTCTTCAAACGCTTGAACTCTTACATTCTTTCTTGTCTCAACCGTTGCATGCGTCTGGAAAAATCTTCTGACACGGATACTTTCCCTCCTCTGAACAAACTCTCCTTCTTCAATTTGGTGATGCAGGCCTTACGTACCTCCTCCTTGGCGACATAAGAGGAAAAAGCAATGTGAATGATCCTCGGTTTATCCGTATCAGATCCATCTTGAGACCCTTTGAAGGTTGGGGTGCGGTGGCACCTCTCGATGCTGTAGCTGGAAGACTGCACTCCAACAAAACCAGAAATGAACTCTCGAACTACCTCCAGGCAATTCTCCTTAGCTTGCTCAGTGACACCATGTAAAATCAGATTGTTTCTTCTGCCCCTGTTTTCTAAGTCATCTAGTTTGAGAAGAAGATCATCATTTTCTTTCTTCAGCTTCTTAATTTCAGCTACAACTGAATCCACCTGAATAATGCATGCCTCTAGTTTCTCCTCATTTTCCTTCGTCTTTACGGTGAGCTCCTCCAATCGGTTGATTATCAGTGAATCGATGCGTTCCTCCATTCGATTGAATTGTTCAAGATAGCTCACAAACGAGGCCGGAGGGGAATCCCCCGCCCCGGTACGTCCGGCGGGCTGTGGTAGCAGGTTCTCGGTAGAATCCAGTTCCAATTTCTTGGGCCGGCTTGATGCTTTATCTGGAGTGTTCAGAGCTCTTTTATGAGACGCCATTATATCCAAATTTGTCTATACAAATAATGAAGACGGTTCAAGTCATTAAAACTATCACCTTTACTTTTCACCAGCTGAGAATTTGGGAAAATTTGCGGTCTTTTCACAGACACATGTTGCGGTGTTAGCAGTCAAGGGCGCCCTCCATGCATGCAGAAAGTTGATACCCACCATAGCCCACAATGCATTAGAATAGGTGGGACTACAGGGATACAAGCTAACACCTTCATTCCTCTCGCTCATCTCTTTAACCCCTGTCGTGTGATATCACAGTACAAAAATACCCATCAAGAAACTGTGCATAATATTAAATGAATTGATATTACTTTCTAAAATACATTGTTACCTTTGAAATGAAGTTTATAATCCGGAAATCTTGCAGGCACGTCTTTTGCCTTCCACTTGTGCTGCCTTCAGATCATCATGAATCTCAATTTTGAATATCTTGGCTGAAAGCAAACTTGTCCCCCCCCCCCCCCGGCTTTGTTAACGTCACGGTGATTATCACATGGAGCTCACGATAAATGTGAAACCATTTAAAATCATCTCTGAGAAAACTAAATACATGTAATATAGCCTACATCATTTTCCACACCTAAGTAATTGGGGGATGCACCGCACAGAGTAGAATAGGACAGTCAGATGATCGACCCGTTAAAGTGACGTGACCATCACTGTGGACCTCACAATAACTTTGAAACCATTTAAAAACGTGTCTGAGGAAACGAAATAACTTATTTTCCACACTTATGTGTGGCTGATGCATCGCTCAGAGTATTAATCCGTTTAGATCACGTCACCATTACCACGAAAGTGATAATAATTGTAACACCTTTTGTAGATGGTGTTTAAGACACCTAATAATAACCAGTTTTCACCACCACTTATTCACAGACAGGACAGTGAGATGATAAACCCGTTACAATGACGTATCCATAGAGCCCACGATAACTTTGAAACTATTTAAGAACGTGTCTGAGAAAACTAAATTATACCTTATTTTCCACACCTGAATGACGGATGCCCCGCTCAGAGTATTAGTCCGTTTAGATCACGTTACCATTACCAAGAAAATGAAAGTGACTGTAAAACCTTTTCAGATGGTGTTTAAGACACCGGAGAATAACCATTATTCACCACAATAAAGTCACCATTCATTCACGAACAGGACAACGCGATGATAAAACCGGTTAAAGTAACGTGATTATCACTTTTTGATTGTGTAGGACCTGTGAAACTATTATTGAACGTGCTACAATGACCAATAGTTTACCGATTTTTCACTCGTAACAATTTCAAGACAGAAATCTCGTTACATGGGTAGGTGGCTATTTGGTAATAAGCACTTCTTTTACAGATGTATGCAAAAACACGTTACTTTACTTACGTGATTAAAGTTCTGGTGAGACCAGAACGTACAATAGTAGTTAACACGATGACACATGTTAATTACGTTCAGATTAAGTTCGAATTATTATTATCATCATCATCTTTATCATTATTGTGCATCTTTAGCTCGTCCTGTGACTGCATGGATTACGATGACGATAGCCCTGGTTCTCTAGAAGAGAACGAAACTTCACCAAACCAGGGGACATCTTCTCTTCTGTCTAGGAGTCATCTCCTCATACCGAGAGATGGTAGTACTACGTACGTGTACACCAATTCAATTCAATTTCAATTTTATTCAAATTTTAGCCAAATACCATAAAATATTAATACGAAATATATAATACATTGGTAGGGTTGGACCCTTGAGAAGCAGAGCTTGTAGTTGGGGCCCAACAAATACAAATAAGTTATTGGTGTTGTTGTTTCAGATTGCTAAGCGGATATATTATAATGGGAGCGCTGTGGTATATTGCTGAAGGCTCTTGATTCTCAAACAAAAGATTCTGGGTTCGATCCGTACTTGGCGCTTACATCCTGGGGGAAAGTGTTTATTTAATTCTATATCATTGTAAGTTCGTGACTGATCTTTTCCGACTTTTGTTTTTTTATGCTTTTCCTATGCAGAAAGACTGTGCTTGGTAATCTATGGAACTTTATGGACAATGATGACCAACTGCTGTTTGTTTATGAGCAATTATTCAAAATGAATTTTAACGCAAATCAAACTAATACAGACATTTTTAGGTAAGTGTATGTTTATTATTAAGATATATCGCGTAATGAATTATAATTGTTGTTGGGTAATCAGGTAATTACTTCTTGAAATAAAAGAACGCAAGGAGTTATCACAGCTGAAGTTTCAACAGTAATTCAACTCATTTAAGAACCCCTATGGAACAGTTCTGACATATACATCATTTTTAAGCTATTTGTTAAATGCGCATGACAGCTTCCCATACAATCTCTGTTTAATCCATCTTCGTTTTCTAAGCGAGAGCAGTTATGCGTTTGTTAAAAAGCTGATTGTATGCGAAGCTGTCATAAGCAAATTTCTTGCTGTTTCAAGCATGATTACGGTAGCTAAAGTAGAACATTTTGGAATTTGCATTGCCTCACAAAAAATAACCGTAGAATGAAAACGCCTTAGAAAAGCATTTCCTTCCCAATAAAACCAAAACTAAAAATACGGTATCAATGGTGTCATTGATATTGCAGATCACGTGTGTTGCATTCTTTCTGGGCCACCCTGTATAGGGGGTCCAAGCTATTTTGTCCCATACCATACCTCCGTTTTTCTTTTATTCTGTCATTTGCCCTTCTGTAGAGCTTAGGTCAGACCAACCATGACAAGTATAAAGTGAATATGACACGTCAAGTATTGTATGGGACACCAAATGACCAAATACCTTGGGATTGCCCATTTTTATAGTCTATACTTTCCCGTTTCTTCAGACAAGAACTTGCTAAATATCGGACGGAACTTAAAGATAGCTCGACGATTGTTCTACACCAGAAAAATTGCAAAGTTAATGGATCTTCGAGAAAACTAATAAAAACATCACCAGAACTATTCAAACTACTCCCAAAGGTGAGCCAATATAAGACCGATAAAAATAAATATCTAAAAAATACTTCTAATGACATTACGCTGATAAGCTCTGTGCAATATTAACTCTCATTCAAGGTATCTTGACATCGGCTTTATACGAACCACCGCGTGATCACGTTCACGTCACGTCGTCACGTTACGCGACATATTGTGACTACTAGCCCTAAACTCACGAATGGTAGGGTGTAACATTTGTGAAATACCCCTATTATTTGGCGAAGTGTCGGGCCCAGTTTACCCGACACGAAAGGTCGTGTAACGTGACGACGTGACGTGAACGTGATCACACGATGATTCGAAACAAGCCATTGCAATCGATGACAGTTTACATTATTTTGTTTTTGACAATTAAACGTGAATTATGAAAATAATGAAGGGAAGACGATCAATCACATGGCCAAACATTTTCTCTATGTATGTGGATATGTGTGTGTGTGTATATGTGTTTACACATACACGTAATGAATTTCACAAGCGGTACACCATACCCATCGTGAATTTAGGGCTTAGTATTCACGAAAGGACGTGAAATGTGACGACGTGACGTGAACCTGAGCACACGATGATTCGAAACAAGCCATTGAAATCGATGACAGTTTACATTTGTTTTTGACAATTAAACGTGAATTATGAAAATAATGAAGGGAAGACGATGAACAATCACATGGCCAAACATAGAGATAGATTCTCTATGTATATTGTGCGTGTGTGTGTGTGTTAACACATACACGTAATGAATATCAGCATTTTAAATAAAGCTGTAAAAAAATGGATAATAATGCGAGTAAAATGTGTCCCCCTCCCCAATTCAGGGCTTCGTTCAACATAAAGGCTCTTGATGTCAGGACGGCTAGGTTCCGATTTATCCCGAATGGGATGATATCCTAGGTCTTCTTAATTTGTATGAATCCGTGTGAAACATTGTAAAATAACCAATGAAACCGACGTTTGTATGTCTTTCATATCCATAGAGTGATCCTATGAGCCCATCAGACGGGAAAAGATTTCCTTCGTGTGCAGTTGTAGGAAACAGCGGTTCAATACTACACAGTGGTTGTGGAGAACAAATTGATGAACATGATTTTGTCATTAGGTAAGTAAGGAACTAATATTTTCATATCATACTATTATTATACGATAAGAAGAAGACAGAGGAAAATCAGGATAACTAATACATGTAGTAGTATTAGTTGTAGTATTAGCAGTAGAAGTAGAAGAAGAAGAAGAAGAAGAAGTAGTAGTAATAGCAGCAGTGGTAGTATAAATAGTAGTATTAGTAGTAGTAGTAGTAGTAGTAGTAGTAGTAGTAGATAGTGCATGCTCTTTCTCTGTTTTGTAATCATAATGCGTAGTACCTTGCCTTTACATTTATTACACCTATATATGTGACCCGACGCCTCAAAACCTACAATAAGTCGCCAAAATTATTTTTTTGTTTTATACATTTTCTAAAAGTAGAGATTCTCAGCTTTCCAATGGTATATCACTTGCTTAATTTACTCAATAATAACACCTTTAAATATCACATTTAGAATCAGTATGTAACAGCAATCAATAACTCCTATTCAGAGAAAATGGCCGTTTAAGTTCAGAACAAAAGAGTGCTAAACCTTCACTCTCTGTGTGCGCCCAAGTAAAACTGGGTATTCAAATGGCCTTAGCAACCGGTATGAAGGGATTTACAGATTAGGCTGAATTTTGGCAAGCTGCTCCAGAAGGGCCTATTAATTACTCACTCCCAAAATCAATTTAATACCTTCAGAGGTAAAGTAGTAATTTGGCATTGAATGGAAGTATTACAAAAGCTCTCCAAACATCCATTAGCTCGACAGGTGAAAAAAAAAGGAGTCATTTTAAAATGCCACCAAAACAATTTTCTAAGTCGAATTACGACTCACAAACTTGAGACATGATAGAATGATAATGAAACTACCCATTTCTATCAACAACAAAAAATCGACTGATCCAACCAAATTTACTATTTTGGGCTGTTTGCTACGTTGTGGTCCGTGCGACTTATTGTATGTTTTGAGGCGGCGGGTCACATATCCTCTTTTCTTCACAGATGTAACTTAGCGCCGTTGGCCCCCTTCAAAGAAGACGCTGGTATGAAAAGTGATTATATCACCATGAACCCAAGTATATTTTTCAGAAAGTAAGATATCACATACTTTGTACAATTACTGTCGATGGTTCCGATAAAATTATTCATGAGCAATAAATTGCATCAACATTCAATTCCCAATTTATAAAAGGTAAAATAAAAACATTTATAGTAATTCAAAATAACAACAGAAAAACAAAAAATAATATTTGTGTATACTTTATTCCTTAAAATTAACATGTGTTGCATGTGATTGTGATCTGAATTTTATTGTAAAGGCAAATTGATTATTTATTTATTTATCTATTTATTTACTTTTTATTAATAATAAAAAGTAGATAAAAGATAAAAAAAATATTTATCTAGATTCTAGTCATGTATACATTTTATTTTCATTTATTCATTTATGCATTCGTTTGTTAATGTACTGATTTAATAATTTATTAGGAGACAATCAAAACACATACCTTGTGCAGAAATTGTCCTGACAGAGCAGCCGTCAGTAATATCGACAAAACTGGGGAAGCTCATTTGCTCTGCTAAATATACGACCATGTGTCAGTCCCTTGCTTGGTCTAGGAACCTGCCCTTACATGGTTTATATTTCCTGTCAAATCCTGTGCGTGTCCCAGCCTTCACAAATGGAATCAGCACTGGAACACTTGTTGTTTCACCTGGGCTCCGTTGCATAGAACGTACCATTAATGGTAAATCTGCCATCAATGGTAACTACCATAGTAACATTGCTCAACAGCCAAATTCAAGGTTTAAGTGGAAGTTACCATTGATGGCAAAGTTACCATCAATGGTAAGTTTTATGCAACGGGGCCCAGGTTTGCTTTCTATGCAGCATTCTTTGTTTTTGTATAGTTATTGTAAAGGAAGCCTACCTTGTGAAAGAAATCGTATTTTCAAAAGGTTCCATGCTATGTTAAGGTATGGTTTACATGTTTGTCCTTGGTTTGCCAAAAAACTTTACTAACCATGTAATAATCTTCTCATCCATCTTCTCATAGTTTTCTTATCCATCTTCTCATGTTTTTTACCCCACCCGTCTTCTCACGTTTTACCCCATCTTTGCAGATATGGGGCGCTCCGAAAAGCAGAAGCAGTCCGACAATTCAACCAGGATCTTTCAAAATACGAGGGTATTATTAGCATCCCCTGCTTCGGAATGGCACAGACTCATAATATAAAGGGACTCGGTGCTGTGAAAGGGAATAAAACGCACATGGTGTGCATGAATAGCAAACACTTCCAGGCTGTCGTCGACTTCTGGAGGAAGAGAGGCGCGATCACTAAGAAACCTTCTACTGGTAAGCTTTAAAGTGGCATTAAACTGATAGAATTTGAACAGTGCAATCTTTTCAGTGATTGCTGAATTAAGATTATAATTTGAAAGTTAATTGCATTTTATTTTGAATTTTGACAAACAGATTGTTTGGATAATAGGCACTTTTAATATTTCAAATTATTATTATGACTTGGCATTGTGGAAAATTGCGTGCAGTTACATTCTAAGTTTCTAGAATGCGGCATGATGGGTAAATGAGGCACATACGCTTTTCAAATCCCGTTGCAAGATGGCGCTACTTAGGAGCTTCAGTTTACTGTCACTTTAAGCCGGTTGCACACGATGCGTCATTTCAACTGCACTATTACCTGCGATAACCAAGCCCATGGATGCAGTCAGGCTGTATGCTAGTTATTGAAAGCCTTCTCTGCACTCTTCGTTTTTTATTCAGCTTTTGCACGATATCACTCTCACATGGAGCGCCAAAGGCCGTACCAGTCGACAGTCAACAACAACTTTATTATAATAACGGGAGCTAAAATAAAACGAGCGTCCTCACGAACTCTTTCTGTCGGCACAGAACAGGGTCAGTGACTGTGAGATGAACAGTATTGTTCAGCGCACTCTTGATTGTTAAGTGGTGAGCGATAGCAGAATTGGCATTGTCTGTCGTGTTGCGCACATTATTTTGCTTGTCTACAAGCGCGCTGCCCGCCCACACTGCACTGCTCTCTGATTATCATTGATTTTCTTGTTTTCATGTGTCATCTCCATTTCTACTTTTGATATTTCATTGTACTTATATCCTGGATATTTGGAAGCATTTAGATAAGTATTTTTGATATACATATTTTGTGAAGCTTTGAACTTGCTTGAGGTTGTACTCACACATAACAGTACATTGTACAATCCATGCTATACACATGCCATAGCGCAGTTGGTTTGTTCACTCATGCCGAAATTCTGTGGTGCCTTTCTATCATTCTTTATTTTGAATAGGCTTGTACTATCACAATGAATCTCACCACTCCAATAGCTTTTGTGATGTACAGCCGTTGAAATTGAAATTGAAAGAAAAGTATATTGGTGCTCCTGTTCAGTTCTATGCTGATACTGTATCCACTTTTTCAGATTTGATATTGTTATCTGGCGATGTGAATCCGAACCCAGGCCCTGTCACACATTACTTGGCCTCCTCGGATGACGATCACAGTACAAGGTATTCTTACATCATACAAGTACGACAGTAAAACACTTCACTCTATTAATTCTCGTTCATTCTCACTACTGTGGCGTGAACAGAATGAGGAATTGTATAACAGGATTATGTATTTAGGTATTAACAGACATAACAGAGGGCGGAAGACACATCGAGGTAGGAAGGGTGGTCGTGATCGTTTTAATGACATCCTTAAACCTTTGGTATGCTTAGTTGCCGTTCTGTTCGTAATAAATCTACCTCATTACAGGAATTTATTTTTGACCATAAATTAGATTTTACATGTGTATGTGAAACTTGGTTAACTGTATCAGATGATGCAGTGATTGCTGATCTTTGCCCTCGTGGTTATCTGCTCAAGCATCACCCCAGATGCAGAGCTTCCAAGCGTGGCGGCTGAGCCGGCTTTCTCTACAGGGACAGCTAGTCTCCACGTCGATATTAATCCAACAGGACAATTTGAAAGCTTCAAATCAATGTCTGGAACTGTATCTGATGGTTCTACACAGCTCGACATCATTGCTGTATACAGACCACCAGACCACTCAGTTTCTTAACGACTTCTCTGCGCTTCTTGACGAGAGGTTGTACAAACCATCCCCTCTTTGATCACCGGAGACCTAAACATTCATCTAGATAACACTTCATCCCAGCACACTCTCAAGTTTTTGGACCTTATTAACAGTCATGACCTATCCCAGTTGGTCACATCTGCGACTCATGACAAAGGTCACGTTCTGGACGTCGTTCTCGTGCGCATTTCAGACAATTTGCCAATTTCGAAGCCCAGTATCGTTCAAGGTATATCAGACCATGCTGCTATCACTTCGCTTCACTAGGCCTGCACGCAGCGACAGAACATTTACCTCCCGGAATATTAAAGACATAAACAGGATAGCCTTCGCAAAGGATGTTGCTGAGAGTGACATTATGCCTTTAACCTCAGAGAATGTCAACACAGCTACTAGCCGCTACAACACCATTCTTTACTCGTTCCTCGATATTCACGCTCCTGCCAAGATTTGCAAGGTTAGGGGCCGTCATGACAGTCAGACCCAACTCCGTAATACCGAGCACAGGTATATACTCCGAAAACGGCGTATAGAACAAGATGAATATAGAGCCCTCATCGTTCAGTGTGTACAAAAGGCATGGGGAAAATCAAGACATGCTGATAGTAAAGAACTGGCTCAAAGATTTATTCAGTTCTTCCGCTCAAAGGTTCATATGATTCAGGACAGTCTCACTCCTGACTAAACTCCACCTGATCGTATCACATCAGCATCCCTCGAGACGATTCAACCTACCACCTCCAATGAGATACAGTCACTGCTCCGTAGACTGCAAGCTAAGTCATGTCAACTAGACCCTGTCCATACTGTTTTCATCAAGGACTGCTCCTCTACACTAGCCTGTGTTATCTCACAGATTGTCAACTTAAAGGTCCCCTTTTATGAAATTATAATTCTTGGTATTTTGTACATGATACTCATCTAAATTGAAAAATGACATCCGTTTGCAATAAATACGTATCAAAATATGTTTAAAATATTCATGTCCAAAACAGTCTGCTAAGCTCCGCCCCCTTTTAAACCCCAAATTCTCGTTCCGCGAGTATGATTGACGTGTGACGTCACAAACCGACATTTCCGATGCTTGTTTACAATATTGCATATATATCACATGTGCAAACTAACTTGCTGTTGTATATACCACCTCGAAAACCACCTCTAAAGCGAGGTATGCCGCAACGCTGCGTTGTTGCAGGTTGCAGCAACACCACAAAGGAAGGTGTCAGTCTACATTTATTCCCTAAAGACCCAAATATAAGAAGGAAATGGACCGCAAAAGTAAAATTAACTCGCGCCCATTGGAAGGGGCCGAGTGACCGCAGTGTTGTGTGCTCTGAGCACTTTTATGCGGAGGACTTCGTCGATAGCACGGGGCTGCATGCGGCGTTTGGCATCAAGAAGAGGCCGTCCCTGAAACAAGTTTGATCATACATGTATCAATAATATGAAATTTGGCGACTCTGAGCTTTACCTCACAAGCACCTCTCTCAATTGGTCTTTACTATTAAAAATGATTTCTTTTTTGTTCTTGATGAAGAAAAAGATCTTTCTCCATAAAGAGGGTGTGATAAAAATGGTTATCATGGTAGAGCGGAAACTCAGTATAAGGAGATCTGATACAACAATATTCCTGATATAACAAGGTAATATTCTGGTCTCAACTATTTATATTCTTCTTTTTTTAAACTGATATAACGAGATTCTGGATTTAACCAGGTAATTCTAATAGTCCCAAGGGCCTCGTTATACTACGTTTCCACCGTATATTTAAAGGTCCCCTTCTATGAAATTATAATTCTTGGTATTTTGTACATGATACTCATCTAAATTGAAAAATGACATCCGTTTGCAATAAATACGTATCAAAATATTTTTAAAATAATATTTCCCCCAGGTATTCATGTCCAAAACAGTCTGCTAAGCTCCGCCCCCTTTTAAACCCCGAATTCTCGTTCTGCGAGAATGATTGACGTGTGACGTCACAAACCGACATTGCCGATGCTTGTTTACAATATTGCCTATGTATCACATGTGCAAACTAACTTGCTGTTCTATATACCACCTCGTAAATCACCTCCAAAGCGAACTATGCCGCAACGCTGCGTTGTTGCAGGTTGCAGCAACACCAAAAAGGAGGGTGTCAGTCTCCATTTATTCCCTAAAGACCCAAATAAGAAGGAAATGGACCGCAAAAGTAAAATTAACTCGCGCCCATTGGAAGGGGCCGAGTGACCGCAGTGTTGTGTGCTCCGAGCACTTTTGTGCGGAGGACTTCGTCGATAGCACGGGGCTGCATGCGGCGGATGGCATCAAGAAGAGGCCGTCCCTGAAACAAGTTTGATCATACATGTATCAATAATATGAAATTTGGCGACTCTGAGCTTTACCTCACAAGCACCTCTCTCAATTGGTCTTTGCTATTAAAAATGATTTCTTTTTTGTTCTTGATGAAGAAAAAGATCTTTCTCCATAAAGAGGGTGTGATAAAAATGTTTATCATGGTAGAGTGGAAACTCAGTATAAAGAGGTCTGATACAACAATATTCCTGATATAACAAGGTAATATTTTGGTCTGAACTCTTTTTATTCTTTTTATTTTATAACTGATATAACGAGATTCTGGATTTAACCAGGTAATTTTAATAGTCCCAAGGACCTCGTTATACTAAGTTTCCACCGTATATTTAATATTTATTTTTGTTACCACCCTTAATGTAGTGAAAATGTAACGGGCAAATTTCAACCGACACCCCCCCCCCCCCCCCCCCCCCCCTGGCAGGAAAAAGGGGTATACATCACTACAGTTACAGGTTGATTCCTACTTCTCTACCTTATACATGTAGTTCATTTGACAGAAAATTTATTTTCCAATGATTCCCTCTCTCTCTTTCACCATTTCTTCTTTTGTGCTTTCCCTCCCTTTCTCCTTCTTTTTGCCCAATATTCTCCAATTACACACATCTTCCCTCAACTTTTATCTCTCCTTTTTCTCCCCAGTGATTCCCTCTCTCTCTATTTCTTCCCTTGTGCTTTCCCTCCATTTCCCCCTCTTTATGCCCAAATTCTCCACTTTCACACATCTTCCCTCAACTTGTTTTATCTCTTCCTTTTTCCCCCAGTGATTCCCTCTCTTTTTCACTATTTCTTCTCTTGTGCTTTCTGTCTCCCTTTCTCCTTCTTTTTGCCCAATATTCTCCAATTACACACATCTCCTCTCAACTTTTTATCTCTCTTTTTCCATTCTGCCAATTGTTGGTTTTGATCTCATTCACGCACTCATACCTTTCTTTTCAATTGTTAGTTTCATTCACGACAAGCCTTGCATAGTAAATGTGTTTGAGCTCTTCCAGAGAAGACAAAAATATTCAATTGATTTGAAATATATTATTACTTCTGGAGAAATGTAGATATAGATGTTGTATCCAGGAAATGGTTGTCTTACAATTGAACATCAAAAATTCCATAAAGGAGAATGCCCACCCCCCCCCCCCCCCTCAAAAGAAAAATAACAAAACGAAACAAACAAAACTGATTAGCTTCCAAAGTGTGTTTCATTAACAAATTAAACAGCAAATGCCATAAAAAAATAACAGACTTCATATGCCATTAACAATAGAGTTATCATTCCTAACTGAGATACATGCATCTTTAAAACATCAATTACAAAAAAATGCTCTGGGCAAATACTTAGATGTGACGAAACTCAGACCAGCTGCAGCTAGATTGTTTTGCGTTTGTGAACTCAGTTACCCAATTCCAATTTTATTTGACAGTGAAAATGAATATTCAAAATAAGCCTCCTAGACTCCTCTTTTCCTCTGATACTTGAACCAAAAACAGCAATAAAATTTTTACCACATTGTCACAGTGTATCACACCTTCATGTAATAAACCCAACTTTCAGGGAAACTGATATCCATGTATAGGAATTAAATATCATGAAAAGATAGAAATGACGTACATGTACTAGCATTTTTAACATTTCTTATAAACAGTTATGTACATGATAAATGTATATGCTATCTAAGCGTTATCAAGTTAACAACTAGACCAACATATATAAGTACATAATAATAAATACAACAATCGATTAAATGAAAGAAGAAAAAAAATCTGTAGAAAAAATAATGTCAATTTCAAAAGAAATATGTGAAGCAACAATAATGATGATCACATGAATGACCCGAGTAAATAAAATATCATGTTTGCCAGTCATTAGTACTGAATAATTTTTTCTTTCAAATAATGAAACTTTGTGTAAATGTTTACACTGATGGAACAACAGTTCTGATACATAAATATTTTTAAAATGTTCAGTTCTACTATCACCTTTGCATAATGTTGAGATTTGTGCATGTCATATCCAAGCCCCAGTAAAAAAAAGAAATATGAGAATAATGGTTGCATAGCTAAAATTAAAGTTCCACAGAGCTGTCCTCCCTTTTGATTTTTTTGCAAAGGTTGAAAAAATATACATACATACAGTTAACTTTGAAAAGAAAATACCCTAAAGAGGTAATGCAGGGAATATTTCCAATTTAAAAAATTATCTTTGAAAATCTATCTTAGAACAGTAATACTGTTACGATCCAAAATCTACGAAAGATAAGAATCAAACAAAAGATATTAACTTTAGATGATTTATGGTTTAATTTACTAACATCAGGTATGACACGATATAACAGAATTACAAATTCTAGTTACAAATACACTACATGTATTTAAACTGGCAAAGACTTACAATTTCTCAGCTGGGAAATTCCTATTAGTCCTGAATGTTCTTGAAGTGTAGAGTAAGTTGACTGCTAATCCACAAATATAAATTCCAAATATTAAATCCAAATGGTATGTTGTCCAACTGGCAAACGAAGAATGTCCAAGATAATTCAGGAAGTCATCGATGTCGATAATGATGTCGATGACGATGTCCAAGATAATGTCAATGACGATGTTGACCACAATGTTGATAACGATGTCAATGACGATGTCGAACATGACGTCAAATATGTCAAGGATGATGTCCAAGATGAAGTCCAAGATGAGGTCCAAGATGATCTCCAAGATGATCTCCACAGGTTATATACAATCTCAATCCCCAACTAGAACCTTCCACACTCCACCACAATACTCATGAAAGTTTGGAACTCTCTGGTAAGTTCTACATAGTTCTTGTTGTAACAAACAAAGGAAGGGGATTCCCATGATCTATTTATAGACTCATTACAATGTTACACTCTTCCTAAGAGGTTCATGCAAAGGTCAACATTCCAACATGGCCAGGAAAACAAATTTCGCCAAACCTTCATAAATCGCTCAGTAAGGGGTTATTGGGGTCCAGTTTCCCTCCATAATTCCCTGACAAGCAAAAAAAAAATCGTACTTCTCTTCCAAAAAGGGGGGGGGGGGGGGGACCGGGCCGGCTGTGCCCCCTGGATCCGCCAATGGTTCTGATGGAAATGCTGCACGGATTCTTGTCACGGCACAAGATGGGAGAGGAACACGTCCTGCCCTGCCTAGGAAACTCCAACACCATCTTACAAGCTGCCTATAGGCCACATGCCTGGCTTTCCTATAAAAGATTTTTGTTTAAAGAGTACAAAGGAAACTATGATTAGACAACTTCAAAACATGCACAGTGTAGTCTATGATGTAGGTGATAGTGAGGTAACTTTTACTTTGAACTTCACAAATAAACAATAAAAGATTAGCTAATAATTTAGTTGTCAACATCGCAGTGTAAAATGTTGTGATGGGGATTGAGGAAACAAACGTTAATCTGCACATAGGACAAGAAAATACATGTACACTGCAAATAGAATAATCTTCCTCTATTTACATAAAGGCTAAAACATTATTTTATAGAATATCGTAATATTAATTTCATAAGGAGCCAAATTGGCATATTGCATCCAAACTGCTTTATATAATACAGGAATACTGCAGTAAGGATTAAAACCAAAAATATGGTACTCACTGATTTTCAGTTGCATCCTGCCTTGCCTGTCCGCCATACTGCTGCCGATACAGATAGTAAGCAGTTTCCATCACATACCGCTCCAGACACACTGGATGAAACCCTGGGTGGAGAAGAAGAAGAACATCATATCTCGTGGAGAAGGTTTACGGTTCACCATGTGTGTTGGTAGGAGGAAAGGGAAAAGGAAATTAGAGATGGATAGACGAGAAAGGATGACAAGAGAGAAAAGAAGAAATAATCTTTCGTGACACTGGGTGAAGTCCTACTCAATCGCTACTCAATCCATCGCTGCTCATCCATCGGTCATCAACCAAGTCTTCTCATCTCATCTCATCTGGTCTACAGTCCTTTTCAGGACTTCACCCAGTGTCACGAAAGATTATTTCTTCTTTTCTCTCTTGTCATCCTTTCTCGTCTATCCATCTCTAATTTCCTTTTCCCTTTCCTCCTACCAACACACATGGTGAACCGTAAACCTTCTCCACGTTATAAGCTCCACCATGCCAACCTTCAAAGATCATCTAACATCATATCTATTGTCAACTATAACGGTACCTACACTTACTTAGTGTAGCAGCACAAAGAAAACAAGCAAGATAACAGGAGAGCGAAGAGTTTTCTGGATATCAATGTTAGAATTTACTATAATCAAACGCTACCACCCCATGCACCAGTAAAACTGCATAAGCGCAAGCCCAGGCAGGGTCGACGTCAGCAGGCGAACAACCAAACAGCGCGCGTGTACCCCGGCCCTGCGCACATCGAGCTCACTGCCTCGATCAGCGAAGTATCAGCTCAGCCTCTCGGGCCGCTTGCAAGCGTAAACAAGATTCATAATACGTGGATATGCGTGAATTAAACTTTAATCGGTAATTTATTATCAAAAAATAATTACCAGTTGTTATTCCCAAGTCTCCCGTCGATATCCTCTCCGTTATTAAAATCAGGGACGTCTCTGTCATCATCAGAATCTTGCCCAGAATCCGACATGTCTGGCTCAAACATAGTAACTATCATAGTATACGGTCGGGCCCCTAATTCCTCTTCAATTTCTTCTGGGACTTGATGCTCCAAATCAGATATATCTGATCCTGAATAAGTGTCCTGGCTGTCCGAAGAAGATGCCATCGTTGATGTAGCATTTTGTCTTTAAAAAGCTAAAATGAAGGGCTGAAATAGTACGAAGTCGAAGGGATCTACACGAAGCTCAATAGCCTAACACACACACATCGATACTGATCCAGCTTGTGTGTGAGTCGAGCGTTCTGTGTCTGACGTCACATGACGTCATCGATCGCTGGACCGATTTTCCAAAATTTTTAGGGGCGTTCCCAGTTATTTTTTTATTTTCAAGTTTACAGATTAATGAATGGAATTCAGATAATATGGTTGACAGATCTGGATTCACAGTAGAAAAGTCTATTAAATGAAGTTCCTTTGTAATTCCATAAAAGGGAACCTTTAAGTATCAATCAGGCTTGTGTACCTTCTGTACTTAAAACGGCACACATTCTTCCTTTATTGAAAAACCTAATCTTGATTCTCATTTACTAAGTAATTACCGTCCGGTTTCTAATATACTAAATACTAAATACTTGAGAGGGTGGTGTTCGCCAGATTAAATGATTACTGTCCCGATAATGACCACTTTGACCCGTTTCAATCTGCATATCGTCCCCACCACAGTGTAGAACCCCTCCTTGTTAATGTATCCAACTTTATTATCCAGGTGATGGATGGTGGAAAAGTAACTTCAATGTTACTCCTTGATTTGTCTTCAGCCTTTGACACTGTTAACCATACCGTTTTGGTGAATACCCTCATGTCTCTAGGTGTTAAAGGTCAATCCCTGAAATGGTGTAAATCATACCTGTCATGTCATTCTCAAGCTGTCATAAACGTTTTTTTTTACCTCTTACATGCGGAGTTCGCAAGGCTCTGTGGGCGGGCTCAACATGTTTTATTTATTTATTTATTTATTTATTTATTTCTGATATTTATACAGGGTGGCTCATATCACCAATTTGGTGGTCTTCCATGAGGCCCTGTTTGATAACAATAAAACAAATAAGATCAACAATAATCAATATATATAAATACACAAGCATAAACACGTATAATACACATTAATCGGTATCCTCATTAGTTAAGTAATCATTCAGTAATATTCATTGACTATTTACAAGAATTGTCGAATCGACTTTAAAATTAAGGATTATTAGCATTGTAAACTGTGAAATAATCAAATTAAAATATGGATGATAACCACACATCAAAATGAGGGGAAAATAATTAATTAACAACACATATACCAAAGAAGTTGGTATGCATAATATCCCCATATAGTTCACAGCTTACATCTCCTCTGCAGATAACAGTGCTTTTAGAGTGTATTTGAAACTGTTTAAAGTAGGCAACATTTTGATAGAAGTTTCAAGTTGGTTCCATACTGCAATTCCAGATATTAGGGGACTATGTTTGTATGTGTCCGTCCTAAATTTAGGTACACGCAATGTATCTCTTACAGCATGTCTTGTGCTGTGATCATGTAGAGAGCTGACATGTTGTAAATCTTTTTAAAAGTATTCTGGTGCCACGCCATGCATTGCTTTATACATCACCACTGCACGTCCAAACTGGAAACGTGTCTGAATAGGCATCCAACCTAACCGACTAAACATATCTTTTGAGGATACATCGAATCCTTCTCCCAACACTATACGGGCAGCCCGTTTCTGAACCTTTTGTAGTTTAATAGTATGTCTTTGGAATCTTTCAGACCAAACAGAGGAACAATAATCAAAATGAGGAAGGACGATGGAATTATATAGAAGTTTCAGAGACCTAGTTGGAAGATAACTTTTTGCTCGCTTAATTACACTAATATTTTTTTGAGCAGTCTTAATAACTTTTTCCACATGTTCCGTCCATCGCAACTCCTCATCGATCATGACACCTAGACACTTGGCAACTTTAACTCTTTTCAGACAACTGCCGTTTAGTGTGACAGAAAAATCCTTTACACTATTAAGAATTGATCGTGGTCCAATAAGCATCACATTTGTCTTATCAGCATTTAGAACTAGACGGTTTTTTGTTACCCACGAAAAAATTTTTTTTAAACCTTTTGTTAGCTTTCGCTCTACTTCTGCAACACTTCTTCCGTTAACTGTTAGAGTGGTGTCGTCGGCATACATATCAACAATACCTTCATCAATACATTTTGGTAAGCTATTAATGTAGATAGAAAAAAGAAGTGGCCCAAGAATTGAACCTTGTGGGACACCCATCACAATTTTTGAGGAACTTGAAGTGGTCCCTTTAAAACAAACCGTCTGTTCTCGGTTAGACAGATATGATACAAACCACTGAACACTCCTATCAGAACAGCCAATGGCTTTCAGTTTATGTAACAGAATATCGTGATCAACAGTGTCAAATGCTTTCCTCAAATCAATGAAAGCAACACCTGTTAATTCATTGTTATCAATATTCAATGACCATTGGTTAACTAATTTCATAACAGCTGTTGCAGTAGAGTGAAGGGACGAAAACCTGATTGGTTAGCACACAATATTTCATATTTGTCGAGAAAATCACATAGTTGGAAATGCACAGCTTTTTCTAGAATCTTGCTTACTACGGATAATATCGATATTGGTCTGTAATTACTGGGAGTGGACATATCACCAGCCTTGTAAATTGGAATAACTCTCGCTTTTTTCAAGATTTTAGGCACTTGTCCTGTTGCAAGTGACTTATTGATAAGGCACGTTAAAGAGTCAACAATGACATATTTCGCCATTTTCAAAAGACGGCAACTTATTCCATCATCACCTGTTGCTTTATCGTCACTCATGTTTTCGTCACTCATGTTTTACCGGTTTGAAGAATATTTTTCATCACCATCCTCTTATAATGTTTTTGCTGATGATATAATAATAAATTGGAGGGCGCTGATCAGCTGACGCCCGGACTTTCGTTTCTCTCCAAATTTCTGATTTTTTTTATAATTTCTGATTTTTTAATACTATGTTGCCGAATCTTGCCAAATATTCGATAGGAAAGCTTTCATACAAATCAAGGAACTAGCAGGAGTAAGTTTTCACCGTCTTATATTGTAATTTCTTAATAGGCGAACTATCAATTATGACACTTCCTTATTTATATGTTGTGAGTGTGATAGTAAGCGGAGTAATAATACTGGCCAGCGATCTATCTCAGGCCAAAATGCCTCGAAAGGCCGACTCTCCTCCGATAACTCAGCTGGTCGGTGAAAGCCAGTTAGCAAAAGGGTTAAACCTGAATTTGCCGTTACGTAACAACCATTATTCTCAGCGGAACTGATCACACTAAGTCGCAAGAAGAGCCCTTTGTTGCCTGACGTATATCTCTCTTTGAAAGAATGTGGTATACTCAAAAGAAAGAGAGGTCGTCGTGCTGGATCGCACATTCATAGAAAGATTCCTGTTAGGGTAAAGAATGTTCGCCGCACAAAAAGGACAAATGCCGATTCAATTGGACCTAAACAAATCATTCCAGTTGAGCATGAAAAGGCAACGACTAGTTTGCCATCATTCTACAGGACTAATAATCAATCTCTCAATAACAAATTCGATGAATTTTATTTAGTGGTAAAGGAATAGACGTTGATGTAATTGCAGTAAGTGAGACTTGGTTTCATGATGAGATGCCGACTGGATTGCATGACATACCTGGATATACCCTAATGATGAAACACAGAACAGAACAGAATGACGAGGCGGGGGTGTGGCACTCTTCTTGCGGGATACTCTAAATCCATCTGTGATCGATTACCTCCCGGTCCCTATCGAACACGAAGTAGTTTGGGCTCGAATGCGCCCTCATCGCCTACCGCGATCAGTGTCTTCTATATTCGTGGCATGTGTCTACTCACCTCCCAAAAACCAAAACAATGACTCTCTAGTCGAGTACCTATAATGTTAATTGGATAAAATCATGTCTAGACAACCAGATGCTGGTATGATTGTGATGGGAGACGTCAATCGCTTAGACCTAGGGCCACTTATTCGTGGACATGGTCTAAAGCAAGTTGTTGATAAACCCACTCGCAATGATGTCATCTTGCATAAAATAGTGACAAATATACATGATATGTATGCACGCACCTGTCGGTTTGATCTCTCCGCTAGTAAGAAGTGACCATAATGGAGTCCTTTGGTCACCTAAATCCAATAAATGAATTCCCGAAACTTAACACAGCGGAAAGTCATTCGTCCGATGCGTGATTCTGATGTGAGAGATCGAGTTTGGCCAATGGATGTCAAATCATGATTGGTCAAACGTCAAGAATGCATGTGATGTTGATGCAATGTGCAGTAAATTCTATTCGGATCTCACCACCGCAATTAATAGATACTTTCCATCAAATCAATTAAAGTTCATTGAAAAGATAAATTATGGATAACCCCAAGAATCAAAAGGCTTGTAAAGAAGAGACAGACCGCGTTTTCAAACGGTTCGCATGATTGGCACCGTCTCAGGAATAAAGTGCAAAGAGAGATTCGGAAAGCTAAAACGAACTACTACAAAAATAGGGTTCAGCGCCTTAAGAAACAGAATCCTATAGGTGGTATCGTTTCATCAAACGTCAAACGTAACACACAGTATCACACTAGATATTCCCGGGTTAGAGGCGACAGATCGTCAAGGAATTTCGAACGCAATAAATGAACATTTCGTGAACGTCTCCAGTAATATACCGAAGCCTGACAACGAATCTCTTCCTGCCTGTTTTCCATGCCGTCCACGGGACATTCGTTCAATCCAGCCATGGAATGTCTGTCATGACCTAAAGAAAATTAAGCCGGGAAAGAGTTGCGGCCCGGATGGTATATTTGCTAAGCTGATCCAATGATTTGCCGTCGAACTTAGCGAACCCCTTACATACATTATTGATGCTTCGCTCCAAGAAGGAAGAAATCCATCGTAGTGCCTATCCCGAAGGAGACGCCTTCAAGTTTGACAAAGCACCGTCCTATATCGCTGACGGACCATTTCTCAAAGCTGGGCACTTGATATTGCCAATGATATTGACAAGCAACAATGTGGAAGCCGTAGCGGCATGTGAACAGCAATTACCTTGCCAACCTTATGGAGTATGTCCATAAAAATGCTGACAAGGTCGGTTCAGTGTCGACACTTGTGTCCACGGGCTTCACCAAAGCGTTCGATATTGTCCAACACAACTTAGCAATTGAAAGGTTGTACCGTATGGGTTTCCGCCCATCGTTCATTCATTGGATTTCAAGCTTTTTGAACGATCGCCAACAAGTAACACGCTATAAAGACAAACTCTCCAGTCAGATGTCTCCTAATGCCGGTGTCCCACAAGGGACACGCCTCGGTCTTTTGGTGTTCCTGGCTATGATAAACAGCGCACTCCAAACATCGACACACGTGAAACGATGGAAATATGTAGATGATATGACTTTTGCTGATACTTGTGCAATCAGTGGAGAAAGTGCGATCCCGGACGCTCTGGCCTCGCTTACACAGTGGTGTAAAGTTTCGAACATGCGATTGAATCCTACGAAGTGTAAGGCCATGCGGGCCACGTTCTCCAAAACCCGCCTTCCACCACTGGTTCTAGAGATCAACGACACTGTCCTTGAAGAGATAGAGAAGATAAAACTGCTCGGTGTTATTATTCAGTGCAACCTGAAATGGGACTCCCACGTGAGTAATATTACGCGGAGAGCTTCAAGAAAACTGTACATCATTCGCACAATGAAGCAATACCGAGCACCCGTTGGGGACTTACTTACTATCTTCACCTGTTATGTACATCCAAACTTAAATTATTGTGTCCCGGTGTGGCACTCTTCTATCAGTGCCCAACAGAGTATTTCGATTGAACGAATCCAAATAAGAGCACTTCGTCTTGTCTTTGGTAAACAGTATGTGACATATTCCAACGCGCTCCAGTTATCCAAACTAGATACTCTATATGACAGACGAGAAAAACTGTGTCTGAAGTTTGCCAAGACTCTCGTCAATAGATTTCATGACTGGCTACCTGAACTCCAGAGCACACGCAGGTGCCTGAGACACAGCAACAGACTTAGAGAATTCAAGTGTCGTACTGTAAGATACCGAAGCAGTGCCTTACCATTGCTCGTTAGACTACTGAACTAGCACTGTCTATAATTAGTAATTTTCGTGAACGGCCTTTGTAAATTCTAATATTGATGTTCTAAAGACTAACTTATTCAAATATCCAAATTGGTAAATTACTTCCCTCTTTTTCGTAATGTTCATTTATGTCATCTTATCTTAATATATATATATATATATATATATATATATATATATATACACCACATGTCTTTGATCTTATGATATAAACAAAATGAAATTTGATTAGCGGAGACTGAATCTATCATTGTATAGATTTCCGATATATATTTGCTCGCAAATTATCAGCGTTCCTTGGTATTACTACATAAATGCAAACGATGTAAAATCATTGTAATTTTGGAATCCTTGAGTTTCAAATAGTTTCACCTTTCCTTCCCGCCTTTCCATTTTATTTATAATTCAAACTATATTATACGGTGACATGTTACATAATTACCACTAAAATTGCCCCCGTTTTTTTTTTTTTTTTTTGGGGGGGGGGGGGCGGTGGGGGGGGGGGGAATGAAAGTCTATGTTACGTCATATACCGACAAACTTTTTTCAAATTTTCTCTTATCCCACTATAAGGTTTTAATTTATTTACGTATCCTAGTCTTTTATCTGATTAAGACTATATAGTAACAATGTCTTTGTTTACCAATATACATACTTAATTTTGAATATTTTGATAGCTTCAAATATAGATATTCATTTGTCTATGGAAAACAAATGAATGAAGGAATACTTCGTCCCGAATCAACCTTGCTGCATTGTCATTTTTTTCCTTCAAACTTTCCAAATACATGTAATACATTAATGATGTTGATGGGGTGCACTCTTCAAATGGAATCTCAGCAATGAAGTAATGCTCTTATAACGAATTTAACTGTTTACTTTTCTTTTCCATCTGCAATATATTAAGTTGATTTTGAAGCTGATATATATTGTACCTGTTTCTTACTACATGTATATGATTTTGTCTAGGATTTCATGAGGATGACTTAGAAGCTACTTTCAACTGTTATATATACATGTATTATAATGTACCTTACTGAAATTAAATGAATTAATGAAATATTTACGATAATTTTGCAATGTAATATAATGGTAGCTTTATGAATATTGTGTACCCTCATGTCATTCTCAACAATTCAGTCCTTTGACTGCCAATGTGAATAAAATTGAACTTACCTTATCCAATGTATGCCGTAAACATGGTGTGTTTCTCGACTCAAATATGTCAATGTCTCCACAAATTAAATATGTCTCAAAATCAGTTCGTTATCAGTTACGCAATTTCGGTTTTATTCGTAAATATCTTAACCGTAGTGCCACTGAAAATTTAATCTCATCTCGCTTGGATTTTGGTATGGCCTCTTGTTTCGTTTGCCTCACAACCTACTCTCAAAATAACAAAAAATGCAGAATGCCGCTGCTCGTGTCGTGACCCTCTCCAACAAGCACAGTCACATTACATCAGTTCTCAAATCACTTCATTGGTTGCCTGTAGAAGAACGTATTGTTTTCAAACTTCTTTTGTTATTATTTTACTGTATACATGGCTCTGCTCCGCAGTACAACATTGGTTTGATCAAGCTTTACATTCCCTCTCGACTGCTACGTTTTCAAAAAGCTGGCTTATTTGTCATTCCTAGACTTAACACAAAGTGGGGAGCGAACCTTTGCTCATGCTGGGCCATCGATATGGAATAATCTCCCTCCAGGGATTAGAAATAGCAGTTCTGTTGAAGCGTTCAAAAATAATCTTAAAAAGTATCTGTTTAATTTGGCCTATAATTGATTTCCATTACCTTTCATGTCCGTACCTTTCCTTTTGCTTATTTGTGATGTATTTCATCGTTTGCAGAAGTTGCGCCTTGAGCATTTGATCATCAAGTGGATTCGGCGCCTTATAAATCTTATGTATTATTATATATTATTATTATTATATATTATTATTATTATAATACAAGCGCAGGGGTTGCTAGCCTGGCCTAGCGCGCTTGCCTGGCGATGTCGGTATCGCATCTGCGTATGCTCGAAGCCATATACATTCATCTCACTGACCCTGTTCTGTGCCGAAAGAAAGAGTTCGTGAGGACGCTCGTATTATTTTTAGCTCCCATTATTACAAAATCGGCTGGCAATAAGCCAAATTTCCCGTTATGTTCAGGCAGCCAATCAAAATCTGTTTAATATTTCGCGCGCTTTGTTCCTTTAGTTTCCGGTATATTGTTTGATTTCGGCTTTCTATTCATTCTTATGGTATACTCTGATGAGTGCAAGACGAAATGCTTCAATATGTCTCTCTTCAACGCCGTATCACAGGAAAGTCATGTTTTACTCCTTCGACTTTTTCGTGCTCAGTGCTCAATTTCTAAGCTTAAGTAAACGAGACACTTTTCGATAGAAAGAAAAAACCTTCTTTTGGGGGGTCTATGAATTTAACGCAGCCCTATTAGGTCTACCCGGCCAATTTCATCATTTGGTGACTCAAAATTCAATTTTTGTGCATTCAGTTTAACGCAAATATCGCTGTCGGACTAACTCCGTAATTAAGAATCTGAGCATTCAAATTAAACAACTGGAAAACAAATTCACGTATGTGCGTCCAATGTGCAAACGCGTGCACGTTTTTTGGTGACTCGACATATGCTCCGCCGACAATTGCTCCGAAAAATGGGACAGAGGTGCTCCGCGACCATGGGCGCAAATCCCGGGCTACAGGGGGGGGGGGGGGGGGGGACATGTCCCCTCTCACCTTTACGAAGATAGGCCAATGTCCTCCCACCTTTTTGAAGAACATCTTTTTTTCTTTTTCTTTTTTTGCTTGCTTGCTCCGAAAATAATACATTTACTCCTCAACCATAATTGTTCCACCGACATTTACTCCGCCGAAGATTGACCCCCCCCCCCCCCCCCATCCCTTCCAGCACTTTAGCTCCTGGACGACGAACCTCCTGACACTCATCCGCGGGGAAATATTTTCGAGCCCCTGCGTATATACGTACAACCTATAGAGTAATAGAAAACTTTGTTGATTATTTCATATCATTCCACCAAATAGTTCTGGTCACTTTATTTCACACCTATTAGCTACCTGTATAGGTATAGTACAAATTGTACATTGACAAAGTCAAGTTACTCAATTTAGTTAGTAGTACATAACCCTCTTAATTCGCTTTTTAAGCCCTTACCTCTATCGATGTAAGATGAACTCCTAAGCTTTTGTGGTAATTCATCAGTGCTTTTGATATAATGTTCGCTTTTATAAATTCTATGTGAAACCATTATAGTCTTACGACATTTAAAAATTATTTAAAAATCATTTTGAACAATTGATTGTTCTGTTTCTCCAATGTTTCAAGTAATTATCAAGCCAAGGGCACGGCACTGGTGTTAAGAGCGATCCCAAATAAAACAATCCTTTTAATCCTTTAACAACAATAGTTTTGTGTGCAGTTCCTTTCAAGATATCTATAACTGAAAATGGTCATTTGAATTTCGACCAGGCTGAAATTTATTCTAGCACTGCAATCAGTGGAGGAATTGTGTATGGTATTTCTGGTCATTTGTACATTTTCACTTTTTGAAGAACTTAATGATGCCTTCCAGGTGCAATTTTTCAGGGCTTGATTTTTACACCATATCCCATACACAGATAAGATTTGGGACCTCTCAGCTCGGATTTCTAAAAGTCCGGTTGGCTCACTCGACCCAAAAAACAACAAAAAACAACCGGACGCCGTATTTTGATTCTATAGCTGTTTTATTAATTTTAGCTTATCAAACCAAACCATCAAACCATCTTAATTTTCCCTATTTTAAAGGAATGTGGTACATGCACGTAGAGTATATGTATCTCATTTAATTTACACTCATTTCATTTTACATCTGTGCAATACTTTGTGTCTCTGTGTTCAAGCACAATTTCAATTCGATTTGACACCAACATTTCTACCCAAAACATGTCAAGCCAAAATAAGCTGTTACAAATACTACAACATACATCAGCGTGCACAATGCCCCAATTGATGATCTATTCACTAACCAAATTAAAATTTGCGACACTTGACGCACGGTTTTGCACTCATGCTTCATTAACTTAAACTACACATTTATAAACTTCATTAAATAAATAATGGGTATTTCCTGATTTATGGGCAACGTAAAAAACTTGACGGAATATACAAATTTTGGGACATTCTGTCCCACTGGAAGACAGAAACTGACTTTCTTCAGTAGTAGCAGCAGCACATGTGGTATAAGCAGTTGTTTTCATTTCTGTATAATTAATTGATTTTATCTCATATCATCTATACAGTGCGTCCCAGAAAAAACCGAAACCCTAAAACAAAGGGTTATCGTGACCACACTATGTACTGTATGACATTAATTATTCTTTTGCCATATTAGTATTATGCTTTTAAATGATACTTTGATGGCATCCATTCGTACATTCTTTACCGAGTAGTAGCATTTTGAAAATGAAATGTAAAAACTCAGTTGGCTAGATTTACTTTTAACACCTGTGAGAAGACTGTTTTCATCTGTTTTGTTTTTTAAGTAACGAGTGTAAGGATAGATAGTCAATGCATTGTCGATGTTGGGGTAAAGAAAGGGCGTGTTCTGTGTTGAAATGGTACTGCAATCGAAATAAAAAGCAAAGCGGACATAAAAATAAACTTAGTGGCACTTTTCAATGTCATCAAAACGAAAAACAAGGTTGAAAGGGCACATAAGTCAGAAAAAATATCAAGATCATGGCAATTTCCCACCTCAGGAGTGGCATCTTTTTTTATCGCAAGAGGGGCACTTTTTCATATTTTTAGGGATACTCATTGATTTAGGAAATTTAGGGGGCGTACACCCCTGCCTCTGGAAATTGGTATTGACGCGTGTTTTATGAATTTCTGATTGAATGCATGTCATCACACGAGGGAACTTCGCGTATCATATCTCTTAAAGCTGGAATTTCCCTTTCTCGTCATGCTCGCATGTGATCCGAACGTTTTCACGGTTTTACGCAAGTCTGGCACAACTGAGTTTTTACATGTCATTTTCAAAATACTGCTGCTCGGTAAAGGATGTACAGATGGATGCCATGGAGGTCTCATTTAAAAGCATAATACTTCTAGCTTGTGGAAAAGAGATAATTATTGCCATAGAGCAATGACTTTTTGTTTTAGAGCTTCGTTTTTTCTGGGACGCACTGTATAGATACAGCAACCTAACCACGTGTATCCAGATAGATTCGATCTTAGACCATCTATATTCAGTGCGTCCCCAAAAAAATTAACAGTTAAAGAAAAAGCCTCCCCAAATGAATATTTCAAAATATTTTAGGAATTTTACTGAATAGCTTAAGGTCTCTTCTATGACATGACTCTGGACACGTATTACGCTTGATTGAGCAAATACCACTTTTATGAAAGGGTGCAAAATTCGGTCTTGACGAGATTTGATATTTGGTCTGGCTGAAATTAACACTGTCGAGAAACCTTAAAAGTTGACAGTTGGAAGAATTCTCCCCAAACAAATATTTACAAATATTTTCAGAGAATATTCAGACCTGTGAATAACTTAGGGTCTCTTCTACCAAATGACACCAACATTTCTAACAAAATTTTATGCTTGAGAGAGCAAAATCCACACTTCACAAATGTTTGTATTTCTTCTGGCCCGTATCAGCAAAGTTGAGAGTCACGAAAAGGCTTAGAAATTTTCATATTCTCATCATTAAATGTCATTTATGCAAGAACAGCCTTTCTCAGTAAGTCCTGTGTCCTGATATAACCCGTCGAAACTTTATGGCTGACGAAACAAGCCAGCTTAAATTTAAAAACTCACCGAAAAGTAATATTTAAAAACACTAAAAATAGTTCATTACTCACTCAAGCATAAAATGCTGATGGGATTATGCAGAGAACAAAGCCTGTTCTTTCATAAATTGTCTTTTATTGATCAGAATATGGAAATTTCTGGCTGATACGAGCCAGAACCAATGGCAATTCTTTGCACCCTTTCAAAAAAGTGACTTTTGCTTAATACTGGAGCGTAAAATTAAATGTCTCCAGATTTTGTTGGTGTCATTTAATAGAAGAGGCCCTAAGCTTTCAGCAGGTATATATAAAGATTTCCTTAACATCGAGCATACGATCTTTTACACTGGGAGTAAAATGCCTAAAAATTTGTTTACAAATTATAATTCCTCCCATCAAGCTTCTTCGTTTTATAATTTCATATTTTAAGAAATTTATTTGGGAAGACTTTTTCCAACTGTTAAACTTTTTCTGGGATGCACTGTGGATTGACCCAATATATCCCTTTTTACGAAAGTACTAAAACAAATTATAAATGATAATTCTAAATGATAACATGGAAATAGAAACACATGCATGCTTCCCTACCAATTTGGTACTAAATGGTATAGTCTCGAAGCCGACATTATATGTTCTTTATTGCTTTTTAATCACTCATTACAGTCATGGCAAAGACCAGCACATATAATAACATCGTTAAAATAGTGCTGGTGCAATTGCAAAGTTGAATTATTAGTGATGATGATAGATAAATATATTAAATTAATCACCCATCTCTACGTTTTATCAACAATTGATTACGGTTATATAATTCTTTTTTCCACAAATGTGTTGGATCTTGAGACAAGCTTTTCATAGGACGAATTGTTCTCGTACTTTTCCAGCATACTGTTGTAATAAGGGTATAAATCATTTATGCTGGTTACACTTGGCTGTTGTTGTGTGTTTCTTACTAAAATACATGGCTGACTTCTGTTCTCAAATTTCATCTATTGTACAGGTTTCTACCTGGTTTCAATGGCCATCCAGGTATGCGATAAAGTAAAGCTTTACGGATTCTGGCCATTTTCCTCACGATACGGATACAACAAGACAGACGTTCCTTATCACTACTTTGACGGTATCACGGCATCTAAAGCAAAAACATCACATGAAATGAACAAAGAATTCAGCATCCTTGCACAACTCCATATTCTAGGCATAGTAAATATAAATGTTGGATCTTGTGCTTAATTAAAGTGAAAATCTACACTGATATTCTGGTATAACTTTTAAGCTTGTATTTTATTATCTTATCTACGTCTTCTTACATATCTCCAATTTTCTCACATTTATTATGCAAAGAGACCTTGCTGAATTATATATATAAGAAGAAGAAGAAGAAAGAACTTGAAAACAATCAAGTGGTTCGCCATATGTATCCAACTGTTTATTTTTCCTTAACAAAATTTTCTACCCGTGCCTCGGGTCTTCCTCAGTGTATAGCCAATGTCTAAACACTGAGGAAGACCCGAGGCACGGGCTGACGGGTAGAAAATGACGGACAGTCAACCTGTCCGAAACGTCGAGTAACCTCCTACTCAAGCCTCCTCTACTCAAACCTTCGCTACTCAATCCATCGCTGCTCATCCATCGATCATCAACCAAGTCTTCTCATCTCATCTCATCTGGTCTACAGTCCTTTTCAGGACTTCACCCATTGTCACGAAAGATTATTTCTTCTTTTCTGTCTTGTAATCCTTTCTCGTCTATCCATTTCTAATTTCCTTTTCCCTTTCCTCCTACCAACACACATGGTGAACCGTAAACCTTCTCCACGTTAGAAAATTTTGTTAAGGAAAAATAAACAGTTGGATACATATGGCGAACCACTTGATTGTTTTCAAGTTCTTTCTTCTTCTTCTTGTTCTTATTATCCAACACGTGGAACTTTTTAATATGGATATATGTATATATATAATTGTAAGGAAATAACATATACAACAGCTTTGGCAACTCTCGTGGAAATAAATACAATGTGAAAGGAAATGAGAGAATAATGGTTGCGTAACTTAAATCAAAGTTCCCCAGAGCTGTCCTCCCTTCTGAAATTTTTGCAAAGGCTGAAAAAATGTCTGCGCCGGGAATCGAACTCGGGTCGTTGGCTTACAACGCCAATGCCTTAAATACTAGACCACGGAGACGGGCCAATTGTATTTTTTTCAGCCTTTGCAAAAAATTCGAAAAGGGAGGACAGCTCTGGGGAACTTTGATTTAACCATTATTTTCCATTTCCTTTCACATTGTATTTATTTCCACGAGAGTTACCAAAGCTGGTGTTATTTCCTTACAATTGTTTATAATTATTCTATGTATACATGTATCTCAAATCAGCTGAGGCATGCGGCTTGTCTTTGTGCAAAACTTACCTGCCCCTGACAAAGGAATTAATTAATAATGTTGAAGATTGTCAATCTGTCGGTCAATTGAATCTGGCCCGTCTCCGTGGTCTAATGGTTAAGGCATTGGCGTTCTAAGCCAACGACCCGGGTTCGATTCCCGGCGGAAACATTTTTTTCAGCCTTTGCAAAATTTTCAAAAAGGGAGGACAGTTCTGAGGAACTTTGATTTAAGTTATGCAACCATTATTCTCTCATTTCCTTTCACATTATATATGTGGGCCGTTCTCAGTCACGCGTGTGACTAAAAAACACTGAATAGAGCTATTGTGGGCCCTATAATTTTAATAACCTTCCTAGTGTGTTGGTTTTTCCTGTATATACAGAATATATAGAGTATAGGTATATGGATTAAATAACAAAAAGGGTGAAAGATAATACCTGTTCTACGACAGAGGTCAAAAAGTTCAGGTCACGTGTGTGACCTCGCACAGAAGCAGGTTTTTGAAACTAACATTTCATCTTTAAATCTCTCTGAATTTTCAAAAGCTTCAATGTTAATACTAATGGTGGGTATATTCCATCGTACTATTTCTTAGAATATAGCCGTTCTGTTTTAAAGTTGCATAAGATTTTTGTTTTGCAATATTTTGTTTAATGATGTATGGTCACGTGTGTGACATGCCATAGGTAATGCAACACGACTTGTATAAAAGTGAGCAGTGGGCATCTGATTGGTGCATTACTTTTAACTTAAGCAAAACAGAGGAAATGATCATCAGCAGGAACGTGACAAGACGCATCCTCCTCTCTTCTTCATGGGCAGCCAGCTTAGACCTACTTCTTGGGGTAGTAATACCTAATGCCCTTACCTGGTCACCATACATCACTAGTCTTGCTAAGAAAACAGCAAAGCGGCTCTACATCCTAAGTCGATCGAGAGACCTTCTCCCCTTCCAGAGTCACCATCTACAAGGCCTACATCAGACCCCTCATGGAATATGCATCTCCCATATGGAGTGGAGCAGGTAGCACCTCACTAGATCTTCTTAGCAGACTCCAGCGAAAGGCCTTACGAATCTTACATATTGATGATCCCATCAAAGCTGGTATCTACCCATTGGAACTAAGAAGGGATGTAGCCACCCTCTCTACATTCTACAGACATTTTTTCTTCAAGCCTTCCCTGGAACTCAGTGCTATTGTCCCCCAGTGCTTCGCAGTATTCGTTCAACGATCGAGGTCTTCAACCTCGGCACACCCATACTGTGTTTCCATCCGCTAGGTCGCGAACACATCTTCATCAATCATCATATCTACCAAGAGCATGTCGTTTGAGGAATTTCCTTCCACCCCACATTTTCCCTTCTACACTTAATATGGATACATTCAAGAAAAATGTCAGTAAACACCTGGTCAATGATTTGTATTGATGTTGATTTGAATTGTAATATTTTCTTATGGAATACTATTAGAAAGGAGGTATTTTATTCGAAATTTGATAATTGAGTTGTGGGCAGCTTTTCATCAATGATTGATGGCAACATCAGGTCCAGGAATTAATTGTAAAAAAAAAAAATGTGTACAGATTTTGTGAACATTGGAAAAATCATAATTTTTAGTACTTTAAATTCCTTTTGCAATAGCTCTATAGGAATTATCATCAATACGGTAGAAAGTGATTCTCAGATATTCTCTTTATGAAAAATATGCAGGAAACACGTTTTTCTTTTTCTTTTTCATTTTCGTACATTTATTGTTATCATTTATAGTTATATTTATTGATATACTGTAGAGGTGTTTTGGCCTAGTGGATAAGTAACCGTACTGCAGATCACAAGGCATGAGGTTCCATTAATTGCCACGGCAATAACGTCCTTTGGCAAGACATTTTATCTGCATTTTCCATGCTCGATCCAGGTGTAGTAAGTGGGTACCTGTAGGATTTATATTTTGACTGCACCGAGTGCTATATACGATTGTCGGGCTAAAACCAGGGTAATGATATGATTGCAGGGTCTTCAGGGAGAACAGTCTTTAGCACTGATGAGGCTACCCTGGGTAAACAAGACATATTCTCATTACTATTAATTATTATTATTGTTATTGTAATTATTATCATCATTATTTTTATATATATCATTAATATCTACTATTTTCATCAATATGACTAATGTTCAGGCCAAAGAATTCAATTCAGTATTTATTTCCAATTCATAAAAATGAACAAAGTCATATACAGACAAAGAAAAAGGAGAATTAAAACATGTCAATAAAAACATGAACAAAGTAATAGAAAAAGTAGAGTTGTTACATGGTTGAACATAAATGAATGGAAAAGGGGCATGCACTAAAAAGCCAAGAAAAGGCTTGTATGAACGCACATGCCCAACGTGGATTGATGATTAAAATAATATTGCTACCATGGATGCGGTAATTAAGTACAGTACCAAGTAATAATAATTTTAAACAAACACTAAAATACAATAAACCGAGAAAGTAAAACAGGACAAAATATATAAACACACAACATACCTATAGTCATCCTAACATAAATTAATAATTGCTAAGTAATTTCTTTTTGTATTGTCTTTTAAAAGTATTATTAAACTGTGTATTAATTCTGCTAAATTCCAAACTATTCCATAAAGTGGGGCCTGTATGTCGTATGGAATATTTAGATCTATCATTTGAGAAGGCCCACCTGTGAAATTGATTACGTGATCTGGTAAAATAATTGTGAATATTAGAGTTAATTGAGAACATGTTCATTAAATATGGCGATAGATTATTTGTGTGGTAGCGTTGCATTATTGAAGCAATTTGAATCCTAGTAATATCTGGAAGTTTAAGTGTTCGTAATGATTTAAATAACAAGGATGTTGGTGCATTATAGTCCGTTTTCATACATATACGTATTGCTTTCTTTTGTAAAATAATTAATTTTTGTAAATGGGAAGAATATGTGTTACCCCATATTGAATTACAGTATGATAAATGGGACAAAATATAAGAATTGTAAAGAGTGAATAATATATAACTAGGTAATTCATATTTCAAACGGTTTAGAATTCCAATAAAACGTGATATTTTAACAGAGACTGAAGTAATGTGATCATTCCAACATAAGTTATTGTTAAAAATTACTCCTAAAAACTTTACTGAATCGTAAAATTTCAATTGGGTTACGTCAACCTTAAGAGATAGGTCAGTCTGATTATATTGCACACCTTTCTTTTGATAAAAATGGACACACTGAGTTTTACTCGTATTCAAAGAAAGTCTATTGCACTTAAACCAGGCAGAAATTTTGGCAAGATTTCTATTTAAAATTTCAAGTAAAATATTAATATTATCATGAGAGGCAAGTAGTGACGTATCATCGGCATAAAGAATAAAATGAGGTTCACGGCAAGAGTTAACAATATCATTAATATAGATTAAAAATAATAAGGGCCCGAGAATTGAGCCTTGAGGCACACCTGAATTTAATTTCAAGAAAGACGAATGGGCATTGTTGTAGACAGTAAATTGTTCTCTGTGTAATAAATATGATTTGAACCAATTAAAAGACACCCCTCTTATACCGTAATATTGCAACTTGTTGAGTAATATATCATGAGAAAGCGAATCAAAAAGCTTTGGAGAGATCCATGAAGACTCCTATAACTTCTTTGCCGGCACTGAGTTCACTAATTATTCTATCATGAATTTCAATAACTGCCATTTCTGTAGAGTAATTTTGACGGAAGCCATATTGACTGTCATATAATAAATTGTTGTGTTGTAAAAAACAGTAGAGTCTATTAAAAACTAATTTCTCCAATATTTTGGAGAAACATGGTAAAATTGATATTGGGCGGTAGTTGGTAAATTGATTCGGATTGTCCTTTTTAAAAACGGGAACAACTTTGGCTATTTTTAGTTTAGAGGGTACGAATCCAGTTGTGAGAGATGTGTTGAAAATATATAAAAGTGGATCTATAATAAAGGGCAAGACATATTTCACAACAGATGGATGGATGTTATCAAATCCACTACTTTTACTAGCTTTAAGTGATTTACCAATGTCTAATATTTGTTTCTTTGTAACTGGTTTAAAGAACAAAGTATGTGAGAGTGGTTCATTCATATAAGAATGAAACGAATTACAATTGTCTTTATTTAAATCATTACATGTACTTGATCCAACGTTGACAAAATATTGGTTAAAGTTTTCTGCAATTTCAAAATGATCACTAATATAACAGCCATTATTTAAAAAAGTGGTTTCTTTATCAATATTATTTTTCTGTTTTCCTAAAATATTGTTTATAAGTTTCCATGTTTTGTTTGAATTTGTTTTCATAGATTCAAACTTGATAAAATAATATTTTTTCTTCTCTCGTCGGAGAGTTGAAGTAGCTTCATTACGTATCTTTTTATATCTATCATGATGAGCTTTAGTCGGGGAGTTTAAATATACCTTATAATATTTATTTTTCTTTCTTATAAGTTTCAAAATATCAAGGTTAATCCATGGTTTTCTATTCCGTTGACATTTACCGATATGTTTTGTCCTGATAGGTAAGTGTTTATTATACAGGTTAACGAATGTATCATAAAATATGTCGTACGCCCTCTCCGGGTGGCTCTGGAGACACACCTCTGACCAGTCCACGATTGAAAGATCACCACATAGAGAATTAAGACCATCAGGAGATATTTTCCTGTATGTATGTGCTTTTTGTTTATCATTTATTAAAAAATCTGAAAAATGGGACAAATGGAAGATTGGAAAATGGTCAGAAATATCTGTTAAAAAGGCACCAGACAGAGGGGAACGACTAAAATCATTCGTAAATATGTTATCGATTATAGTAGATGATCTATTATTGACACGTGTTGGTCTGTCTATAATGGGATAAAACCCGGATGAGATTACTTGGTTGACAAAATGAAGAATTTGTGTGCTTTCAGATTTTTTCGACAAATCAATATTGAAGTCGCCCATGAAGAAAATACGTTTCTTGATTATGTAATTATCATTCATTAATGTATCAAAATATGAAGTAAATGAAGAAATGCTTGATTTTGGTTGACGATATATAATCCCAACTATAACATTTCTTTCTGATTTGCACTCGATTTCAATGCATAAAGAATCAACACCTTCACACTGCTGTGAGAAATCACATAATTTGTACTTCAAGTCCTCTCGAACAAATAGACCGACTCCACCGCCGCGGCCACTAGGTCGATCAGCATGCAGGAATTTATAGCCTTCAATTGAGAAGGGAACATTAGAGGTTGAATTAATCCACGTTTCCGATATGCCAATCACCGAAAAACAAAATCTGATATTCGAAATAAAACTGTGTATGTGATCGAAATTTTGAAATAAACTTCTTGCATTGAAGTGAATCATGCAAAAATTTCCTGTTATAGAATGTTCAATTATTTCATTGAATTCAGAGGTCAAGAAGTATCTTGCATTTGTGGAGAAGGCATGTTCGTCCTGATCATTCCCAACATGATATTCATCGTGCCCAGCATTACTACTTGTATTTGCATCAACAAATTCGTCTTTAGAACAAAATAATGACTGGAATTCTGAGTCATCAATTTCAACGAATGGCAAAGGGTGAGTAAAGTTGACATTTGCAGGAAGTATATTAGTTACCTTGACATTTAAACTCGTGTCTGCTTTAGAATAATCATTTAACATTACGATGACAAGACAATACGAAATATGCAGAAATTCAATAAGATACACGTAAAATAATAAGGCCTAAAAGTTTGTTAAATTACTACCTTTTATTGATAATAAAAGGGTCAAATAAATGAGTAAATTAGAAAAAATAACTTAAGGAGAGAAAGTGGAATGCATCAGCATTGTATAATTATTCATGTCACAATTTTTCCAAGTCTTGTTTACAGCGGATAGTTCTGCGGATCGACTTTCCATTTGTGGTGGATATCAGGACTACGATTCGACCATCAGAGGACCAAGCCCCATTGACCTTTGGGTGTTTCTTTGCGGTCCACAGAAGATCCTGATTTGTGGGAGTTAAAGCCTCATCTATTCCCATACCGGTACCTTTCAGCTTTCTCCTTGCGCGCAGTAGAGTGTTCCGGACTCGGTATGAACAGAATTTGACAATGATGGCACGAGGCTTCTTGTTCTTCAGAGTGGTGCCCCCGGACCCAGAGTCTAATGTCGCTTTATCAACCCTCGGAGCAACACGATGCGATCTATCGAGATCGTTCACGGTCAGATGAACACCAAGGCGCTCAGCAGCTACGTGACATATGACCTCGTCTGTATTCTCCGTACCATTTTCTTTCACACCGTAGAACTTCAGACAATTACGACGAGAATATTGATCGGTCTCATTCATGGCCAGCTTCAAATTGTTGATGGATGTTGCCTGTTCATTGATGACACTATTAAGCCGCTTAATTTCAGCTTTTTTGACACAAAGCGATGATTCAAGCTCCATTAACTTCCCATCAATGTTTTCAACACTTTCCTTGAAATCCGCATTGGATTTCTCTAATTGGTCTATGCGTTGAATGAATTTGGATAAGTACATATCAATAGCCTTTTCTATAGTCTTTCCAATTGCATTGAGAAAAGTGTCAGATTGGAGGTATTCTTCGACAGCATCTATGGCTGCAGCTTCTGCTACAGCTTTCGTCTTAGCCGACATTTTGGTTACAAATTTATGATTGAAGAAACTGGCACAAGAAAAAAATCACTGTGTATACATATTGTTAACGCAGGATTGAACGTGCAAGTCGATGTTTCACTATAATAATATATATCAAGAGTATATTTAAGATGGCAGATATATGATTGAAGACTTTTGAAGTGTTATACTGTATAATTGAGGTGACCGATATAGTTTCCCCTCAATAAAGTTCTCATGATCGCATATTACTGGTACATTCCAAGAAGGATTGTTTTTACTTGATTAACGCATGATCAAACTTTAGTGAATGTCGAGAAAAGCTCAATACGTATATGGTCAGTTACCTGGTTTCACATGTAGTATATATTACACTATTACGTTGCAAAGTAGAGTTCTTCGGTGCAATTAATACACATGGGACTATCCAATATACAACAACAGTAACATCCTTATGACCACAGGCACAAAGTAGACAATTTAAAAGTTTTTAAACCCTTTTCATGTTTCCTTTGAACACGTGCCTAACGACCCTGTTTTTGCTCCTGCTTACAAATCTTTTCTCTTTCTATTTCCTGTCTCTTATTTTAAAAGTCCCTCCCTCTTTCTTTTCCTAGAAACCTAACTAGGCTTACCGTAAATTTGTCTGTAATTTTCTCCACTTTTAATCCTATTGTTATAATTTGACCAAACTTCTATGATGTAACTAAGTCTTTGGGGCATGCATCATGCAAGCATTGCTTTCTTAGCATGCCCCTCTGTTTCAATGTATATGTTAGGCCAATAATGATCCGTTTGAGTAAATTATTTTTGTCCTCTTCTTAATACCCTTATCTTTGTATTGTTAGTTTGATATACACAAATTTATTACATTGTTTTATGTTTAATCATTGAATCAATATGTATCATGTATGATTATTTTGATACGGAAGAAATGAATAAATCAAAAAATATCATACAAGTATATATGGCAGTATACGATGGCAGCTTAAAATTGTATTTTTATTTTGTATTTTGATTTATTGATCCTTATATAATTTGTACTAAGCAAATTTATTGTAATTGGATATTTGTAATCGTGATTGCTATATTTTTTTTTTACAACTGTCACAAACTCACAATGTAGCAATGGCTGGTTCAAATAAACCCTGAATTGAATGATGATACTTTGCATTAAGCGCACTGAAGGATTTTTGGATTATAGCTTTATAATTTCATCTTTAATTATCTTTAATAATTATCATCATCATTATTAGTAGTAGTAGTAGTATACATGTATACATGAAGGGCAATGGCGTATACAGTCACATTGACTTTCGGCAATCCTCACAGTATACAAATGATGCACAGGTCTGAGTGAGTCGGTTGGAATTGCGTGCATAAGGTAACTATGAGTGGGTTAAGACAAGTTTCCATAGTTACCGCATGCACACTATTCCTACCAACACACGAAAAAAAACATGTGCATCATCTGTTTTAAAGAACGGTGGACAAATCTTTGCCAAAAATGCATTGTTTTTCAGTCATTACCAGTGCGTGGCAAATTTACCGCATGCATAGCCTAGCCATGCGTCCGGTAATTACCGGACGCATTAAAAATTTACCGGACGCCATGGGCGCCAATCCTCACAGGAATTATATTCAAGTGGGGGGGGGGGGGGGGACACGTACCCTATTGTTGCATCCAGGTGTGCCCCCCCCCCCACTTGAATAGAATTCCTGTGAGGATTGACGCCCATGGCGGACGCATGAAAACCCTTATACAAGGCCATGCTACAGGCTTGAACTGGTAAATCACTTTTATGCATCATAATTAGATTTTATGAATTGAATAAGTTCCACAGAGAACTGCAAAATCTGGCTATTTTAGGTTATATTTCAGAATTTCTTTTTTCTAGTGTTAGAGTGTTGACCCTAAGCTAACTAATGTCATATTTTAAAAAAAATTAGACCCGAGTAGTCTATTAAGAAACCACTACAGTCAACAACTAGCCTGAGTTAGATCTAATCTAGTATCTAGTTTATTTACATGAAATGAATTAATTTTATTAAACAATTGAAGAATCCATACAAAGATTCTGAGAACTTCAAGTGAAAGTCTTGCCGCCAATTTCACTTTTCAGTCAGGCCAGTCGCTGCACAGTGAATGTAACTGGTGCGAATGTATGCAGCGTACAGCCTGTGACTGTAACGCAGCAGTGGCACTGCACTGTGCGATGTGAGCGAGATGTGTTAATTTAACATTGAAGATTTTCATTCTATCGCTGTATCTGGGTGGGGTTTTTTTATCGGGTATAAATTTAATCTGAATATATTGGGCTTACCATCAAAATCCGAAGTCAACAAAAATTAACATCTAATCTTGTCTCATTTCTTGCAATTCTCCGTCTGTAAACAGTCAAATATCGTACTCGTCTCTCGCACTCACGTTTTAGAAGGATATCGTTTTAATCTCGATATTGATAGTGCATATCGCGGCTTAATTCATCAACTAAAAATGAAGTTGTATGATTTTGTACTGAATGAATGCAATAAAGAATGCTACAAAAGCAAAAAAGTTTTCGAGGGGGGAGGGTGGGTGGAAGGCTCTGATCTATAATACTCATTCAGTATGATTAATTTGAATGTATTATGTACTATAATATTTTTATTATATTATGTATTTCTGAAAGTTGTATAATTTTCTATACATTTTGGTAATTGTGTTATGTACATCAACTCAAAATGAAGTTGTATGATTTTCATTTGTACTGAATGAATGCTATAGAGAATGCTAGAAAAGCAAAAAAGTTTTGGAGGGGGGAGGGTGGGTGGAAGGCTCTGATCTATAATACTCATTCAGTATGATTAATATGAATGTACTATGTACTATATATTTCATTATATTATGTATTTCTGAAAGCTGTATAATTTTCTATACATTTTGATAATTGTGTTATATACATCAACTAAAAATGAAGTTGTATGATTTTCATTTGTACTGAATGAATGCAATCAAAAATGCTACAAAAAAAAAAAAAAAAAACATTAGTTGTCACCAAAAAAATAAAATCATGCATCCAGTACAAATTGATCAATGCCTCTCAACCAATCAGATTGCAGGGATTTCTCGACCCGTCCTATAATTACCCATTATATCCTGAGTAAGAGTGACAATGTAGACTAATGTCTTGCCAAAGGACGTAAGTGCCGTGGCGGGACTCAAACCGCGAAACATGTAATCCACAGTCTGGTGACGTATCCACTAGACCACGACACCTCTACTCATTAACTCATGTGTTCCTTCAAATCACGAAGTGTCCCACTTAGAACTTTGCTGCGAGAGAGTGGAAGTTCGGACTAATATTTGCCTGCGTTACGTTTGTATAGCAGGTAAATGTTGTTTGTCTCGTTAATGTATGCATACTTATGCTTGGTAAGGGTTGTTGTCCAAGAGTAAGAAGTGATTATGCAAGAATGTTTTCCGCAGGTGGTGCGGGGCACAAGCATTAGGGTGTGGTAGAAGATGTTTGAGGAGTCATTCTGGCTTGCTCTTTCATCACGACAGCACGGAGCCGCCCGCTGAACCTGATTTAACACGAAAATCTGAACCTTGCACCCAGAGAGGCATGTGTTGATAGCTGTAATCTGAGCTAAGTGAAACGTTTTTAAAATTTACTGCAATAAATTATATATACCTACCTATTATGCCAGTAGTCTTGACTACGGGACCCCTTCGAGAATTTAACACAAATGAGTCACAATATTGTGCGCACCACCCCCCCCCCCCCGTAATCCTATTGTCCCCTTCGCCACTCACGCGCGTCAACACGCCACGGCCATCTTCCTCTTTCTTGCTCGCCCCCGACGAGTTAGGATGTCGAGTTATGGCGCTCCTGAAATCAGGTCTTTTTGTATCTTTTCAGCGCGCTTTTTCGCATCGTAAAAGCACTTTTCGGTACTTATAATTTTGTTTAGATTATAGTACTCTTGTGTTTTGTTTTGTCACTTTTGCCGATTGCAAGGGATTTTGATTCCTTTTCTTGGCAATTAGTTTTCATTTTCACGGTTAGCCCCACGTAGTTATATCTGTGTGTTTGAGGGTGTTTCCGTTTGGCACCGAGCCTTTGGGTTCGGTGTTTGTTCTTACGGTTTTTTGCTGTGAAAATTTGTTGTGCGTATCTCCCAAATTTTTGATATTTTTATCTGCACTCAGTTAAAGTATTTCATATTTTGGTTTACTTTATTGTCTGTTTTATTGCAGTGTTATAAATTCGGAAGAAGAAGCAGCTAGGTCGCGGAGACCTGCTTCTTCCGAAGAGTCGTCTAGCAAGACGACTCGGCCCTCCAGAACTCTCCCGAGTACTTCGGTACATGGGGGAGGGAGGAGGGCTGCAGGTATAAGTTGCCTAGTGGTGTTTCCCTGCAGAGTTTGCCAGTCTCGGAGCTTGCAGCTTCGGGATGGGTGGCGTTAACTGTTCCTGGGACGTCAACTCCGAGGCCCGTGGCTTCGGGCTGGGTGGCATCAGGCTCTAGTGGTTTGGGGGGCGGCCGTTTCCCGCACGGTAGCGTTCACTCGCTTAAATCCGTTAGGGGAGACTCGTCCCACTACTGCCGTCAGGTTCAGGTGGTTTGGATATCTCGAATCCAATCCCCCGGTCGTCAAGACCAGAAGGGGGGGGGGGGGGGCGGCTGTTTCCCGCACGGTAGCGTTCACTCGCTTAAATCCGTTGGGGGAGACGCGTCCCACTACTGCAGGGCATCCCACGGGCTTAGTCCATGTTGGTCTGGGTTCTCAAACCCTAGCCCCGGCCGATGCCATATGGGGGAACGAGTACTTCCCGGGCTGTCTACATTGCCAGCTGATGGGAATGCTCGAGCTAACAATTATGGACGCTCTTCGGAGCAACAGGTGTTTTCACCTGAGTGCGTGACTACTAGTGCTCTCCTATTGCCGCTCCCTAGCGGTTCAATAGCGGGTTCACACGCCTTTAGTCAACGGGCTATACCGAGTCATCTCGGTCCGCCCCCGCACTGGGTGATTTCAGCACCCAGCCCATGGCTATCGCATCTTTTTGCTCAGCCAATATGGGTAATTTGTGCGAGACTTTGGGTTCATACCCTCAGCGCACTACTCCCTTTGAGGGAGGTGAGCGTCCCTCCACGGAGGGTTCGGTTCGTGTTTCCGAAGCGGCTTCGGGGATCCGAACGAATCCGAAAAAGTGCTCTAAGAAAAGGGTTTCGGCTACGACTCTTGTCGAGCCAGCCAAGAAGAAGGCCAAGAAAAAGGCATCGCGCAGCTTCTCCGGGATGTTCCGTCTCGGGGTCCCTCGCTTTTTGGTGTTCAATTTGCTACGGTTTTTCAGAGAGAGATTGATGCGCGTAAGTAGGTCTTTGACATGACTACGCAGTTTCACACTCACTCTAAGCCGACGCGGGCCCCTGTCCGTCGGAGGCCTGCTGGTCCTGCTTCGGGTCAACACAGCCGTGTTTCTGGGGTCCCGCCTACTGAGTCTCAGCCAGCTCCTTCTCGCGGGAGAGGTGTACGTGGCAGAGGCTCTTCGAGAGGTTCTCGTGGCAAGGCGACGGCTTCGGATAAGGCCAAGCCTAGGCTTTGATGGTCTTCCCCGAGCGCTTGTTCTTTCCGACATGGTAGGTGGCCGACTTCGTTTCTTTCTCCCCGCTTGGGAGGCCTTTTCCGGGGACGCTTTTGTGCTCTCCGTCGTGCGAGACGGATTCTTCATAGATCTATCCGCTTCGCTCCCCGGAGGGGCTATAAGAACTCGGTCACCTCCCATGTCTGCCATGGCTCGATCTCATGCTTCAAAAGAGATCGAGTCTTTGTTGCAAAAGAGGGTTATAGAAAGGGTAAGAGACCGGCCGTCTCTTTCCCTTTCTCCAATCTTTGTCATTCCCAAGCGCTAGGGAAAACTTCGTTTGATACTGAATTTGAAAAGAATAAACAAATTCATTCCTTCGGTACATTTTCGGATGGAGACTCTCGCCTCCATTCTCCCGTTGATCAAGAGGAAGGACTACGCAATCTCGATAGATCTCAAAGATGCGTATTTCCATATTCCCATTCATCGCGCTTCGCGCGATCTTCTAGGGTTTTCCTTCCTCTCAGAGACTTTTCGCTTTCGCGCTCTTCCCTTCGGGCTGCGCCCAGCCCCTCGGGTTTTTTACTCAGCTCGTAGCCGTGCTGGCAGTCTCACTGAGGCGACGCGGCCTTCGGCTATTTTGCTACCTGGACGATTGGCTTCTCCTAGCGGAGTCTCGCGATCGTTTGTTGGACGAGACTCGTTTGCTCGTCAATCTTACTCAAGACTTGGGTTTCCTAATAAATTGGGAAAAGTCAGAGTTAGTTCGTACTCGCAGCCTAGTTTTTCTGGGGGCTGTGTTGGACATTTGGAATCAGTTGGCTCGGCCCAGTCGAGACAGGATTCTCACCATTGTCTCGGCAGCTTGCAAGCTCATGCTGGCCAGAAAGGTCAAGGCCAGACAGTGGCTCCAGTTCTTGGGGTATCTAGCCAGTCTAGTCGATGTTCTGGAGGATTGTCGGCTCTTTATGAGACCGTTTCAGAGACATCTCCTTAAGTTTTACAAGCCGGGCAAGGATTCTGTTGGTCTGGGTTCCATTACCAATAGGAATCAAGTCTCTTCTCTCTCGTTGGACGAACGAGGAGTTTCTTGCGCGAGGCAAGTCCTTCCGTACCCCCCTTCCGTCGATCTCGGTTTCGACGGACGCCTCTCGGTTGGGGTGGGGAGGACATTGCAATGGCAGCACGGTCGCGGGGGATTGGTCTCATCTTGGGACTCTTCCCCATATCAATGTCCTGGAGTTTATGGCGGTTCTTTTAACCCTGCTTCATTTCAGATGTGGACTTTTCAGTCGTTCAGTTCTGATCCTCACGGACAATGTCACTGTGGCGGCTTATGTCAATCGGCAGGGAGGCACTCGTTCTGCTATCCTGAATGCCCTAGCAGCACAGCTGTGGAGGTGGTGTTGTCGCATGGCGATCACCCGTGGCCTCTTTCATCCCCGGTCAGGAAAACCTCACTGCGGATTTTCTGTCTCGGGGCAGGTGTCTTCTATCGGAATGGATGCTCCATCCAGAGGTCTTTTGCCGCATTCGCAGTTGCCTGGGTCCACTGGAAGTGGATCTTTTTGCGTCGGTTCTAAACCACCTACTTCCGATATATTGCTCCCGTGCGAGCGATCGGGGAGCTTGGGCTCTCGATGCTTTCTCTCTCAGTTGGGAGAATCTTCGAGGATTTGCCTTTCCTCCCTTCCAGCTGATTCCGCGAGTCTTGCGGAAGATCAGGGAAGGAGGAGTTGGTTTCCGGAGCTAATGAGCCTTCTGGCGGCTCAACCGTTCCTTCTTCTGTTAAGAGCGGATCTGGTGTTGCAGCCCCTCTCGGGGATTCTTCACCACAATCCAGAGTCCCTTCATTTTACTGCTTGGCCCCTGTCGGGGAATCTGCAAGACAGTCGGGTCTCTGTGATAGAGCCGCGGAATTTTTAATGTCCAGTCGTAGAGTTTCTACTAGGGAAATTTATAATTCCCGTCTTTCGGTCTTTTTCCTTTGGTGTAAAGAGCGAAATCAAACCCCGTCTAAGGCTCCTATTGGTTCAATTGCGGATTTTCTAATCTCGCTATTTGACAAAGGGAGATCCATCTCTACTATCCGAGGTTACCGATCGGCGATCGGGGCCATTCACTCGGGTTTCTCAGAGGGTTCGGGGATTTCTAATTCCCCTCTGTTGAGTGGTTTGATTCGGTCGTTCTTTCTGAAACGTCCTCCGCGTTCTAAGTTAGTACCGTCTTGGAGCCTGCCTAAGGTCTTAGAAGCCCTGGCGAAGCCTCCTTTTGAGCCGTTAGGTGAAGCTTCGCTTCACCATCTTACGGTTAAGACGCTTTTTTTTGGAAGCCATTGCCTCTGGGCAGAGGCGCAGTACTCTTCATGCCCTCTGTCTTACTCCCGGTCATGTTCGCTGGGAAAGAAAAGGTGTTAGATTGATTCCTAAGGCTTCTTCATTGCCAAGAATCAAACGGCTTCCTCTGGCCCTGTTGAGATTTTTCTTTGTCCGCTTTCTGGGTTTTCGTCAGTGCGCGGGGACAAAGTTTGGTGTCCTGTTAGGGCTCTCAAATGGTATATTGATAAGTCTAAGTCTTATCGTAAGGATGATCAGTTGTTCCTGATCACTAGGGAGCCTTTTTCTCCTGCTTCTCTTGATTCCATTTTTAGATGGATTGGCGAGGCTTTTGGGGCTGCTGGCACAGAGGCTCTTTTATCTGACAGTAAGCCTCATGCTCATGACACTCGTAGTGTCAGCACTTCTTGGGCTCTGTTTCAAAGTGTGGCGCTTAGGGATGTTCCCGCAGGTGAGGCTATGTTTGCGTCAGCCACCTTGAAGGCCGCTGTGTCTTCTTTGTAATCTTCGGTGTAATCCTATTCCCTTCTGCTTGAAACATGCCTCCCGGTCTTTGAGTTGGCGCTGGTCTGGCATAATAGGTAGGTATATATGATTTATTGCAGTAAATTTGTAAAATCAGCACTGATTTTCTTATTTACTATATAAATCTATATACCTACCTATTATGCCAGTAGTCTTGACTACGGGACCCCTTCGAGAATTTAACACAAATGAGTCACAATAATGTGCGCACCCCCCGTAATCCTATTGTCCCCTTCGCCACTCACGCGCGTCAACACGCCACGGCATCTTCCTCTTTTGCGAGCAACCCCAAGTAGAAACATGTTGCTTGCAAGGAGAGGGGAAGGAGGGAGGGTCATAGGTAGGTATATAGATTTATATAGTAAATAAGAAAATCAGTGCTGATTTTACAAGTTTATACTATATTATTTTGAAAGTGCATGTCTGAGAAATTACATTAGGTCTGTGATAGCATTGCATGCTGTGTCCTCGTAAGATTTTTAGTCTTCAGTGCAGTCGGAAGTTTGAAAGATATTTTATCACTATTTTGGGGGGAATAGGAAAGTTTACGACTATCTATGCAGTGATTTGAAATATAAAATTATACAAAAGGCATTCTACTTCGAATGTGGAAAACGAAAAAATTATGAATTTGTGTAATACAAAGTAGGTTTTTCCTGAAAATGATAACAGAAGTTGTAATCGACGAAATAAATCATGGTTTGATGAAACTGTTTTTTCACATAACAGATTATCGATTGGCAGGTTTTTAATGGGAATAGGAAGAATTGCTTTAATGAGCATCGAAATGGTCAATTGGTGACAAGGAATCCACTTACAAGACTTGAAAGTGTAAAATAAGTGGAAAATTATGATTTTGTATAATACAATGTTGTCTTTTCTGAAAATGAGATTCAACATCGTAATCGACGAGATAAATCATTGGCATGATTTGATACTGTTTTCACAATACAGTTTATCAATTGGCAAGTTTTTAATGGTGAAGGAAGAAGTTTTAATGCATAGCTTATTGTAATTAGCAGTGGAATAGTAAATTGGTGACTAGGGAATCCAGTCACAAAACTTGAAAGTGTAGAATAAGTGGAACATGATTTTGGAAAATACAATGTCTTTTTCTGAAAATGAGATCCAACGTCGTAATCGACGAAATAAATCGCATGATTTGATACTGTTTTCACAATACAGTTTTTCGATTGGCAAGTTTCTAATGGTACAGGAAGAACAGTTTTAATGCATAGCTTATTACTATAATTAGCAGTGGATTAGTAAATTGGTGACTAAGGAATCCAATTAGGAGACTTAAAAGAATAAGTAGAATAAGTGGAAAATTATGATTTTGTATATCTTAAAGTATGTTTTTTTCTGAAAATGAGAACCAATTTCGTAATCGACGAAATAAATCATTGGAATAGTTGGATGATATTGTTTTCACATTACAGTTTATCGATTGACAAGAGTTTAAAGAGAATATACATGTAGGAAGGGTTGCCTTTTAGTCTTGGAATAGTAAATTGGTGACAAGGGAATCCACGTACATGATATAGTAGGTTAATGCGAGACCGTGTGGTGTCTCATAATGCAGCTCTTGATGTAGTGGAGCTTTGTTTAGGGGAAGAAAATTGAAAGAATCTTCGGATTTTGTTCCGAAAATAAGAGCTAGAAGCCTTGTGAATGGCTCAAGTACCGCCTGGAATCATGGGCGCCAATCCTCACAGGAATTCTATTCAAGGGGGGGGGGGGACACACCTGGATGCAACAATGGGGTGTGCCCCCCCCCCCCCTTGAATAGAATTCCTGTGAGGATTGGCGCCCATGCCTGGAATGGCGATGTGTACGCAGGTACACTAACGATAAAGGTATTGAGAAAACAAAGTATACAGGGTGTGGTAATAAACCTGTGTATTGATTTTGTTGTGACCATTGTGACGGAACATTCTTTGGAAAGAAAATTACAAAGAGAAATCACTGGGATATAAATTGTGGCGAGAGCTCGAGGCCTTGTGAATGGCAAGATTATACCGCCTGGAACGACGGGCTCATTACGTCCGCTAAAAGAATTGAGAAAACTGTCGTGTTGATCAGAAATTTATAGAAGCTTTGAAATTTGTAGAAAAACGCTACTGCAATTAAACATTGGAATATCCATTGACCTATTGGAGAGATAACTTTTAATGAGCACACGAGTGCATGCGTCAGGATACGTTGAAATATAAAGTTTAAAAAAAAAACACAAACTAAACAATAGAATATTATAAACTCCAATTTGACTGGGAAATCTTTACGAAAGGGATATCGGTGATTCGTGCAAGTGCAATTTTCCCGAACAAAGTCAGAAATCATGGGAATTCATTGTAAAAGGTTGGAGAAGGTAGACTGCAGAAATTTCTGCATTGAAAGATTAAGTTTGTCGACTTACAGCAGGATATACGTGTCCATAAATTCAGAAGATATTATTTGTCAATCAATGAAAGATATAAATAGATTGTGCAAATCTATATTATATTTTACTGAACGAGATTAAAATTTGTCATTAAATTCATTTCTGAAGGTTGGGGAAGCTATATATTTGCAGAAATATTATTCTGCATGGAAAAGTTTGTACATTTACAGAAGGATGTTTTTCACTATTTCAGACGAACTGTTTATTGGCAAGTCGGGATCGAAATATACATGTATTACTAAAACACCGCTTCGTAATGTTCACTGAATAATCAAGGCCAAGTCATTGTAACTCCCATGTAGTATTTTGACATTTTTTTTATTGGAACATAACTTTATATCGTTGAGAGATTGGAGTGAATATTGATCAAAATGGGAACATATCTTCATAATACCAGATGTGCTGGCCGGGTTTGACATCTGAAGAAAATGTCTCAAAACTAAACATAAATTAATACGAATCTGATAATTTAATAGTGAATATAATGCGAGTAAATTAATAATTAAATGTAAATGATGGTGTCTAAGGCAGAAAGTAAATCTTCTATCGCAGCATGAAGTTCGGAATGTCTCAAATTACTTCAAACAAAGAAAGATAAGAAAATGATAAAATTAAACCAGGTTTCACATTCAGAATTGATGTAGAAATTTTGCTTTTAGTGGGCTGAAAATTTTGGAAAGCAAAGTTTCATGATCTAATTAAAGAATTCAATTAATAAGATAATATTTTCGTATGATAGAGGCAAGGTTGGATTTTTGTTGGCCTTAATTCTTGTGATACCATGCTATCGGTTTGAAAGTCAGTTCTTTAGTGATGCGAACCTCATTAAAGATCATACGGTTAAAACACAATCAATGCTCTGATTTGTTCCTTATTGTGCCCTTGGGGATTTTAGGATCCAATCCATTTGCTACAAAATGCACACCTATTTTTTGTTATTTTCAGGCTGATGTGACAACATGGAGGGATAAGCAAAGTGCAGTAAACGACACTCAGGGTCTGACGGGATTTCGTCATAGCACGGAAACCCGAGTCAGATTAGTGAGGATAAAAGGGTTTTTTGCAGCATTCACAATCATCAAAATGCTTGACGGAGGTATACCACGAGTCAAAAGAGTCCGATCTGACAGCTCTTTAATATGACTGACGTCTGTCTTAGCATAGCAGTTTCATTGGAGTCAGAATGGATAAGTATTTGGTATCATTTTAAGCATGAGAATGGCTGAGATCAGATATTTTGGTCGTGAGATACTTTGGTTACATCTTTTTAGTTTCACACGATTCTTCAATTGACAACACTTTTCAGTCTTTTCAAAGTTTTTGATATATATTTTCGGGTATCATTTATCTCTGTAAATTTACATAGCTGTAAATCTGATCAATACCGGAAATATACTGTTTTTGAGAAGCCAATGTATTAAAGGAATTGTTCTATTAGAGTTTTTAGAGTTTACATTGAAAAGACAGGTTTTTAACATTACTGTGATAAGGGAAAGAGGGATTTTTTTTAAGAAGAAGGATTTTAAAAGATTTTAGCGCGTTTGTGTGAAGGTATATGGTCAGGTACAATATTGTAACTCAGTTCCCTTCCAGCTGACGGTGCTAAAACCGCTACCATCATTTTGACCATCTGTGCCCGTTATGTAAAAGGCACGGTAGGTGCATAAATGAAGAGGCAGAAGATCATTTTATAAACGATAGCTTCGTTCACATAATCATTGAAATTTTTGAGGAACCTTGGAAGGTCGACATGCGTGTACTAGTTACAGAAGTTCATTAGTTTCTAAACAAATATTATAAATATTATACTGGTAAACCCAAAATATTTTGTTTTTTGTGTATAATGTAGTTCTGTGTGGTATTTACTAATACACAAACACACTGAAAAATGTTATATAATTATTTTTAATAATAATAGCTGTTTCTTATAAGCATCTTACCAGTTACAACGTAACCGACCAAAGCTCTTACAGTATTAACCCGGTCACTGGATTCAAACATTCCAGCCAGTCGCCTGTTTCCAGGCGCGCACGTGCTATATCCAGCCACGGTGACGTTCGCATCCTGCCATTTTGCACCTGGGTGGAGAGGGGAAATGTAGATGAAATGCCTTGCTCAAGAGCATAAGTGAGCAAATTATAGATGACATTAGTTATGAAACATTAATGAATAAAGAAAATAATGTACAGAATAATAAAATCTTGGTAAGAAGGAAGTGCTATATGAGATAGACATATCAGTTTTCTTTTCTCATGGTCAATGTAATTCATTATAACATTATGAAGTGCGCGATGAGCATATTCAGCATAATTTTGCACAGTTTGAAACTAGAAATTTGTAGGCGAGCGATCGCTTTTGTTTGGAGCCAGACGAAACAAGCTAACCAATATATATATGATAATAAGTAAATAAAGAATTTAGAAATATTTTCTGTGGATTTATTTTCGAAAGGAAAATATACAAGATAAAGGAGAGATGCGCCCTTATTTCATTCAAATAAATAGAAATATTTTATCGTATCTACAAGTAAATGTACTTAAGTTGATTATGGTCTTTATCATTTTGTGTCAAATTGAGAACATCTGGAACGAAATTCATAAGCGCACATATTGTCATTCTTCTCAGCTTTTGCTCCCGTTCTTTGAGTTCTAGTCGTTGGGCAAGGCTATCCATTAATATTTGATGGTATAAAAGCGTGTTTAATGTGTTTGTCATGTACGTATAAGGTGTTCAGGTACGAGGATTAGGAAGGTTGAATTGAGAGGTTATTTTGCAGGAATTATAGATAAGACTATTATTTGCCTGCATTACGTTTGTATAGCAGGTAAATATTGTTTGTCTCGTTAATGTATACATACTTATGCTTGGTAAGGGTTGTTGTCCAAGAGTAAGAAGTGATTATGCAAGAATGTTTTCCGCAGGTGGTGCGGGGCACAAGCGTGGTAGAAGATGTTTGAGGAGTCATTCTAGCTTGCTCTTTCATCACGACAAATTTTAAATTTGTTTTTATTGTGAAAATTTGAAATTTTTATTGTGCAAAAGTGGATCTGAAGGCTTTCCAGATTTTTTTTTTCTTGGGTTTTATCTCTGGTTTTTTACCCTGGGCCTACTTGTCGCAGAATAACTGTTAGGGCCTATTCAGTTGTGGTTATAACATTTGTGTATATGTACAGCACTATTTCGAATGCGCATTTCGCAATCGCATCGATATCGAATTAAACGAGCGGCTCCTAGTCGTTGGGCAAGGCTATCCCATTAATATTGGATGGTATAAAAGCGTGTTTAATGTGTTGTGTCATGTACGTATAAGGAGTTCAGGTACGAGGATTAGGAAAGTTGAATTGAGAAGTTATTTTGCAGGAATTATAGAAAAGACATGGTGATAACGTTACCTCATACCTCCGTCACACCGCCGAACCGACTGCACACCGACTCCAAACCGACTGACTCTTGGCCATTCGGAGTAATGTCATTTTTTCTTCGGTCTGTTCTCGGTTTAGGGCCGGTCTCGTTGATGTGACTGAGGTATTACTGAACGGTTCTCCTGAACTTTATGGAATGTGCGTGCATTATTTAAGACCTGTCGGTCGTAAAAGTGAAGTCCTCTCTCGGTCATTAGTAATATCCGTCATCGGGTAAATAGCCGAATGGTGCCTAATTTCCCATGATAATCCACGATAATGACATTTGTCTGTTGCATATTTTGTGAAAAGTGAGCGAATTTCGAAATTTGTTTGCGGGATCAACGGGATTTGTTTTTGTATTGTACCGTTTAGGGTGTAAATTCAAACATTTATGTGCATCCTCGGATCTTTATTTTCTGTCCAGAGAAACCGTACAAATAAACGCATACTTTCCAAAGGTACACTCTTAAAAAAAGTTACCCCATTGGTGTTAAAAAATAACACAAATGTGTTAAAAGGGAACATGGTCTTCTGTGGTGTAAACCATTACACACCATGAGTGCTTAGATTTTGCTTGATACATGCGTTATGTTTTACACATCTAATGTGTAAAATGTTAACACTGTAGATGGTTATGAATATTCATTTATTCTAGACCAGGGTCGAACATATATTTTACCCATAATTTGATTTGCTTAGATAACAAATGACATCGGAGGCGAGAAGCCGTGTACAGTGTATTACATTTGTGGATAGAGGGAGCCCTGTAATTTTGCTGCTCATAGACACACGTGTCTTTTCAAGACGTCATCTTGTGGATGCACCGATAATTTTTGTACTTTTTTTGTGATAAGCCCAATGTTGTAAGTATAAAATAATAAGATATTACAAAACTTTGAAGTCTGATATCACTTATATGTTGATGATGTCGAATGATATTAAGTTAAACTCTTGTGTTTTAAGCAGAAACATCTGAGCTTATGAAGTTTTGTATTGCACACTCAGTTCACGTGCTATAGTGTGTATCTTACGTTAACCAAGATAAGGAAATTGCGTATAAAGATGAACGTAATTTATGTGAAAATTAATACTTATGAGCCAGTTGTTATACTGGACAATTTACAAGTTATAAGCTAGTTTGTTTGTAATGGACGTTTTATCAGTTATAAAGAAAGAAATGATGAGACTGGTATGAGATAGTGATGAAATTGACAATAAGGAATGTGCACACAAGTATGTTGGTTGTACATGCACTGTAGCTTTATCTAGTAACTGATGCATATATAATTAGGTCATTCAAAGAAAGGGTACACTGAGTCAAGTTTGGGTTTGCTTGGTATTCATTTATAACCACTTCATGAAAGGACATTTGAGTACTATATTTACAGTTAAGCTTAAACATAAACATTTACTGTACCAGGCTATTTGAATGATTCGTGCATAGATGTTGGGTTAAAGAGTTAATGACAAATTAATAGAAAAGGACAATGTTAGTTTATTTTTATTGCGAAGGAATTATTGATGTTATGCAAATTTATGCAAACAAGGATATTATTTGAGGTGAAGCTGGTCAAGCTTATATTTAATTGATACACATGTTTGTACATGTACTGTGAACAAGCCTGCATTTAATTTTTACATGACAGTTCATTCAAGATGATTCATTATTTTTTGTCTTATATTAAATTGCAGGTTGAACCGCTTGCATCTTACACAGTACCAACTATGCTGTGGTCTCACAACTTGGCTTTTGTACGGTGTCCACTAAGATATTTTGGGATTTAGCTATATCGTCACTTACAAACACCAAAGGGTGGGGTAACATCTTACCCCAAAACGACCATGTTCCCTTTTTTACCCCATGCTGTGCAACTTTTAACCGCTACCAGCCTGTGTAACAATTCACCCCGCAGCTGTGTTATTATTTTACCCCTTAAGTGGTACAGAATTTACCCCATACTTTTTACCACACCCCAATGTGTCACTTTTTACACTAAATGTCGACACCAGGATGAGTTGAGACTACAAGACAAATGCACAATGAAAATTATGTTTTGTTAAACTTGCATTTTAATAAGCATGGAAAAAGTTCCCCCCAAAAAACTTATTTTAAAATACAGTATTTAAATATGATCAGAAATGTTGAATTATTTACATTTAATTTACATATAATTATACTCTAAATGCTGGAATGTGGATCAATCACAATAAAAGTAACAATATACAAGCTTCTTTGGGCGAAAACCTGGATGTATGTTTCTTGTTTTGTGAATTTGTTGGAAAAAAAACACGAACTTCAAACATTTTTATATAGTTTTGACAAACGCATTTCCTCTTAAAACTTGCATCTCAATAATGGGAAACAAAACAAACTACAAAACAATGTTACAACAGACTTTCCAACTATATAACATGATCTGAAAGGTTGATTTTCACATAAGAAATGATTTACATATAATTTATACATAATTATATTATAATGGCGGCGTCACACTATAGATACACTATGGACAAAAATTGAGCTAACTGCATGGCATTTTTGGCTGGCTATGAAAGTATTGGTGCATATGTGTAAATCGGGAAGTTCCGCCCGGGACTCCTCAAACATCAAACATCCACTTCCAATGTGCAATCAACTCTGAAATGTGCTCTGGGTCTATAACATAGCTTCTGAAGCAATAATAAAATTAATATAATGAAAATGTGAATGTTTTACAATTAAATGAAGAGATGACATCGGCTGGCATCCCCAACGATCTCAGCAACGACTCCATGATGACGATGAACTGTAGTGTAGCTTCACCACTGCACTGCATGATTGTGATCGTACTCAGTTTAGTTTTTTAGTTTAGTTTTTTAGCTCACCTGAGCCTATGGCTCGAGTGAGCTATTGCGATGGAAATTTGTCCGTCGTCCGTCGTGCGTCGTCCGTCGTGCGTCGTCCGTCGTCCGTTAACTTTTTACATTTTCATCTTCTTCTCCAAAACCCATGATCGGAATTCAACCAAACTTGGTAGGAATCATCCTTAGGGGTAGGGGACCCAAAGTTGCTAAAATGGTACATGTGGCCCCCAGGGGGCCCAGGGGGAGGGCCCCCAATTGTAAAAGCTATGTTCATTTCAAACATCTTCTTCTCCAGAACCAGGCATAGCTCAGACTTGGTATTTTGTATGGAGATACCTCTATAGATGAAGAATGAATGTTGTTCATGAAATTTCTCTGAGTGGCCCTATAGGGGCCCTGTGGGGGTAACATACTGGAGGGGGGGGGGGGGCGCTGCCAGGCAAAATGTACATTCTGATCTTCTTCTCCAAAACATATGATCAGAATTCAGCCAAACTTGGTAGGAATCATCCTTAGGGGTAGGGGACCCAAAGTTGCTAAAATGGTACATGTGGCCTCCAGGGGGGCCCAGTGGGAAGGCCCCCAATTGTAAAAGCTATGTAAATTTAAAAACTTCTTCTTCTCCAGAACCAGGCATAGCTCATTGGTATTGTGTATGGAGATACCTCTATAGATGAAGAATGAATGTTGTTCATGAAATTTCTCTGAGTGGCCCTATAGGGGCCCTGTGGGGGTAACATACTGGAGGGGGGGGGGGTGCTGCCAGGCAAAATGTACATTCTGATCTTCTCCAAAACACATGATCGGAATTCAACCAAACTTGGTAGGAATCATCCTTAGGGGTAGGGGACCCAAAGTTGCTAAAATGGTACATGTGGCCCCCAGGGGGGGGGGGCCAGGGGGAAGGCCCCCAATTGTAAAAGCTATGTAAATTTCAAACATCTTCTTCTCCAGAACCAGGCATAGCTCATTGGTATTGTGTATGGAGATACCTCTATAGATGAAGAATGAATGTTGTTCATGAAATTTCTCTGAGTGGCCCTATAGGGGCCCTGTGGGGGTAACATACTGGAAGGGGGTTGGGGCGCTGCCAGGCAAAATGTACATTCTGATCTTCTCCAAAACACATGATCGGAATTCAATCAAACTTGGTAGGAATCATCCTTAGGGGTAGGGGACCCAAAGTTGCTAAAATGGTACATGTGGCCCCAGGGGGGCCGAGGGGGAGGGCCCCCAAGTGTAAAAGCTATGTAAATTTCAAACATCATCTCCAGAACCAGGAATAGCTCAGACTTGGTATTGTGTATGGAGATACCTCTATAGATGAAGAATGAATGTTGTTCATGAAATTTCTCTGAGTGGCCCTATAGGGGCCCTGTGGGGGTAACATACTGGAGGGGGGGGGGGCGCTGCCAGGCAAAATGTACATTCTGATCTTCTCCAAAACACATGATCGGAATTCAACCAAACTTGGTAGGAATCATCCTTAGGGGTAGGGGACCCAAAGTTGCTAAAATGGTACATGTGGCCCCCAGGGGGGGGGGGGGGGGCCAGGGGGAAGGCCCCCAATTGTAAAAGCTATGTAAATTTCAAACATCTTCTTCTCCAGAACCAGGCATAGCTCATTGGTATTGTGTATGGAGATACCTCTATAGATGAAGAATGAATGTTGTTCATGAAATTTCTCTGAGTGGCCCTATAGGGGCCCTGTGGGGGTAACATACTGGAGGGGGGGGGGGGGCGCTGCCAGGCAAAATGTACATTCTGATCTTCTCCAAAACACATAATCGGAATTCAACCAAACTTGGTAGGAATCATCCTTAGGGGTAGGGGACCCAAAGTTGCTAAAATGGTACATGTGGGGGTCTGTGGGGGTAACATACTGGAGGGGGGGGGGGGTGGGGCAAGTTGTCCGCCATCCATAAACTTTTTACATTTTCAGCTTCTTCTCCAAAACCCATGATTGGAATTTAACCGAACTTGGTAGGAAGCTCAGAATTGGTATTGTGTATAGAGATACCTCTATAGATGAAGAATGAAAGTTGTTCATGTGCTAGAGAGAACATGCACCAGATGCGAATTGATCCACCTCAGGTGAGCGTCGTGCCCCCTGGGGCTCTTGTTAAGGTTTTAATGGTGCCTCAGCTACTAAGGCTATTTGCACCAAAAACAATATGTATAATTTCTTTCCTTTTCAAGAAAACTTACAGAGAAAGGCATAGATTTGATTATGTAAACTTGTAAATTTGTATACATACGTAGCTGTACTGTAGGTACAACTATACGAAGTACATTAACATAATTCGTCCATATCTTTTGCCAATTAATTTTCATATGCATTTTATATAAACTTTTAATTTCAAAAGTACTCAATTTTAGAGAAATGTCAACCTTTGTATATTTAGCGGCCTTTTTGGCCACCAAATCTGCCCATTCATTGCCATAAATACCCACATGACTAGGTACCCATACAACAGCAATTTGAATACCCTGAGTAACCAGAGACAAATGTAATCTATGAATATCAGATATTATTTTATTCTCCGAGTCAAAACGATTAATAGCCATTATTGCACTAGTACAATCAGAAAATAATACTACATTTATCGGTTTAATCTCATCAATCCATTCCATAGTCATTAAAATTGCTACCAATTCAGCTGAAAAGATTGATGTTTCTCCAGGGAGCCTATATCCACGCGAGTATTTAAATTTAGGAATTACAAAACTACTACCTACATAGCCAGCACTTTTCTCTACTGATCCATCCGTATATATATGAAGCGCCATATTCCAGACCGTATTAATTTCACGAATAGCAATTTCTTTAAAGTAGATATTCAAAGAAAATCACAAATATGGCAATTAATGTATCACTAGAAACTGAGAAGCTTACAGATGGCAATCGTATAAGTTTTATGTCAACTGCGTATCTGGTGATTATAAAAACAATAAAAACAATATTGTAAACAAGCATCGGCAATGTCGGTTTGTGACGTCACACGTCAATCATGCTCGCGGAACGAGAATTCGGGGTTTAAAAGGGGGCGGAGCTTAGCAGACTGTTTTGGACATGAATACCTGGGGGAAATATTATTTTAAAAATATTTTGATACGTATTTATTGCAAACGGATGTAATTTTTCAATTTAGATGAGATGCATATGTACAAAATACCAAGAATTATAATTTCATAAAAGGGGACCTTTAAGTAGCTATTCAAAGAAAATCACAAATATGGCAATTAATGTATTACTAGAAACTGGGAATCTTACAGATGGCAATCGTAACAACACAAATAAAAGCTCTTCTCAGCATCTGGAATATCCGAGGATTCGCCAGAAATATAGCGATGTTTTGATGTCGTCACACTCGGGATCGATCCTGCTTAAGCAGACGACGTCCTATAATGAATGAACGTAATTGCAATGCAATTATTTATCAAATTATAAAGAGTTTGGTGTATTTAAACGTGACCTTATTTCACACCATTATAAAGGGAAAGTGAAACTGATTCTGATAGCTAAAACTGTTTGATTGTAAATACATAGGAGAAGGGTCAATGATCAATGAAATAAACCCCACTTTCAAATTGAAAAGCCCTCCGAATAATAGCAGGATGGTATTCGTTCCCTCTTGAAACGCCGAACATGCCCCGGTGCAAGCAGCTGAAAATACAATGGCGTCTTATTTTGTTTACAAGTGACTGATTCCTTTATTTTTTTAACGCTGCATTTTTCATCAAAATAATACCATACACGAAGTTAAGAGTGAGGCAACAGACTAACATTAAGACTGACACTAGTGAAGGAAGAGAAATAAGTGAAGAGGAGATGACAAAATAGGCTCTGAAAAATGTGTAAGATGTTATGGGACATCGTCTGGACAGGACTGGTCCAGGGTGTGTCGTCACATATCTCAGCAGCGTTCGAGGAGCTCTTCAGCTGCTATATCGGGGGCTGTATTTTACCGTTTTATAATTGATAATAATCATTACTTCAAATGTTTCCAAGCGTTGAATTTGGATAACCTTGTTTAATTTATGCCATCTATGCAATAATAAGTATTAAGCCAATATTTAAAATCATTAACGTTCTACTTTAACTATTCGTGGATCTTCCACTTTTTGTGTAAGAACATGTATGTCTAACGATGTGATAATTTTATAATAATGCCAGTATGGAAAACTAGGATAATTATGATCAAACATATTATATTCAATTGTATTAAGTCTTGCTTCAAATTGTTTATGCAGTAGACTATCAGAATCATTCTCAAAAAATAATGTTTCTGCCAATTGTCCTGGAACATATCCGCATTTGGATGATATTTATTTATTTTAATTACTGTACCATACATTTTCCTGAAAAACAATCTACGTTCTTGTAACGGAGGTTCCCCACATTCTAGTTGCAAAGATATTAATGAAGTTCCTCTAACTGCCCCCGTACATATTTTCAGTGACCTATATTGTATTTTATCAAATTGAGCTTTAAGCGAGTTACTGGCAGAGTCGAATGCTTCACATCCATATTCCAAAAGGGGTCTTATCAGTGCCTTATAAATTCTTAGCATTGATAACCCATCAGCACCCCATGAGGTACCAGCTATACATCTAAGCAAATTAACACGATTTTTACATTTACTTACGCTATAGTCAATATGCTTTTTCCAAGTCATCCTGGGGTCGAATATTAAACCCCAAAATTTAGCTTCATTTTAAAATATGACTGTAACTCCTTTGATTTTAAGATCAATATTAGGGACTAATATTTTCCTTGTAAATAACATACCAACTGTTTTTATAGCTAATAAAGTAAATCCCAACTGATCACACCAGTTCATTACTTTGTCCAAATTTTCTTGGATCTTTTTTGTCGCAAATTTAATATTTCTATGAGTCTTCCATAATGCAATGTCATCTGCAAATTGAGATATATGTACATCCTTCACTTCATTAGGAAGATCTGACACCGCGATATTAAACAAAAGAGGGCTTATTACACTACCCTGTGGGACTCCGTTTTCCACATATTTTTCCTCAGAAAAAGATCCATTCAGTTTCACTTGTATAAATCTATCTGTCAAGAAACTATCTATCCAACGAACGACATTGCCATGTATACCTATTTTCTGTAATTTAATAATCACTCCTTTTCGCCAGACCATATCATAAGCTTTTTGAATATCTAGAAAAATAGCAACAGTCAAAGCTTTAGAGGCGAATCCTTTATTTACAGATGATTCTAACTTAATCAAATGATCAGTCGTTCTTCACCATTTCCTAAATCCGCTTTGAATAGGATTTAATAGTTGCCTCGACTCCAAAAACCACATAAGCCTTTTATGTACCATTCTTTCCATTATTTTCCCGAATGCAGATGTTAGTGCAATAGGCCTATATGAAAGTGGATCAGATGGATCTTTTCCTGATTTTGGTAATGGACATAGTATTGCTCGTTTCCAAGCACTTGGACATTCTCCTCTAGACCAAATATTATTGAAAATAATCAATAAAATTTTTTTAACATGTAAAGGAAATTTCTTAATCATAGATGTACTAATATTATCAAGTCCAGGGGTGGTGCATTTGGCTGTATCAATGGCATTCTCAATTTCATGCATATTAAATGGTTCATTCAACACTAATACATTGTCGTTAATAAAATTAAATTGTTCCTCCGCCATCTTTTTAGTAATTACTCGTACTACTAACAAAAGCAAATGATTCAGCAATCATGTTGGCTTTGTCGAGATCAGTTATAGCCATCTTCTGGTTATTTTTCAGAATAGGAATATTAGCATTCACTTTTGATCTGGAAATATTTTTGATTGTGATCGTACTCGGCCGCGTTTCGCGCCTATATACACACTAGAACTATGAACATGGCAAACAAAGAAGCAGACAAAATATACAGCTCCTCATTGTACCTTCCACACTGGTTTTGGTAGACAAAGAACATCCCTTCATTGCTAATGCTATTAGGTAAAAAATGTAGAACAGGTGTACATGCATATTCACGGTTCTACTTATTTTACATAATAACAATGAAGGGATGTTCTTCTACCAGAACAATAGACCTGTTTACTAAGTGATTCAAATGTATGGATGTTTCTTTCCTGGGGGCCTAGTAACGAGGTATTCCATTAACCTGTTATTAATGAATGAACTACAATACTTGGAATCCAGTTTGCATACATTACATGTTGCTATGTCTGACAAGCCTCTAGCAAGCTTTCAGGTTGTCAAGAACAACCTTTGTTTCAAAAGTATGCATAAAATTTGAATCACTTAGTAAACAGGTCTATTGTGGAGGGTACAATGAGGAGATGTATACTTTGCCCACTCTTTTTTGTCATCGTGTCCAAGCGTGTTGATGATTACCACAAATGGGGTATCATTTTGACATGTGGACGAAGTTTGACCAGAATCGGGTTTCTTTTTTACCGCGGTGCAGGTGTAAACGTTTAACTCGCATGCTGTGTACCCTTGTTTCATGCTTCTACACAGATATGTGTACATTTTGACACATATTCTTACCACAACTGTTTAACCACATGTTTTTTTACCACCTGTTCTAAGAGTGTAAGAAGTATGACGAAAAACCGAAAAGGGAGGGTATATTACCACATTGTATTTGCTACACATGAATTTATAGATCCAATTAACTTCGTGGGACAAAAACTTGGCTTAGAACTTAATACAAGAGGGTTTCTTTATCATTTTATTTTATACAAGTATTTGATTGCACATCAAAGTCTGTTGCCCACTCCCCGGGGAATATCTGTATTACCTAGAAAAGGATCTAGCGCGACATTGCCACTATGGACCTTTTCTGTGCCTTGTTGATGGTACGTGCAGAACGTGATAGCACGCACCAATACAGAACTTTAAAGAGCGAAACTCGAGAGCTGAAAATGTTAAAGAGAAGGTTGGGTCTCGTTCACTTGATTATTTATATTTTTCTAGAAGTTAAAAAAAAGCTGAATATTTATAAGCAGTAACATATATTGTGAGATTTTGGAGTCATTAAACAAAACAGGAAATTGACCCAATCTTGTTGACAACCGCACAAAATGAAAAGCAATGTAAACAGATATGGGTATATGGGGCTACACACACACACACACATACACACATAAGTGGCCTGAAAAATCACATTCAGGGTCACTCGGAGAAAGGAAATGTATATTTCCCTGCTCGGAGCATGGTCTATCGTCAGACATTGGACAATTTGGTTCGGGAAAGTGTTTTCCTGATAACGTGCCTCCCAAGAGCGGATCTTTTGAAGTCGTAAGACCCGTCAGTCGATAAGACCAAACCAAAGAGCCAATCACTTTGCCCTTTTAGGCCTGCTCACACGAGGCGTCATTTCGATTGCGTCATTGCCTGCGCTAATCTAGGCATAAGAAGTCAATTAACCCATACGCCAGTTACTAAAAGTATCGGTTTTGCTGTTCATTTTGCAATCACTTTTGAAATGATACCACCTATGCCACGACGCGCAAAAGACCGTACCACTCACTGACGCGGTCCTAACTTCCACAAAATAATATGACGTCTCATGTGAGCCGTGCATTAAACCTGTTGCACACAAAGCGTCATTGTATTAGTACCTGCGCTAATGAAATCTGTGAAGGCATTTAGCACATACGCCAGTAATTAACATTATTTTTTACACTGTTTACCCTGCATTCACTCTTTAGGTCGATGTCATTCTTATAAAATCAAAGACCGTCGAAATCCCTGACGCAGTCCTCCGTCAGGCTAATTGGCACATGGTGTGATTTCACCAATAAAAAACGTGCTATGATATGACTTTAAAATACGAGAGGCAATGAAAGAGATTCAGAAAGAATTCACATCATCACGACGAAGCAGCTGGCTTTTAGATGCGACTGCGAGATGAAACGATTATGTTGTTATACATCATCAAATGTACTACATTTTGTTTAAAGGCAGAAGAGAGAGAGAAAAAAAAGCAGCACTGAAGCAAATAAACAAGAGTTCATAGACAGACCTCATTGAAGTCCCCTGCCCGTGCACACACGCATTTACACAATTTTACAGGAAGGTGAAGGTATTTTGTTCAGTGCTGTCATCACTTCTTTAAAACAAATCCCGAGGTTGGATAAAAAACAAATCTCATGAAATTGCCAAGAAATTCCTATGCTATAGCCGTGCTATACCTGTACAAGGCTACGCCCCTCCCCTTCATTTTTTTTTCTCACACACACTCTCTCTCTCTGCCCCTGTCTCTCTTCCCCTCCCTTTCTTCTTTCTCTTTTTCATCCTGCCTCTGAATTCATTCATCTCTTACCTGTCCCCCTCTCTCTATTTCTCTCTCACTTCCCCTCTCCTTTTCTTTCACTCGCTCTCTCTCTCTCTTTCTCGCTCTCTCACCCTCCCCCCTCTTATCTCTCTCCCCCCCCCCTCTCTCCTCCACGTCATGTACCGCTTGGGGGCTACTGAGAGGCGCGTTTGTTCAAATAATAGACCAGTTACACATGCAGATCTGAAATAACAGACGGACGATTCAGTCCATCATAAGGAGCTGAAGTAGGTCGATTCACTGAAGTAATGGCCGCGGATGAATCAGGCCTCTTGAAGTGCTCAGTTCTTTAGAATATTCAGGCCTATACGTCTTCCCCGATCGTCACTTTGGAATAAACCAAGCAAGAACGGAGACTTGTGCCTCAAGTTCAACAAACACGGATGCCACAATTTCTTACAATTTCCTTTAAAACAAGTTTGTTTGGTATAATGTCTTGAGATAACTTCCACCTTAAAATGACAAACCAAAAACTTGGAAGTAACATTTGTGTTATGGAAGTATGACTGTTTCTCCGGAGCCATATATCATCATTCTGTTCAATTGCCAAGCTTCACCAGACGTCATCGTGGACTGAGGCATAATTTTGAGGTATAGTCTTATTTCTATTTCACAAGGTCTTTTACCCAGGGTAGTATATTACTGTAAGTTCTTCATGAGGATACTGGGAGCATATCATTTTACCGGCTTTAGCCAGGTTACCATGTTAGGAGCTCAAGCATTTAAGAAATTTCTTCCGGATAACCATTTACTTCCCCTGAGTGGAAGTTGGCAAATCTAGATAAATGTCTTAACAAAGGACATTGGCCCAGCACCAGGTGCTTCAAAGTTCGGTGACTTATCCACTAGACAATACCTCCAGGTATTGATAAAACTTATGGAGCATATGTATTTATTTTGAGGAATATCTTGTCAAATCTATGAGCAAATTGGCGCGTAAGCATATATATTTTATTCATTAAGTAAATGAAGACGAATTTCAACGAAAATGGCGGAGGTGTAGTTGAGAAAGATTAAGGGAGAGAGAGAGGGGGGGGGGGAAGAAGGAAAGAAAGAAAGAGAGGGAAAGAGACAGAGAGAATTGACGTTCATCGGACAGAGTGAAGGAACGGCAATGTGTCAAAAACTGGACATCTACACTTTGGGGGGGGGGGACATTGAGACAAGATAGAGATACTACGAAAGAAATAAATAAAATAAAATAATGGCAAGGGAACAAGGGAGAATAAAGGGATATTGCGAGAGAAGTTAAGGAAAGACACAACGACTATAAAAGCGTGGGTCCAATTTTCCCGATTACGATAATGATAACGAGATTTTTAAAGGTACATCCTATATATTATACTCTATAGGGTGTACCTCTAATAAACAGTGAATGAAGGTAAGCATTGCGATATGTCGTCGTGTCTGTTAATAGTAGGGCAGCTCTAGGGTGTACCTTTAATGAAACGTATCGTCATCGTTATAGTTATCGGACATAAGTTACCAACACTTAAAGATGATGGCCCGGGGAAGTGATGGAGGGGGGGGGGGGGGGGGGGTGGCCGGAATGAACCGACGATTAAAAGGTTGTAATTATGTTGGGGGCGGAAGAAAGGACTGGTAAATGTGGCCAAATTAAGCTAATGCGTCTCTGAAACGGATGTCTGCACACTCTGAAATTGGTCAATATATCGAGGTCCACTCTGGTATTTCAAGTGCATGAGTGCGTAAGGTGTATTTGATTTGGAATTCGTTTGTTACCTCAAAATATTCCCGGTATTCACATTCAGGGGCGGATCGAGGATTTGTAAAAGAGAGGCCACAGAGCCGGAAAAGTATGCAATTAAGGAGGCATTTTTTTTCTTCAATTGTGTACTTAAGGTATGCCAGTTTGGATTCAATAGGGGGGGGGGGGCACGGGCCGGTTTTCCCCCTATAGATCCGCCACTGTTCACATTTGTTTCAAGGAGACAACGAATCATTTGTGCTAAGGCCACGCAGGGGGTTTCGAGCCCGCCGCGATTGACTTTGCACGCGCTGCAGGAGGTGGTCCGATGGGCTCCATAAAATGTTTTCCCGCTGCCCGCCGCCAGCCGCCTTCCGTCTCGACCGGTCGGCCTGGCCGCCCGCATGTGCACCGTCGCCTTCGCGTGGCACGACGACGTCGCGTTGGCAGCAGGTGAGCGATCTCCTGAACGACCAAATCCCATTGGCCCGCGTGCTTTGCCTCGCCGTCGACCGAATCAGACGACGATTGCGCGTGCGTCCGGCGAACGGTACGTAGTGCAGACTCTGTAGCTCTCACCGGGGGAACCCACGTAAGAAAATAATTATGCCATGGGTATGTTCAATAGAGGTCCGTGATATGTAGGCCCTACCTACGATTTGTATCATAGTCCGCTTTGTGATTAATATACCATGTAGGAGCAACACCCACCAGACTGCGGTGCAATCTCAATCTCAATCGATTGCATATCCATATTCATTATCCAACCATATACTAGGCGGGCTTACGATACAACAATACACAATACACAATGCACAGCACTCAACATGAGATGACTGCGAATTTCCGAGCGAACTAATACATTGTAAAGATGATTTTGGACGTGAGTTATATTATTTTGAACTAAATAATGTTAGAAACTGTTTTAATAGACTTTGTTTGTCCCTTTGTTCTCTGTATGGTTAACTGATGAAACTCTTCTCTTTTTAGGCCGGACTCTGTGTCGGCGTCGTTGCACTCTGCTCTGAGCTAGCGGTACCAGCACTGCAGCCTTGGCTGCATGAACTCCGGGGGAAGAAACCTGCAGTAAGAGCTGTTTATTTGGAGATTGGTTAATTTTGGACGTGAGTGATGTTGTTGAGAAAAAAAATGTTTGAGTATAGTATTTGTGGGCTCTGTTTTTCCCTATTCAATCTGTTTGACTATAGTATTTGTGGGCTCTGTTTTTCCCTGTTCGATTTGTATTTAGTTAAAACTGATTACATTCTTCTTTACAACGCTGGTAATCTGTCATGGCAGCGCCCACAGTCTGAGGCTGAGCTGTATTACGGCTTGGCTGCTCGAACTCCCAGCGAAATGTCTAGCAGTAAATACCTTACTGAGCGCTGCTTATTTCAAGATTGAAAATTGTATACCGTACTTTTACCATTTTACTAGGATGAATTTATCCAGGATTTTTTAAAAGGGGTGGTTTTTACTCCAAAATTCTCTGACAAGCAACAAAAAAAAAGGTTATCAGTATTTATTATTTTATTTTCTTTTTATTTATTTATTTATTTATTTTTATTTATTTATTTATTTATTCATTTATTATTATTATTTTTTTTTTTTGGGGGGGGGGGAGTCTCTGGCAAGCAACCAAAAAAAAAAAATAGTATTTTTTTATTGGGGTCTTTTTATTCAAAAATTATCTTGACAAGCCAAAAAAAAAACAGAAAAACTAATCAGAAATTCTAAGTGGGGTGTTTTAACTTCAAATAACACCAAACGGGGGTGTTTGAACACATAAAACACCCAAAACACCCCCCCCCCCCCCTCCTTGATACGCGCATGTGTCAGAGTAGATTCTATACTTATTTTAAAGCCCCCACTGCAGTAAATGCCTCACTGGGTTTCTTATTTTCAATACAACTGTATTCATTTTCTATTCGATGGTAAAATTCATCTTATTTGAGTATATTCTACATCTATTTTGTTTCTTAAAAAAAAAAAAAAATCGTTCCATGAATTTGTATCAGTTTGAGGGGCAAATATGCTAGGAGCGTTATTCCATTGAAGTCATGGGCGTAGATATAGCGGGCAGGGGGTGGGGATATGTGAATGCATCATTCATTTTTTTGGTTCATTGTAGAAAAATAAAATCACAGTGTAGATAGCCTGATAAGGCCTGTAGGCAGTGTAGGGCATGACAGGGCCTGCCTTCACCATCCACCATATCCAACGGCGGATCCAGGATTTTGTGAGGGAGGGGGCCAGCGCCGGATTAATGATTTTGTGATGGGAGGGGGCCCAATATTCGGAAATTCATACTTCTATTTTTTAATACTTTTAATGTGTATTGTAGGATGTGATTGAACGCATTTATCTCTATTCCACTCTCTCTCTCTCTCTCTTTCTGCTATGTTTATATTCTCTACATCCATTTCTCTCTCTTCCTATCTGTCTACCACCACTCTCTCTCTCACTCTATCTCTCTCTCCCTCCCCCTTTATGTCATAATGATATCTAACATAGAATTTAAATATATTTTGTACATTACATAACATTATACAATATTTCTAACTGAGTATGTGGGTATGTTTGACAGAGTAATTGTGATTATGAGCACGTATGGGTGATAATTTCATTAACAAAAAAAAATAAAGAAAATAAACTCACAAGAATGTACGCATCGATTGTGAAAATGTTGAGAGTGCAATGTAAAAAGTGAACCCGTGGATTTCCACGGGTCCCGCTAGTATTATTTTAATCATAGAGTTGCATCAAATGTTTAATTAATGTTTGATTGATGATTATGGATTTCCGTGCCCCAAAACAAAACTTAGGTTGAACTATGGTTATCAGAACAGCCGCAAAGTTGACTTATTGGTTACGAAAACAACTTTGGGTTGACAATGAAATAAAATACCTTAAATGCCTGTGATCAGGCGCCTGGGAACGATTTGATATGGACAGATGCTATTGTTGTCACCTCTGGGTTGTCATAATTGGTTTGTTGACTAGAATTAGTGATCCTGGGTTGAAAATGAACTATAACCTCTGGGATACTTAAGATACAGAAAGTAGGATTTGTTATCTTCGCTGGGTCGGAAGAAATATAATAATTTCCTATCAGTCATGTTTATATTGCCAACACTTAGTTTGGGTTGAAACAAAAATGGACATGCTCCCATTGTCTTTATTTACTTGAAAGACGTGCGCACTATGGAAACTGTTTCATTAACTTTTTAGCTTTTCATGATATCACATCCAGTGCCCATTTCAAGTTACAACTGAACATGTCAACGATATTTAAGAAATATATCAGACCAGAACTTAAACATACAAGATATGAATGATCACTATCTGAATTTAGACAACAAGAATGTTCGAAATCTGAAAGGGGCTAATGTTTGTTTGGCACGTTTTCTTGACAGCGCCAACTTGTGATGGTCAGACAATCATCAGTTTCTGAAATTGCTCGTCTGTGTCCATCCAAGGAGTTATCACAGAACCTCCTTGGTCCATCCCATCCTCCATTCTCCTCCATTCTCAACTTCGCCTTTTCTTTCTTCAAATACATAATATATGTAGTGTCTCGCTCACTCGCTCTCTCTCTCTCTCTCTCTCTCTCACTCTGCCTCTCTCTCATGTACTCTTTCCGATTCCTTTTGCACCACATTATATCCCCCTGTCTCTGCAAACATCCCAATCTTTTCTAAAATCATGTTATGTTCCTTTTCCCTTTCTTTCAGTCAATGTATCTCTCTCTCTCTCTCCCCCCCCCCCCCCCCCCTCTCTCTCTCTCTCGTCCTCCATTGAACCTGACTGTTTACATAAGTAGTGCTTGACCTTTTGGGATATGTTTGTGTAGGCATCTCCGCTATAATTATCCCAATGAGAGAATGAGAGGGACTGCTTTAATCGAGAGAAATTCGGTTTCTTTACAGTCTGGTTTAAACCACTTGTTCAAAATGAGGTTTCTGAAGTTCATAACGTTTCCTCAAATCACGTTAGAAGGAATTTATAGAGAAAAGAGAGGGTGGAAGGTGGACAGAAACATGAAAAGAAAACTACACGACCCTGTTCAATCATCGGGACTTGTTTATTTGCTATTTATCAACCAACTTAGAACGCCCCCCCCCCCATGTAGAGGTGCTGTGATCTAGTGGATAACTCACCCGACTGTAGATCACACGGTGCGGAGTTCGTATCCATAACATTCTTTGGCAAGACATTAATACACATTTGCCACCCTCGACCCAGGTGAAGTAAATAGGCAGGAATTGTAGGAATTTATTCCTTGAAGCTTCAGCGCCTTCATTAGGGCAGCTACATGTAGGCTGAGCCAGTGTTATAATCCAAATCTCTTTGGAAGCGCATAAATACGTTGAGAAATCTGTGATATGTGCTATACAAAAACTGATTATTATTATTATTATAATTATTAGGTGGTCTGTCGTAGTCGACAGACCACCTCTTAATTTCGTCAGAATTTTCTTTATTATTTATTTATTAGGTGGTCTGTCGTAGTCGACAGACCACCTCTTAATTTCGTCAGAATTTTCTTTATTATTTATTATTTATTATTTATTTTTATTTTTCCACCACTTTCTTGTTACCATGATTCCTCAATATCGGCTGAGTCAATTTTTATCAAAATCTCTACAGTCATGAGGACATATCCGATCAAGCTTGGGTATCTATTTCAAGGTCATCAGGTCATCGTGACGTCATCCAGGCGCCATTTTGTGAAATCACATTATCAATCATATCTTCATAACGAGTCATCAAAAGTGAACCATATTTGGCATACATTAACTTCAAGTCAAGGGTCAACAGAAAATGTCATCAAAATCCGCGTGCACATATTGACGCGCACGTACGCGCGCGTCAAAATTTAAAAATGCTCAAAATCACTTTTTAATCAAATTAGGGTATTGTTCAGGACATTTTAAGCATTTTAAATTTTTCTGTCCGTGCGCGTCCGTGCGCGCGTTATGCGCGCACACAGCGCGTAGAGAACGTAAAAACGCCGTTTTTTCGCATGTTTCATCTTCCTGATATTATTCTTGACAATTTCCAACTATTTACAGTCATTCTCGACCTTCCATAATGTCGTACGCGCGCGTCAATCTTTCAAATTCGTGCGCACGTCAATGGTCATTCTAATGTAAAAAGTGGTAAAAGCATGCCTATCTAGAATCCGCCATAGCTCGTCAGAATGCCCCGAAACCGCCAAATTTCTTTACATATTCTGAAAGCCTGGGAGTTGTAGATTTGAATTCATGTAGAATTTTTGCCGATCTCATGTTCTAACATCATCATATTTGCATATGAACTCAAAAAAATGATTCTGAAAAAATGACGTCATCATTTTTGTATTCTTTTGATCATATTTCAGTAATAGGTGGTCGATTTTCTTCCAAATTTTGATATGTTATAGCTGAGACAATTCTCTACGAGACCAGTTACCACCATTTTTCATTTTGATGACGTCATCACACTGAAATGTTCAATTAAAGACGCCATGTCAGAATTTTCCCTATTTGCGTGTTATGTCTATGGAAGATGACTTTTTTTCGAATCATGAATCTACATGACATCGTTCTCTGAGCAGTATCTCAGTTATTTTTGGTCTATTTTCTTCCAGATTTTAATATGTTGTAGCTGAGACTATAAGCTTTCATTAGTAAGCCCTCCAATTTTTGATCAGATGTCGGGATCATGCCCAATTTTTCAGTACAAAATGTGATTTGAGAATCCCGTTTTCGTTTACGTGTTATCTCTATGGGAAATATTCTGGTCTATCGGTAAAGCACATGACTACCATGGTCAAGGTACCTGGTTCGATCCCCGGGGCCGATTTTTTTTTTTTTTTTTTTTTTTTGGCTTCTTTTTGCCTGTCATTTTACCATCCTCTTCGACTATTGTAACATAAAAAATCACAAATCATGTAATAAACTGCCTTATTTTCCGTATTATGTCTATTAGAAAGTAGTGTGCAGTAGTTTGTGTACAACCCTATGGAAATTGTGATTTCCTGTCCTGTATTAGAGCTATGGGGTTAATCTCCCAAGTATCCTGTATCATCATCATTATTATCGCCACCGTCATGATCATCATCGCTATTATTATATCATCGCCATCATCATTATATCATTATAATCATCATAATCACCATTATCATCATCACCATAATCATTTTACAATGACCGTTACACATTTTGCTACATTCCTGTCCTCAAGAAGCATCTCCATTCATGGCATTCTTGACATCCTATCTTCTGTTTAGTATTTTCCCATTAATATGATCATCCTGATTACAATCATGATCGTGCCAATTTAAGGACAGACCACCTAATTCGTCCTCGTGACGAATTCAATTTCTAGTTAGGTGGTCTGTCGTAGTCGACAGACCACCTCTTAATTTCGTCAGAATTTTCTTTATTATTTATTTATTTATTTATTATTAGGTGGTCTGTCGTAGTCGACAGACCACCTCTTAATTTCGTCAGAATTTTCTTTATTTATTTATTTATTTATTATTTATTTTTATTTTTCCACCACTTTCTTGTTACCATGATTCCTCAATATCGGCTGAGTCAAATTTTATCAAAATCTCTACAGTCATGAGGACATATCAGATCAAGCTCGGGTATCTATTTCAAGGTCATCAGGTCATCGTGACGTCATCCAGGCGCCATTTTGTGATATCACATTATCAATCATATCTTCATAACGAGTCATAAAAAATGAACCATATTTGACATACATTAACTTCAGGTCAAGGTTCATCATAAAATGTCATCAAAATTTGCGCGGACATCATGACGCGCACGTACGCGCGCGTCAAAATTTAAAAATGCTCAAAATCACTTTTTAAACAAATTAGAGTATTGTTCAGGACATTTTAAGCATTTTAATTTTTTCTGTCCGTGCACGTCCGTGCGCGCGTTATGCGCGCACACAGCGCGTAGAGAACGTAAAAACGCCATTTTTTCGCATATTTTGTCTTCCTGACACTATTCTTGACAATTTCCAACTATTTACAGTCAATCTCGACCTTCCATAATGTCGTACGCGCGCGTCAAACTTTCAAATTCGTGCGCACGTCAATGGGCATTCTAATGTAAAAAGTGATAAAAACATGCCCATCTAGAATTCGCCATAGCTCCTCAGAATATACGGAAACCACCCAATTTCTTTACATATTCTGAAAGCCTGTGAGTTGTAGATTTGAAATCATGTAGAATTTTTGCCGATCTCATGTTCTAACGTCATCATATTTGCATATGAACTCAAAAAAATGATTTTGAAAAAATGACGTCATCATTTTTGTATTCATTTGCTAATATTTCAGTAATAGGTGATCGATTTTCTTCCAGATTTTGATATGTTATAGCTGAGACAATTCTCTACCTGATCAGTTACCACCATTTTTCATTTTGATGACGTCATCACACTGAAATTTTCAATGCAAGATGCCATGTCATAATTTTCCCTATTTGCGTGTTATGTCTAAGGAAGATGATTTTTTTTCGAATCATGAATCTACATGACATCGTTCTCTGAGCAGTATCTCAGTTATTTTTGGTCTATTTTCTTCCAGATTTTAATATGTTGTAGCTGAGACTATAAGCTTTCATTAGTAAGCCCTCCAATTTTTGATCAGATGTCGGGATCATGCCCAATTTTTCAGTACAAAATGTGATTTGAGAATCCCGTTTTCGTTTACGTGTTATCTCTATGGGAAATATTCTGGTCTATCGGTAAAGCACATGACTACCATGGTCAAGGTACCTGGTTCGATCCCCGGGCCGATTTTTTTTTTTTTTTTTTTTGCTTCTTTTTGCCTGTCATTTTACCATCCTCTTCGACTATTGTAACATAAAAAATCACAAATCATGTAATAAACTGCCTTATTTTCCATATTATGTCTATTAGAAAGTAGTGTGCAGTAGTTTGTCTACAACCCTATGGAAATTGTGATTTCCTGTCCTGTATTAGAGCTATGGGGTTAATCTCCCAAGTATCCTGTATCATCATCATTATTACCATCACCGTCATGATCATAATCGCTATTATTATATCATCGCCATCATCATTATATCATTATAATCATCATAATCACCGTTATCATCACCATAATCATTTTACAATGACCGATACACATTTTGCTACATTCCTGTCCTCAGGAAGCATCTCCATTCATGGCATTCTTGACATCCTGTCTTCTGTTTAGTATTTCCCCATTAATATGATCATCCTGATTACAATCATGATCGTGCCAATTTAAGGACAGACCACCTAATTCGTCTTCGTGACGAATTCAAGTCTAGTTTATTTTTATTTTTCCACCACTTTCTTGTTGCCATGATTCCTCAATATCGGCTGAGTCAAATTTTATCAAAATCTTTACAGTCATGAGGACATATCAGATCAAGCTCGGGTATCTATTTCAAGGTCATCAGGTCATCGTGACGTCATCCAGGCGCCATTTTGTGATATCACATTATCAATCATATCTTCATAACGAGTCATCAAAAATGAACCATATTTGACATACATTAACTTCAGGTCAAGGGACAACATAAAATGTCATCAAAATTTGCGCGCACATCATGACGCGCACGTACGCGCGCGTCAAAATTTAAAAATGCTCAAAATCTCTTTTTAATCAAATTAGAGTATTGTTCAGGACATTTTAAGCATTTTAATTTTTTCTGTCCGTGCGCGTCCGTGCGCGCGTTATGCGCGCACACAGCGCGTAGAGAACGTAAAAACGCCATTTTTTCGCATATTTTGTCTTCCTGACACTATTCTTGACAATTTCCAACTATTTACAGTCAATCTCGACCTTCCATAATGTCGTACGCGCGCGTCAAACTTTCAAATTCGTGCGCACGTCAATGGGCATTCTAATGTAAAAAGTGGTAAAAACATGCCCATCTAGAATTCGCCATAGCTCCTCAGAATATACGGAAACCCCCCAATTTCTTTACATATTCTGAAAGCCTGTGAGTTGTAGATATGAAATCATGTAGAATTTTTGCCGATCTCATGTTCTAACGTCATCATATTTGCATATGAACTCAAAAAAATGATTTTGAAAAAATGACGTCATCATTTTTGTATTCATTTGCTAATATTTCAGTAATAGGTGATCGATTTTCTTCCAAATTTTGATATGTTATAGCTGAGACAATTCTCTACCAGATCAGTTACCATCATTTTTCATTTTGATGACGTTATCACACTGAAATCTTCAATTAAAGACGACATGTCAGATTTTTCCCTATTTGCGTGTTATGTCTATGGAAGATGATTTTTTTTCGAATCACGAATCTACATGACATCGTTCTCTGAGCAGTATCTCAGTTATTATTGGTCTATTTCCTTCCAGATTTTAATATGTTGTAGCTGAGACTATAAGCTTTTATTAGTAAGCCCTCCAATTTTTAATCAGATGTCGGGATCATGCCCAATTTTTCAGTACAAAATGGGATTTGAGAATCCCGTTTTTCGTTTACGTGTTATCTCTATGGGAATTATTTTGGTCTATCGGTAAAGCACATGACTACCATGGTCAAGGTACCTGGTTCGATCCCGGGGCCGATTTTTTTTTTTTTTTTTTTTTTTTTTGGTTCTTTTTGCCTGTCATTTTACCATCCTCTTCGACTATTGTAACATAAAAAATCACTAATCATGTAATAAACTGCCTTATTTTCCGTATTATGTCTATTAGAAAGTAGTGTGCAGTAGTTTATGTACAACCCTATGGCAAATTGTGATTTCCTGTCCTGTATTAGAGCTATGGTGTTAATCTCCCAAGTATCCTGTATCATCATCATTATTATCATCACCATCATGATCATCATCGCTACTATTATATCATCACCATCATCATTATGTCATTATAATCATAATCACCGTTATCATCACCATAATCATTTTACAATGACCGATACACATTTTGCTACATTCCTGTCCTCAGGAAGCATCTCCATTCATGGCATTCTTGACATCCTGTCTTCTGTTTAGTATTTCCCCATTAATATGATCATCCTGATTACAATCATGATCGTGCCAATTTAAGGACAGACCACCTAATTCGTCCTCGTGACGAATTCAAGTCTAGTTTATTATTTATTTTTATTTTTCCACCACTTTCTTGTTACCATGATTCCTCAATATCGGCTGAGTCAAATTTTATCAAAATCTCTACAGTCATGAGGACATATCAGATCAAGCTCGGGTATCTATTTCAAGGTCATCAGGTCATCGTGACGTCATCCAGGCGCCATTTTGTGATATCACATTATCAATCATATCTTCATAACGAGTCATAAAAAATGAACCATATTTGACATACATTAACTTCAGGTCAAGGGTCATCATAAAATGTCATCAAAATTTGCGCGGACATCATGACGCGCACGTACGCGCGCGTCAAAATTTAAAAATGCTCAAAATCACTTTTTAATCAAATTAGAGTATTGTTCAGGACATTTTAAGCATTTTAATTTTTTCTGTCCGTGCGCGTCCGTGCGCGCGTTATGCGCGCACACAGCGCGTAGAGAACGTAAAAACGCCATTTTTCCGCATATTTTGTCTTCCTGACACTATTCTTGACAATTTCCAACTATTTACAGTCAATCTCGACCTTCCATAATGTCGTACGCGCGCGTCAAACTTTCAAATTCGTGCGCACGTCAATGGGCATTCTAATGTAAAAAGTGGTAAAAACATGCCCATCTAGAATTCGCCATAGCTCCTCAGAATATACGGAAACCACCCAATTTCTTTACATATTCTGAAAGCCTGTGAGTTGTAGATTTGAAATCATGTAGAATTTTTGCCGATCTCATGTTCTAACGTCATCATATTTGCATATGAACTCAAAAAAATGATTTTGAAAAAATGACGTCATCATTTTTGTATTCATTTGCTAATATTTCAGTAATAGGGGATCGATTTTCTTCCAGATTTTGATATGTTATAGCTGAGACAATTCTCTACCAGAACAGTTACCACCATTTTTCATTTTGATGACGTCATCACACTGAAATTTTCAATGCAAGATGCCATGTCATAATTTTCCCTATTTGCGTGTTATGTCTATGGAAGATGATTTTTTTTCGAATCATGAATCTACATGACATCGTTCTCTGAGCAGTATCTCAGTTATTTTTGGTCTATTTTCTTCCAGATTTTAATATGTTGTAGCTGAGACTATAAGCTTTCATTAGTAAGCCCTCCAATTTTTGATCAGATGTCGGGATCATGCCCAATTTTTCAGTACAAAATGTGATTTGAGAATCCCGTTTTCGTTTACGTGTTATCTCTATGGGAAATATTCTGGTCTATCGGTAAAGCACATGACTACCATGGTCAAGGTACCTGGTTCGATCCCCGGGGCCGATTTTTTTTTTTTTTTTTTTGCTTCTTTTTGCCTGTCATTTTACCATCCTCTTCGACTATTGTAACATAAAAAATCACAAATCATGTAATAAACTGCCTTATTTTCCATATTATGTCTATTAGAAAGTAGTGTGCAGTAGTTTGTCTACAACCCTATGGAAATTGTGATTTCCTGTCCTGTATTAGAGCTATGGGGTTGATCTCCCAAGTATCCTGTATCATCATCATTATTACCATCACCGTCATGATCATCATCGCTATTATTATATCATCGCCATCATCATTATATCATTATAATCATCATAATCACCGTTATCATCACCATAATCATTTTACAATGACCGATACACATTTTGCTACATTCCTGTCCTCAGGAAGCATCTCCATTCATGGCATTCTTGACATCCTGTCTTCTGTTTAGTATTTCCCCATTAATATGATCATCCTGATTACAATCATGATCGTGCCAATTTAAGGACAGACCACCTAATTCGTCTTCGTGACGAATTCAAGTCTAGTTATAATTATTATTGTGATATTAATTTATATAATTATAATTGTTATTAGTGGTAGTAGTAGTAGTAGTAGTAGTAGTATCATTATTATTATTATCATTATTATTATTATTATTAGTAGTAGTAGTAGTATCATTATTATTTCTATTATTATCATCATCATCACTATTATCATTACTATAACCCCTCAAAATATGTCGGGCCAACGCTACGTCACTGTGCACATACGCCAAAATAGGGTCCGCACTAAACATGTTCTAAACACTCTGTATACATGTTATACTGCCCCTTGCCTAGTAGCTGACCGGAAAATTTGATTTGATTTAATTGATTTCTTTTTTTCCCGTTTCAATAAAAACAAAACATAAATGGTTCATCTATTTTATACAGAAAGCAGAGTACAATATGATAAAACTGACATTTACATATAGATATAATTGAATATATATTAAAACGGGGGTAAACTCAAGGCACTTCATAATTGAACGCTGTTTTAACGTCAAAATATGAATAAATGATGCAGAACCAGCATGCATATGGGGGATTTAATACAATCCCCAGTTCATTGGTGTGAATGATCTATTAAAAGCAATCATATGTAAGACAATGCAAAATAACCATTATTTTCTTTAATTTGGTAATCATTTATGTTCATTACTATACATGTCGTAGACAGAACTGCTTTTCGGGGGTCACGCATTTACCGGCGTTTAATCTTATATCATATGAAATAGTAATAAATTTGCTTTCCAATGGTAACTTGTTTAGGTTTCCAGGGTCACACATCAATGAACACCATTGTCTTCAAAGTTTTGTGCAAGATTCCAGTTGGCACTTGCATGATATAAATGATACTAACTACTGGCTATAGTACTCAGCCCTATGTCAAGAATGTATCAATATGGAAATAAAAATGGATAATATTATTGCCGCTTTCCATGTGCATTTATACAGTGACATGACAATAGATGTTGTATTCGTTAACTATTCACAGAATCAAGGACTCATTTCTGCAAACAGACCTATTAGGTGATCATCTAATAATTATCACAAACCCTGAGTAATATTGTTATTCTGCTTGTGTTTTATTATATTTGAAGAATAAAGCATGCCAAGAGGCATACCTTAGTCACACCCCCAAATGCCCCATCTTTAAAAGTGCTGACAAAGTTTTTACTTGTCAGACAATTTTTTTGAACTGTGCTTCTCCTTGAATATAAACTGATAAACGATGTCACGAATCAATTATACTGGAAGGTGTTCTAGCGGTCTGATTCCCGGTTTGGACATGTTGGAGGACCCCGTCTTTTGTTCAGTTCTGATCACCAATCAGTGAAAGGGCAAGCGAACTTGCCTAATTTTACTTTACGGCACCGCACTATACATGTACATGAATATAAATCATTGAATTATTCTCTTTGTTATTTCCAAAAGAACGACACGATAACAGTTTCAAAATAAAAACAACAAAGAAAACATAGCATTTTAAGGAATGGTACATGTTTCAGAGCCATGCAAACTCCAACGTTAGCCTGAAGTTCTACAACAGAATGAACTTTATGTATACTCTCTGATTACAAAGAATATCATTCTAAACCATTATGAGTGAATAAATATAAGGTATGACATCCATTCAGGTAATGGGACCTGAATGGTCAATGACCTTAATGGACAATACATACAGCATTTAATTGTACACCTGTTCGTTGAGTTGTGGCTTGGTCCAGTTGATGTATAGGCCTTCTTTTATTTTGAGTAAGTAATCTGTGTGGGCACTATTCTTTGCAATCAGAGAGTATAAAGTTGATTCTGTTGTAAAACTTCAGGCTGGCGATGGAGTTTGCTTGACTCCGAAACATGTATCATTCCTTCAAATGCTATGTTTTATTTGTTGTTTTTATTTCGAAACTCTCTTATGTATTTGTTCTTGCATTTAACTATAATAGAGTTCTATTATTCCAGAATGTATGATTCGTACATGTATTTTGATTGATTTGTAGAAGATAAATTGAAATCGGAAACAATTATGAAAGTAAAAATTCAGGACCTGTGAGGCTACAAATAATGGTTGTGTGCTTTCTGAGATAACACAAGAGTCAGAGCGTTATCATCGTGGTATTCTAGAAACAAAAGAAGTATGCCGGGACTGTCATTTTCATTTAACACATTCCCCGACAGGCTTGATTAAAGGTAACAGAGCATAAGCAATCGAAGACACTCAGAACCAATGCAGACTTTCTACTATCACCCAGAAGATGCAGGTCCTTACATCCTCGCACAAGATGTTTAATCCACATTTGTCAATCTTGTCCCAGGTGTATATAATTGGTACATGGAAATGCGGGATGAAAATAATTGAAGGACCTCAGGAAGAGCAGAACACCGATGAGGCTACCCTGTGTAGAGAATACCATAGTATCATTCTTGTTATTTTAATAGCAAGAACGATACTATGTTAAAAACATAATCATAAGTCTTTACAGGTTTAGCTCTCTACAATGACGCCAAATTTCTTCCAATACTCAAAAGAAATTAATAATAATACAACCTGTAAATCACCTCAGACTCTTTATTTAAAGCTGATAACATCTGAAAAACAAAGAGCGCCCTATCTTAGGAAGATCTTTTAAAAAAGACTTATATTCTCACATCCGACTTCGAAAAAAATCATAATCTCTGGAAATCTAACCAATGTAATAAACGCATCACTTTTAAACTATATCACGGGCGACTCGGAGACAAAGTTGTTAACGGCGCTTTTTAGTTTTAATTTTCAAGACTGAGGCATTGCCCATGAAGTGTGCCTGATGATATAACATACCAGGGAAATGGGAGTTCACCGAACACACATTTAAGGGGGAAATCAACCCTATTATTAAGTTGGTTTTAAGAAAAGAAGAAAAATAACAGAAACAATTATGTGTTAAAGTTTCACGATATCTGATAAAGGATGCCAAAGTTAAGATTTTTAAAATTTTTAATTTTATCAAAGGTAAATTTGCAGATCTGTGACGTACCTTTTGAGCATCTCTTCCATCTGATTGATTGATTGATTGATTTTATTCGTCAGGTATATTGCAATACAAACATAACCAGGTACCATGACAGGATAGCCCATGAAAGCCGAAATGGCTTATTTCCAATGGGGTCCTTACCTAAATAACTGATTAAAAAATACACTAAGAAAACACATTAGTACGGCTACAAGACTATCTTACACGTACGACAAGTAATAAGAATGTACTGATTAAAAGTAGCAAAATAAAACATAACATTTTAAAAAGTAGGCGAAGATTACATAAATGTGAAAACAAGACTTACTCAACGGAAAAAAAAACTACAGAAAATGATAATGAAACTATCGATAATAAACGTTGGTTACATAAGTCATATAATATAGGAAAAAACCATCTGAGCTACAAAAAGGAGAGGAGAAATATAGTTATGGAGTAGACACATTTTTCAGATGATGTTTCAATACCCTTTTAAAATGTAAAAAATTCTTAACTGACTTAACATGATTTGGGAGGGAATTCCAGAAAAGAATACCGTTAAAATAAAAAGAATTTCCAATTTTACCTTTCCGCTTAGGCACTACGAAATTAAATTGACTATTTCTAGTGTCATGCCTATGAACACTTGAAGAGCGAGTAAAATTATTTGAAATATAGTGATCTGCATTAGAGTAAAAAATCTTATGTACATGGTGAATTAAAAGTTGTTGTGATCTAAGGTTTACATGAAGAAGACCAGCTGTTTCAAGTTCACTCTTCCCAATGTGTGTTCTTGGTGGTAAGTGATTGATAAATCTTACAATCTTATTTTGGATTATTTTTAACTTGTTTTGATCCACCTTGCCTAGACTGCAGTACCATGCCGCATTAGCATAATCAAATAAACATTGTATTAAGGAAAAACTTAAAATGCGTCTTGATTTTAAGTTCATGCAATTTTGATAACGATACAAGAATTTTAGACGAGCATTAGCTTTTTTGACAATACTGTCAACCAAACTTGAGCAAGAAAGATCACTAGCTATATTTAGTCCTAAATACTTCACAGAATCCTGTCTCTTAATGAGTTGATTGTTATAACTTATATTGAAATCATCAGTATACTTCAGCCTACCCCGCGAACAAAACAAAATACTTTCGGTTTTACCAATATGTAAGCTAAGCTTATTTGCTGTCATCCAATTAACACAGTTTGATAATTCTAAGCTAAGTTTTTCCCCGATCAGCTTAGGATCAGTACCAGAATATAGTAACACACTATCATCCGCATATAAAAGTAATTTACTGTCGTTGACACAAACACACATGTCATTAATGTAGCACATGAAAAGAATAGGACCTAATATGCTCCCCTGGGGAACTCCGCATCTTATGGGCATAGAATCGGAGAGTACATTTTTCAACGAGACAACTTGATGACGATTGGTCAAGTAAGACCTAAACCATTGCACACATGCAGAATTTAAACCCATTACTTCTAATTTACTTAACAGTATATTATGGTTAACGGTATCGAAGGCTTTTTGCAAGTCAAGAAGAACCATCCCGACAAAACGTCCTTGGGAAATTTCGTTCCTGACAAAATCTAACAGGTGAATAAGACAAGTTTCAGTGGAATAACCATTTCTAAAACCAGATTGAAATTCGTATATTATTTTGTTTTCTTGAAAGTAGTTCTCTAATTGGGCATACACACATTTCTCTAGGACCTTCGAGACTATACTTAAAACGCTAATCGGTCTATAATTGCTAACATTAGTTTTATCTTTCTTTTTATAAAGGGGTGTTACTTTTGCAATTTTCATTTCATCAGGGAAGGTGGAGGTTGAGATAGATAAGTTAATAATGTAAGTTAAAGGTTTATACAAATATTTAGCTCCATCCTTCAAAAATCTGGCAGGTACCGAGTCAAGCCCGGTACTTTTTGATATTTTCAACTTATTTAATTCATCTAAAACAAACTTTTCTTTGACAGGAGAAAAAAGAAAACAACCTTTCGACACACCCTTAGTGTCGTATAATTTTTGTAATTTAACACTGTCCGTTCCAAATTCATTTGTGTTGCTATCTGGCAGATTACTAGCTAATTTTTCTGCCACAGTTGTGAAATAATTGTTAAATTCGTTCGCTATCCTCATATTATCATGACATAACTCCCCTTGGATATTAATAACATTCTCTTTAATATTCTTTTGTTTGTTTTTACAACCTAAATCTTTCAGATTCTTCCACAACTTTTTAGAATCATTTTTATGCTCATCAATTTGATTTTGGAAGTATTCATCTTTAGCCTGTCTCACTTTTCTTTGCACCAAATTACGTAAAAGTTTATATTTCTTTTCTAATTCTAAATTACCACAATCCTTTTTCATTCTTTTAAAAGCTATATTTCTTTGTCTTATTAACGAAATAATTTCAGCATTCATCCACTTATCGGTTCTTTGCTTAATTCTTACTTGTTTTAATGGAGCACATTTATCAACTATAGACATGAAAATATTTTTGAAAATTGACCACGCAGTATTTACTTCTTTACATTCTAATATGTCAGACCAATTGACTCGAGATAAAACATTATTAAAATCATATATACAATAGTTTCTCATACACCGAATATTTATATTTCTATGCTGTTTGAATACAGGTCTTATTCGCTTCCTAGAGCAGTAGGTCAAAAAATGATCACTTAGGCCAATTTCAATAACACCACTTTGATAAATATTTTCTTCTTTACTGCTGATTACATGGTCTATTAATGATGAAGTGGCCGATGTTGTTCGAGTGGGTTTAGTTATAAGTTGAATCAAACCATTTAAATTCAAAATATTCTTGTATTTCTTTGATAATGAAGACTGCTGCAAAAGGCAGATATTCATGTCCCCTAAAATTATAACCTCATCATCTTTTGTTAATTTATCCAAGGTGTCAGTGAGATATTCAATAAAATAATGATCTGTAGGGGGTCTGTACACAACACCTAGAGTAATGGGTTTTGTATGGGGTAATAGAATGTCAATCCATAACGATTCAATATCATTTTGTGTAAGATCTTCTCGTACGTTAAATGCAATATCATTTCTAATATAAAGACAGACTCCACCACCATGTTCTCCTACACGGTCTCGTCTTAAAATACAATATCCATCGATACAAACTTCTTCATCGTTCACGGAAGAGTTTAACCACGTTTCTGTGATTGCAATTACAGAGATTCTATTTTGGGAGAAAAGGAGTCGTAGTTCAGGTATTTTAAACAGAATTGATCTAACATTCAAATGAACAAGATGCAACCCTTTACCATTAAAAGTATCATTAAATGATTCATATAAAGCGCTTTCATCAACAGTATTCTGTATTCTAACCTCAGGGATAGGAGGTAAAATTGGTTGAGAGGGTTGAATATCTTCACAGGATTGAGTAAAAAGGGAGTCACAAAAAGGTGGTAATGAGCACGTCAAACAGACCCAATTTTCATTGGGGTTATGATATAACCTGGTATACTCAGAGAGAGAGATTTCAAGACATTTAGTATGGTACCACTTTTGGCAGGTGGAACACAATAGGCCATGTTGGTTGTTTTTTACGGGTTTATCACATTTACCGCAAGGAAATTTGTAGTTTGGACCGGGATTAGTTTCTACGTCACCAGATAGGAAAAGACGAAAAAATATTTGATTATTTGTCTGAAATAACGTAGTTTGAAAGGTGGCCACAGAGTTCTGATAATACAAAATTCGGGAGTGAAAGTATTTTAAGCGTTTAAATGATTTTAGCGTAACATATTCAAAACTAGACGCAACCCCGCAAGAACATAAACACGAAATTAAAAAATAAAATACAAGAAAGTTCATGACACCTTAAATACACACAGACACACACGCCTGCACCCTTATAAACTAAAAAAAGACAAAAATGAGTCAGTGTCTATATCCCGCCATTATCCTCAAGGCAAGCTCCATCTTCGAGACACTGGAAACACCGCTTCCTGGGCGACATATACATGTTGATTGTGAGCTCCAGAATGTTTGTAAACATGAATTTCAAAAGATGCTAGTCTGTAGACTGCGCAACAGGCTTGGACATCGCACACACACATAAGGATAGAGAAGCGGAGAGAGTGATCGTAAAAGCAGCTGTCGGTTCCAACGGTCGAAACAAAAACAAAGCAGGCAAGGTCAGACTGGACAGGAATGTTAATAGCCCTCTTCTGAACATATGGAGAAGTAGTGTGTAGTAGAAAGTTGTGATCCAAGATAGAGAAAATGAAGTATAGTCTTGAAGAAAACAAAAGAGCAAGGCGAATATATTCCATGTCATAGTCGGTAACACCGTCTGTCATATGTAATCATATGTAATAAATATCAGCTATAATTATAGCCAGAAAAATTAGCTTGGTTCGCAAGACAGGAACGAAATAAAATAAACACTGGACAGTAGAGCTGAAGAACCAGGGTCTACAAAGTGCATAAAAGCACACACACACACGAAAAGGTGTTCCTGGGACCGGTATGATTTTGTTCTGCAAAACGATGAAGGACATGATGAAGAAAATGACTCGCAAAAAAAAGATGAAGTTCTGAAAAATCGCAAACGAAGCTTTAGGATATTCCAAATGTTCCCATGTATCAAATAAACATATCCAAAATAGGCATCAAATATATTAATCAAGCAAAATGACGAAATTTAGAGCAGAGACGCCCAGTGGACGCAGCCGAAGCCGCACCACCGTTAGGTCCACCGCATAAATTACCATTTTGACTTGTGTAAAAGATTTCCGAAGAATTATATTTATTATTAATTGTATTAGTTTCCCAATTCTCTTTGTATGATTACATTTAATCTAACTGAATGGAAAAGTCTCAAAAAGAGGCATTTTGGTCTGGTAGTTATAACATTTGCCAATTAAGGCACCCACATCACACTTTTTCAGTCGATCTTAATTGTCAATTAAGTCTTTGTGAAGTAGGCCTCAGCTATATTAACTATTATCATTCAATATTACATGTAATTAAATGTGCTTAAATTTGACTGGCTGCATCGTTCAAGGTGAATAATTTTATGAAATGACGCCGACCGTATTTTGAATACTCAGAAAGAATAAACTTTAAAGGTACATGTATTTGATTTTCCTTACAAACAACCCATTCCCGGTATGCCATTCATTTACAGACAATGGTTGAGTTAGAGCTTTTCCTCTGAAAGTGTTCTTAAAATGCGACTTTCGCACATGATTTTTTTTAAAGTCCTTGCCGTCGGAATGGGATACCCCTCCCACACCCTCCCCCGTTATGTCGCTTCGCTCCGTCGCCGCTGGCGCCCCCTATTTCAATTCCTGGATCCGCCACTGTATATATACTTATATATTAGTTACATTATGTATAGACATAGAATTAGTCAATTTACCTTGGACTCTCAACAAGTATCAATGAAAGCGGTAGATTGTGCAACTAAGATTTCAGAGTTGCTCCGGGATTAGAAAGAGGGACCTCTTTCTGAAAGAAAGAAAGAAAAAAAAAGGTAGATGAACCCGCATGAACCCGATGAACCTTTTGTGTAAGTAATTTTTTTTCGTGAGGAAAATATAATTAATAATTAATAATTCAAGATTAACAATGATCATCATCATTATAAATAATGGGTTATTTCTTCTAATCTGATTGGCAACTTTATTATCAAAATCATAATAGCTTTATAAGAAGAAAAAGATGTGTGACTGCATTATATCCTACAATGTGTTATATTTTGTTGTATTTATTTACAAAATATTTAAAAGTAGGGCTATAAATAAAGCATATTGACACACGGCTTTTCTTGTTTTCATTCTTTTTCTGTGCACACTCCAAGCCACAATAAAGATTGAAAAGATCACAACTACATCATAACGGTTACATATTTTTTGCAAGGGTTCGTAAATCCGACAAACAGCAGAAGAAGTCTTCTGCTCAAGTCAAAGTTCACATTTCAAAAGAAAATCCTTTGGAGACTATTAAAATAGCGAATTCTCCAATCTTCAAATCTCTCTCCCATTTTTTAGGACGGCAAGACATGTTTATCATATTTCTGTTAAGAAAAAGATAAAAACCTTTGCCACTACTGCATGATTCTGGCTCTCCATTTGACCCCCCTCCCCGGGGGCCCGGTCACTCCACAAGAGTGAGTCCCTTTGAGACTCGAGTCTCTCTATCAAAATAAGTGCTATGTTCAGGCGAAATGAAAGATCACAAGTAATTCAACTTGCCATAATCAATTACACAAATGAGACCGAAAGGGAAATTAATGGCGTCGATTGAAGCCCGCTATGGCTACTCTTACTGAAGCGAAATATTTATCACTATCTTAATATTGTTTCAGAAAGAGGCCGTTGATGGGATAATATTAACTGTGAAGAGGAAATGGGAAAATATGGATGGAAGAATAGCAGGAAAAAAAATTAACTCCTTAAATGCCACTCAGATGGTATACCTGTTCCATGTCAAAGGATTGTTTTACTCCTACGCTACATTGTACTGATGTATTTGCAAATAACCGGAACAAATTAGACATACAGATGACATGAGGTTTGTCATGTAGCCTATCAAGTCTGTAAACGGGTTAAAGCTTTTGTAATGCATGATGGAATCAGGATGTAAATTAGTGCATATTATTTGTGCCTATTAGCACACGTGGCACGTCAGCGAAATGGCAGATAAAGGGTTAAATACAACTTATGAAATTACTTATATTATTGTGTATAGATGTAACGTCCACACCTTCCTTTCTTCCCCTCTTCATATATATATATATATATAAATATTGTGAGGAAATAACATATACAACAGCTTTGGCAACTCCCGTGGAAATACATACAATGCGAAAGGAAATGAGAGAATAATGGTTGCGTAACTTAAATCAAAGTTCCCCAGAGCTGTCCTCCCTTTTTGAAATTTTTGCAAAGGCTGAAAAAATGTCTCCGCCGGGAATTTTTTCAGCCTTTGCAAAAAATTTCAAAAAGGGAGGACAGCTCTGGGGAACTTTGATTTAAGTTACGCAACCATTATTCTCTCATTTCCTTTCGCATTATATATATAAATAAATATATATATATATATATATATCTTGTTTAGCCACACCTCTGTGGCTCGGTCATTAAAAGTGACATATGTTCCATAAACAGGGCATAATGTCATTATATCTGCAAATCGTGAATGAAATACCAGGTCCTAATTGGTACCATTCTAAAGAGAAATGTACAGGAAAATTGTACTGATTCGTAACATACCCACCAACACCTAGGCCTAAATAGAAACAAAAGTAATGCCGAAGTAATCATAATGTGACATTATCTGTATAATAATATAGATACTAAAGCTCACTTCTGATGCAAATGTCATTCATAAATAGGGTACATGAACAGTCAAAACTTAAAAGAAAATGAAAAAAAATAAATAATTAAATACATGTACAAAAAGAACATTCTGTGTGAATATAAACTGTTTGATTTGAAAAACGTCTAGGCTACGAACGTTTCTAATGCTGTATAGCTTGGGGATTAATGCTTAACTCTTTCAGTGCCGATGTCACATATATGTGACATATAGACATTCATTCACCAATTGCTCCACGACAGGTCAATGTATATCACAATTTTGAGCATAAATTGAACATTCTAAATATATGATTATAATTAAGTTACCATAGAAATTTTGAGAGAAAATTGCAGATTTTTAAAAAGATATTACCTTATTTCAACATAAAACAAAAGTAAACAAAATGAGAAACCCAAACATAATGGACAAAAAAGAAACTCAAATATAATTTTTAATAATTCTTATGCATAAAATTGGGTAAATTAATAATGTTTGGTATCATAAGAATAATTTCACTACAAGTTTTGTACACAATATTTTGTGAAATAATAGATGGTTAATGAAGTGCAAACATTATTTTGAAAAGTAAGCATTGATTACATTTTGGTAAAACTTTGAAGAGAGCTAAACCCCTTGGCACTGTAAGAGTTAATAAAAAATCGGACATCCGTCAGTCACAAGAAAGAGAGAGTTTTCAAATAGAGGCGATTCGGTTAATGTATACTCCAAAACAACCTCCCTGGGTACCCCCGGAATAGTTTTTAGGGATGTAAAGTGTGAATTCCTTCCGCTTAAGGGTATAAATCAGGGGAGGTCAGGGGAGGCGAGGGGAGAGGGGGAGTTGTATACATCCCACCACTCTAGGGGAGGGGGATGCAAATATACCCTCTCACTTGACATTAGTTTAAATGTCTCTTTAAAGTGCTATTTAGTATTTAGATACTAAAATTGGGTTCAAAGTGTATATGTATTTGTGTGTGTTTGGGCGAGGGTGGTCGTGTGTGTGTTCGCGAGAAAAATGTCAGCATCCTACTGCGATCACCCCCCCCCCCCCCCCCCCCCCCCAACCTCCAACACCTCGATACGCATTTACGCCACTGGCTCGTATCCTCTTTTACCAGCCAATCCGCTTCATCATCTATCTCCACATCTTCTTCCGAATCCGGGCTCCAATCGAAGAAAGATGAGTCTTGAAATAGACAGCTGATAAAGCAATCCCTCATTTCCAGGCAGTCCCCTGCTATCGCTATCGCTATCGCATTGGAAGGCCCTAGTAATTATGCAATTCCAATGTCGAACTGTTGGAGGTGTATTTTTAGAATGTTAAGGATCAAGACGACTTTCATGGAGATATCTCGAGATATCATCCTACTGCGTATTCAATCACATTCTTCTTTGAAGGATGAACATAGAAGGTTTCGGGATAGTTTTATTTTTTGTTCTTGAATATATTTTTTTCAATGTATATACCAGTGCCGTAGCTCCGGGGGAGCAAAGAAGTTTTGCCCGCTCAACGAAAAGAAAGGGGAGAAACGAGAAAAGGAGTAAAGAAAAATTAAAGGAGAAATTGGATGTGAAAAGAAGGCAATACCATCCCTTTCCACACCCCCTTAATCGATGGCCTTTTAAATTTGCATTTAATAAGAATGATGCCTCCCAAATGATGGCAGTCCCTCCTCAATCTCTGAACCCACTCAACGCCATTTCTCTATCTATACCCTGTTCGTCCATAGTCTCTCTTTTTTTCTTTACGTATAGCCCATAGACGACAGAATAAATCAAGTTGCATTGAGTAGATCAATATTTTCAAAATCATTTTGTGTTTCATTATCAGAAAAGGGCGCACTTTCATTTATTTTAGACATTTGCTTTCTTTTGGCAAGAATTTAGTTTTGACTAAAGGAAATCGGTAACCTTTTTATATTTTTTTCCTTCAAATTCTTAAATCCAAATGATTATAATACAAGGACAGCACCTTCTCTGATTTTTTTTTTAAATTGTTAATTCCCGTTCCGTTATTTACATCGCATTCCATTTGTCATTGTTTGGCCATGTAATTCCGTAACCAAACCTTTCTTTTCTTTCCCTATCTCTTTAACTTTTTCTCCAACACTGTATCCCCTATCTCCTTCCTTTTTTTTTACATTCAAAGAGCCTGTAAGGTTCAATCTATTAGACCTTAATTAATGATGGAGTAATAAAGTGAGGTTAGGACTTCAAATATCATTTGGGTCATTAGTGCCTCACTGCTTGAAAGCGAAATGAATCAGGAAACACGACATACATTCTGAAGAGATAATGTGGCCCCCAGGGACTTTACTTTAAGGGGAAAAAATAGACGTAATTGGTTGGCCTGCATTGCATACTAGGTTCCAATGTAGTCACCATGTAAATTTGATATTCATCGGCTGATGGTTTATTCAAATGCTAATCGGTAACACGAAGAGGTCAAAAAGTAGTTCATACACAATTGAATTAAAATGGTATTTAGTGCTCTTAAACATAATAACAGATATTATCAGTAAAGCATTGAAATGATGATGATGATGATGATGATGTTGATGATGATGTTGATGATGATGATGATGATGATGATAATATTCATGGATTAACTGCTTCCGCATATACACTTCAAAGAATCTTGGGTAAATCGAAAAAAGGTGCAGAAACTGCATTTCTAAATTTATTAGCGGGGGGGGGGGGGGTGGATTTGCTCAGCAGGATAGATAACTGCGACCTGTGTTGTCCTCATATATCTTTCAAATCTAACTGAACGAATTTATACGATTTGTACTTTTATAAAGACGATCTCATTACCGGATGGCTTGTTTGATGTTGGCTTTGATAACATCGACTACAAGACGTTCAAGCTCCATTTTTGGAATAATTTGTCCTTTTCACACTGTTTTGTTACATGATTCTAACATTCTCCTTCAATGATTGATTCTATTTCACATTCCTATATATTGTCTCCAAACGACTTTCATTCTGTCCTTGATTTTTATATAGAAAATCTTTAAATGTTTCCCATGTTAATATTAGATCCCTCAGTAAGAATATTGAGGCATTAAGGTTATTGTATGAAAATTGCATCGAAGTGAAATTTGATATAATTGGCTTGTCATAAGTTTGGAATGTATCGCACAAGTCTGACTTGAATTTAAAAGGATAAATGTTGGAGGTTAAATGTCGAGATAAAAAATTAAGAGGAGGAGGAGTTGGGGTATACATCCGTTCTTCCTACGAATACGTAGTGTTAGATTATGATGTTTCTCATGCCGAATCTATTTGGTTAGAAGTTGATACATGTGAAAGTCAGAAAATGGTTGTTGGTGTATTATAGAAAGGCCAATACAGATATAACAGTTTTCCAAGATAGATTTTTTGGGTGTACTTGAGAATATCAAAGTGGGCAAGCATAAATGTATTTTGTTAGGTGATTTAAATATAAATGCATTATGTACAGATGAAATGGTACAGGAATTTGGAACAGCTATGTAATGGTTAGGCTTAGCTCAGATGATAGAATCCCCAACCAGAGTGGCAAATGGTACTGCGTCATTATTAGATCATATTTATACAAACCTAAACATGTTTGAGACTCATTCAGGGATAGTAGAAAGTGATTTATCAGATCACTTTCCAGTGTTTACATTTTTCAAAGACTTCTTTACAAAAAGTCAGTCCACGGGAATGAGATCAATGTTTAGATGTTACAAAAAGTATGACCTTCAGAAATTCAACCATGATCTTGCAAACCTCAACTGTTCAAACATATATGACTGTGATGATATAAATATGGCATACTATGCTTTTTGCACTTCCGTTACTGAACTCTGTAATAAACATGCCCCTTTTATCAAAAAAATCAACCCCAAAATAAAGTAAATGGTAAAAAGCCATGGATCACATATGCAATTATGAAATCTATAAAAGAGAAACACAAATTATATTCAAAAGTACTTAAATCAAACTATGGAGAAGAAAACGTCAAAAAGTATGAGAAATATAGAACTTTTTTGACCACTGTTCTGAAAAATGCTAAAAGGAATTACTATAGTACTTTACTGAATGATAATAAGAGCAACACCAGCAAAACATGGTCAATCATTAATGAAGTATTGGGGGCAAAAGCGCATCAATAAATCAAGTAAGTAAATTAATTAAACAAGTGGATGGGCAAAATGAAGAGACTTGTAAATCAAATATTGCTAATGAATTTAATAATTTCTTTGTGACTGTTTGACCAAAACTATCTAGCAAACTTCCACAGCGAAATAAAGAATTCATAAACCATTTGGGGACATCAACTGAGCAATCTTTCTTTTGGAAACCAGTCACGCACACAGTTTTAAACCGCTTGCAATCTTTAGACACAAAGAAAGCAAGTGGTCATGATAATATTCCAGCAAGATTACTAAAAGATGGTGCATTTCATGTGTCCAAAATGTTAATGTATATTTTCAATCTTTCATTATTTAGAAACTGGAACATTTCCTGATGAGATGAAAATTGCGAAAGTGACACCGCTATATAAGAAGGGAACTAAATACGAATGTGGAAATTATAGACCGATATCTGTTTTACCTGTTATATGTAAGATATTTGAAAAGATTGTAGATATAAGACTGCTTCATTTTTGGAAACAAAAAAGATATTGTATCAGCATCAGTATGGTTTTAGAAAGAAGTACAGTACGAAGCTCTCAGTGATAAATTTGATTAATAATACATTACGATCCATTGATGATGGGCAATGTGCACTTGGAATATTCATTGATTTCCAAAAAGCTTTTGATACAATTGATCACAGTATTGATCACAGTACTGTCACATTATGGTATACGAGGTTTGCCTTTGCAATGGTTCCATAGTTACTTTCAAAATCGATTCCAATTTGTTAAAATCGGGAATACACTATCAGACAAGAGGCAAATCAAATGCGGAGTTCCGCATGGGTCTGTTTTAGGCCCTACTCTATTTTTTATTTATATAAATGATTTACCACTAGTCACAGACTTTTTTTAATTTAGGCTATTTGCCGATGATTCAAATCTATTTCATACATTTCCGCCTCACCAGCACATTGATGTGCATGAAATTAATGCAAATTTACATCTGGTTCAAGAATGGTATTTTGCAAATAGACTTACAATCAACTCAGCGAAAACAAATTTCATGCTTCTAAGCAGTCGAAGGATGATGCCCTTTTTAAGAGGAAGACTTGAAATACTTATTTGAGAAGGATATACGAGAGGTTGCTACTTTTGTTGGTATACATATTGATAAACACTTGACTTGGAAACCCCATATTCAACAGGTAAATAGCAGTATAAGAAAAAAAGTCGGAATCTTGTTTAGGCTAAGGCATTTCATGCCGAAACACACTCTGATATTGTTGTATAAAGCTCTAATGCAACCGCATATTACATACGGTATTGAAGTATGGGGGAGTACTTATAAAACAAACCTTCAATGTATACTCTATACACAAAAGATGGCAATGCGTGTTATTACCTTAAGTTTTTTTTGAGATCCCACTCGAGACCGTTATTCCAATCTATGAGAATCTTAAATGTGTTTGAGTTACATCATCTAGCAGTAGCAACTTTCATGTTTGATTTGGTGCATAGAAACTTATCCACTCCCTTGTTGATTATTGCGACATCATACAACACAGTTATTCAAGGAGACAAAGGGTGGGAGGACAGTTGCACCTTCCACATTTTAAAACGACTCAGGGTAAATTTTCAATGTCATTTGTAGGTAGCAATTGTTGGAATAAACCCCCGTGTGGTATAAGACTAGAAATACAAGAACAGGTTTTCGCAATGCTGCAATGCAGTTGTTGTTAAATGATACGTAATCATTGTTGTTAAAAGATAATTTAATCATAGATTAAATTCTACAACCCACCTTTAGTTAGCACTTAATATATATAGTATTAGACTAGCACTTGTGCTATTTTCTGGTTCCATTTTACCATTTTCCCCCTTGTTTTTGCCATGATCTAATTATATAATCTTTTCCTGTAAATATTGTAAATATTATAATGTACTGTATCTTGTTATTGGTAAATAAATTCAATCAATCAATCAATCAATAAAAAAGCTCTAGCATCCCAAAAGCACGCCGAGTAGCATGTGAGCAATAGAACCACACGCATGATTTTAAATTGTCACAGTACCTTACAGCAGAAAAGTCCATTAACGGATAATATGAACAGATAGAGCTAATCAACATATGTCTAAATTCAGCAAGGATTTTTTTTAACGAAAAAGCTAAAAACAAATTTTGAGAGAAGTGGGCATTCGTCGAAACAGCAGCAGTTGCGTAGCTATATTGGGATACGAGGAACACGAACCTCCATAATTGAATAGTATGCAAAAAGAGAAAAGAGAGAGAATAGTGAGAGAGGGACGTAAAAGATGATTCCGCCCCTGTAACCCCATCCCCGCCCCCTCCCTGCTATGTGTCATTGCTCGCTAGTAGCCGATATGGCTAGATTGACGCTATGTCATTATACTGTTAATACATGGTTAATCCATGGTGCGTTGGTGCGATCTGGCAACACGAAGGTTTTTATCGTGGTGTACTATACGCACGAGGCGCAAGCCGAGTGTGTTTGACACCACGATAAAAACCTGCGTGTTGCCAGATCGCACTAACGCACGAACTCACAACCATGTATTAATAGTTTTATAAAACGGGTCGTTATGAAGTCTATACAAATGGTTACGAACACCATAAAAGCGCCAAGAGTCGCACAGTCATGGAGACTGCCATTTGCATTCCTGGATGACATCACAGAAGCGCAGCCAACAAACGTCATGCGCGTTTCAGTGCGCTAAAATGACAATTAAACTACGCGATTTCATTGCGTTTTAAGTTTGCACGCACCAGAGGTACGCGTACGTGCAGCTCAGCAGTGCTTTAGAGCCTTCTTGCCGTGTGTTATCACATTTTTTGTTGCACGGTCACGTGGTGCTATTTGACCAATCAGGATGGCTACATTCTTGAACCCGTTTAATAGTAAACACTAGTAGAATATTAAATACCATTAAAGGACAATCCAACCTTGGAAATAAGATGATTTGAGCAAACGCAGAAGAAAAACAGGATGGTGAAAGTTTGAAAGAAACGGGACAAGAAGTAAGAAAGTCATATTCGAAAAAAGAGATCATTATCAAATTGGCAATTTGTTGAGTCGATTATGACATATTGGCGGTCAACTCTCCCGTTTGTCAACACTTAAATATCATTAATTTGCGGTTTTCTCCTAAGCGCCTTTTCCCTTGGGCCAGTACTCAAAACATATTGTAGAAAGCATATTGTTATAAATCCTCATAAGAGAAAAAGAATCTACCGAGTAATAATTTTTTTGGGAAAAATTACATTTTCATTAGTCATTTTGTGTGTTGGAGCATAATTATGGGGAGGTTGTCCGGCACTACGTCACAGCGGCATTACCGATTCGGCCAATTTTAAATCCCTATACGTATAATAATTACAACTTTCCAAAAGTCATAACTTTCTTCTTGCTTCTCCGATTTCGCTAAAACTTTCAGCAATCTGCTTCTCTGATTTTTCCTCTCTCTTTCAGAACAACTTGCCATTAAAGTTTGATAAAAGTTTCGACAATTGTTTTTAATTCCGTTCCTACCATTTCACTCATTTGTCAAAAATTCATTTCTTTTTCAATGAACCTAGTTATAATTCCTACAGTTAAAAAAATGTCATATCATACATTTCTGTGAAATACTATAAAATTTCCCTTTTTATTCTTAGATTTAAAAAGAGCGTAATGCCATCCGCATAATACGCGGATTAGTGGACATAGGCAAATACAATGGTGTAGCTACGGTGCGAGGAGGGAGAGAAAGAGAGAGGGGGAGGGGGAGAGAGAGAGAGAGAGAAGGGGAGTGGGATAACGCAACTAAAAAAAAACAACGATACCCCTCACACGCCCTCTCCAACCTAGCTATAGCCTCTTTATGTTGCATTTCATATCTATCTATAATATTTATGGTATCCCCCCCCCCTTTTCCCATGCCACAGATGTTCATCAGTGGCTGGTCCTATGCTCTGCTACTGACTAAAGGCTCCGTAATCACAGAGATATTTCCAAAATTATTGTTGGGGGCGCCCCTTCCAAAAAACACCAGCAATAGATATCCAAGATATTTTGTCCCATAATGTTAACGACTTCATCAAAGACTTTAGTATGATTGTAAACAACCCTATCATAACTTGGATCAGATAGGAATAAGATAATCATCAAGGACAATCATAATATCAATATCAGTCAGGTCCTTTTGACTTGTCCAATTCAAAGCCATACCTTTTACGAGTAATGAACAGCATGACATGGATACGACGCACTATTATGTAAACTTGGCGCTCTCGCAGCGCAACGCCCGCACTTTCCGACTTCCAGCTCCTCGCGGCTGCAATTTATTGAAACTCCATTCAGACAGATACTCGACATTCGACAGGGAATAACATCCAATTCCACAATCTCGCATCTCTACCACTCTCATACCAGAGCTATCCCCTGGTTTACTGATTAAACCCTTTGGTGTTTCGCATCCGAGGCAAATATACTTTTTAGGGCGTGCGCTGGAATCGTGGAATACAGTTGGACATAATTCACGATGCTCTTTCCTCCATACTGGGTAAGTTGTTAACATCTTTATGATTATTAAGGTGGTTCTGAAGCATATGATCTTAATTAAATAGTCAGGAGGGCTACGGCGTATTACAGATTCATACCAATGACCCATCTTGGGTCGATGAAACGTCTTCCTTTTGATATTTATTCGTATGTATCCTTATTTGTTTCTTGCTTGATACAAGTATGTATATCTTTCCAATAATTAGTAGTATTTAGTGACGGACAATTATGATGGACTACTTCCGAGCCAGCGAACAGACTGAGCGAGTAAAACTTTTAAGACTCTCAATTACACCAATAAGCAGTGATTGTTTATTATGTATTAACTTATAGCATAAAAAAGGGGGGTAACTTCGCTAGTCATAAGGACCGCTATTCATAAGGACCACTTATTCATAAGGACCGCTATCTATAACGCATGACTAAATGAATAGCGGTTTTGTATGAATAGCGGTCCTTCTAAGTGGCGAGCAAACCATAGACAAATTACCTCGCTGTTCATAAGGACCTCCATTCATAAGTACCACTATTCATTACTATTCATAAGGACCGATATTCATAACGCGTGTTAAATGAATAACGGTTTTTTATGAATAGCGAGCGGACCCGAAGAAAGGAACCCAACTGGATTTTGTTTTCCGGTTTCTTTGAATTTTGAGGACCACATAAAATCGTCACACAGGTCACTATTCAAGAACCGGGAGTTGTAAAGTATTTATTTATATCAAAACCATTTAAGCTCAACATGCGTTTGATTTTATCTGGATGTTTTTATTAGGTGTCATTATTTGAACGCCCGCTAGAGATAAACGTGACCAAATTCAACGAACGGTAATAAAAATACTCCATAAACGTATAAAGTATACAATATGCTTACAATCGAATGTATTGTATCTTCTTTCATTGCATTTAACAGAGATTAGTATACTCAATATTTTCACCGAATAGTTTCAGAACTAATTTTATTAGTTTTCATATCTGGTTAACATAAGATGTTCAACAACAAAAAATCCAGCAAACCCTTTTAACCCTATACAGACGAGACGCAAATCCAACGAATTAGGTATTGACCAATAATTCTTCAAACACTTTTGCGAAGTAAAGCGTTATTATACCCTCGCATTACCTTGTTAATTTTACACTAACGACAGTCATGACAGTGACATATAGTAGGGGTCATTATTTGTTCGTTGATAGGATGACGCGTGAGATATACATACTTCATGGTTTTAATATATTTATCCTCAAAGGTTATTCATGGTCTTTTCATTTGAAGCTACATATTAAAATGAATTTGACTATTTAGTCAGATTTTTTTGGGTTAGATCAATAGCTTAGTGTGTTGGCAATATTTTAGCTTGTGTAGAGTAAATGTCTGTAATGACAATGTTGAATGGACATGTATTGAACATTATTCCAATGAATGAAAGAAAGCACAAAATAATGTATCATGTTGGTTTCATTTAAAATCGTTTCTTGAAATAGGTAGGCCTACTGAGTCATGCTTTCTTTGTTATTTCTGTAATTTAGCATTCAATTCAATTTAAGCACTGTAAAAAATAACTGTAAAACTACAGGTTTTTGGCCCTTGAAATGACAAGTTATTGCCGTTATTTCAATTTTACAGTCATTTTCCTGTAAACAAACAGCAAGTTTGTTGGTTTACCGGAAATCAGCATATCTTTACAATCGCCCGACATAAAACACTGTTAAAAAACAACATTTCTCATATTCATACGGCGGTATATGTACTGTGGAAAAACGTGCCCGGCATTCCCGGCATCCTGATTGCCAGGAATTTTTTTACAGTGTCGGTCCTGTAATATTATTGTTGGCTGATTACGAAGATGAAAGGACTAGAATGTAGTAATAATCTCGAAGGTTATTCATTGGCCGGTATTCTGCTCAAATTTAAACCCGACCCTGTGTCTAAAGTCAGTTTTAACGAAGGAAGTTAGATCGGGGTCTCAGTTTTCCTTCTGTTAACCAGATAAATTCTGAATTGTTTTATTATTATATGCTTAATACATGGACCAACTGGTTCCCGTAGGCAAGGAGTTAAAACATGAACTTAGACTCAGCGTCGGGTTTAACTGAATAAGTAGTATATCAACCACAGACTTCATTTGTAACTTCTCCCGAAATGAGTACACATCCCCGCTTTTTTAGTAATGTAGATGGTTCATTGTCCTGTAAACTCCAAAAAGTATTTAGGACAGTATCGGTTGGCAAATGACATAGCGTGAAGCCAGTCAATCAACGAGAGATCAATTATATTGCTTTCATTCAGTTGTATCTTCATTGAGTTTTTTTTATGACCTATTCTTGGGGCACCCGTATTTTCCGAAGGTTTTGCAATTCAGAATGTAATATAGATCTTTATATTTCGTTACGGAATTTCGGAATTATGAACTTTCCGAATTGTAAACCCTATTTCATTTTCAGAATTACATGTATAAACCCTATTTCATTTTCGGAATTACATGTATAAATCCTGCTTCATTTTTGGAAGTGCAGACCTTCGGAATTAAGATGCTCGGAGTAACGAACCTTTCAGCAAGTTGGGACTAATTAACTTTCGGCGGTTCAAGGAACATTTGGAATTATGAAACTTCGAAAAAACAGATTCTTTACAGTCCAGTCCATTATGATATAAATCCCATTATTTTGTCTGCAAACAGATGCAGTCTGTCTGTAATAATTCGGTTTGAAACACTGTCCCCTATAACATGCCCGGCAAAGTCTTGGATTTTAAAGATTTTCGCCTGTATTAACACTATTGAATCACTGATTAGCTTAAGATCTGATGTTCATAACTTATTGGTTTCATCTCAAGTTCAAGTTTTAATTATATAATAGTAATACGATATGAAGCTTTATTCCTGTCTAAGAATGTTCATGTTTATTTATACAGGGTAGCATTGCCATTTGTAATATTGCTTTCCACAACGACCCTGTCAGTGTTCATTATGTACATGATCAATATTTTTCAAGATTGAAATAACAGGGGAAAATCATTCCATTGTAAAAATTAGTTACAGAAAATCGTTTAAAATCAAATAATTTTTCAAGAAAGATGTAGTAAATAAAGATATTAAGAAAGTTGTTTCCAAGTCTTGTTCTATATGTTTTAGTGTGTAAATTCATTAATCTCTAAGGGAGTCTGAACGAGATAGACAATCAAAATGGATATGACCGTGGCCTGGTGAAGGCCCTTTGCCATGAAAGCTAATCTACCAGCATCAACAAAAAAAAAACAACAGAAATATAAGAATATATAAAATAATAGACTCACCCGTATAACGATGACATCTATGAATCATGAATAGTCCGAGAGACTTTTCTTCTGCGACACGTTCGTTATTAAACATTTATCGTCAGCCATCTGGAAGTGACAAAAACTTGATCCCTAAATAAAGACGTCCTGAAAGAAAAACCAAACAATTTTGATTTATGATGAAAGCTATCACCTTTTACCAGTATCCTTAAGGAATGAAAGCGTTGAAGAGAGCTCTGTAATCTCTTTAGACCTCGCTCAGGCTAGCTGAACCGCTTTAAAATACAAAAACTAAACAAAACCCAAAAAGAACAAGCAAACAAAACAAACATACAAACGCCGCAGCATAATAAAATGAGATAAGCATAGTACGATTCGCATTTTGTTACTTACAAGACATGGATAACTATAATATACTTACCGACCTTAGATAATTAAAAGGCCTCTGTTATTCGCTTCTACATTTTCTCACCTCCATTTTCCATTCATTTACACATAAATGGCATTCTTTTTTTCCCAGAAAATAAAGATATCATAATGTAAGATTAATAAGTTGATGAGGTTTGTGAAATTTCTCAAAATAACGCTACGATAGGATTACATTTTGTAAATTTTGAAATTGTATCCTTCGATATTTTCTCTCTGCACGGCATTTTCTGAAACAGGGGGTTATTCGGCCTTGACCTTCATTTCCGTTTTCTATTTAAACAACTTATAGATTTTTTTTTTTAATATCTTACACCAACACAGATGAACTTTCATGATCGTAACTTATAGATTCAATGTATTTTGATAATGAGTTATTAATCATCAGTTGTAAAGCATTCACACTTCTTTGAAAGTGCCTTCACATTTTTACTCGCAATTTCACGGAAACACTTAAGAGTAGACATTAAACATAAAATACTCAGCAATTTTAAAATGACATGGGAAGTAGTAACACAGAGCAGTAGCGTAGCGTGGGTCAAAATATTTAGGGGCACCTGCATTAAATGCGAATTAATAAGGTGAGCTAGGGTCCTCTTTTCATGTTCCATTGCCTCCTCTCTCTCTTTTATCTCCCTTTATTTTAGTTGGGGGAGGGGCACTTGTCCCTTGCGCCCCCCGTAAGTACGCCATTGATCCTTAGTATGCGGTCTCCATTATGACGCTTTAAACGTAATACCCTAGTCCTACCAACGATACTCATACACGATCGACAGCAGGCCGAGCAATTAATGACATGACCTCGAATGGCAAAGAATCGATCGATTTGCAATCGGTGTGACTGAGGTCCAACCTACACACATAGCCGAAGCGCAATGAGGAGATCGATTAGAATTATGCTTATTAATTATAAATTTAGCATCATGAAGGTCAGTGATGAGTAAGGTATATTAATCTGAATCAGGAATATGGATGCAAGTCAGAGCCCAGCAGTCCTTCCAAAATGCAGTAAATTTACCAGCTGGCTAAAAGTAAACATTTCCAAAGCGTTAATGGTCGTGATGGTATAAAAATATTGAAATTTGGATCCAAGTGTTCATTACCACTTGCTGTATCTCTTCCTCCATACCATTAAAAGGTTTCACATGTACTGTTAAAAAAGTTCTGTCCCTCTAACGGTGTATATTTTATGAAATGGGTAATCGTTTAGACAAGGCTGAAGTATTTCACAAGTGGTCTGGAGTGGAGAGTGTGCAAGGCGAGTGTAGAGTCGTAATTGAATCCAACGACATGCGTAGCAATAACATCAGGCTAAGTATGGGATAGGAAGAAAAACGAATGACAAATATCAGAACTCGACATTATCACGATGTCTTAGACGATTTTCTTCACCTTCACGGTGAATCACTAAAGTCTCGTGTGACACTTATTTACTCGATCATTCAAAGGCAAATCCACCCTTGGCAGGGAGTTGATTTGGACGATAGCAGAAAATCAAAGAAAGAGATTTAGGACAATTCCAATGAAATTTATGAATAATTTAAGAATTATTAATTGTTAAAAGCTTGAATCTCTTTACCTCTCATGCCTATATGGGAATTGCAAATTGTCCCTATTTATTCCACTAAACAATATGTCAAATACATATATATAATTTTTCAAAAATCTGTTCTTTATTGAAGGACCTGTAACAAAATGCTATCCACAATATATCAAAGTGAAGCTCGTGGGAAAAGGTATTTAGGAGACAGCGGAAAATTAAAAATATTTATCTGCACAACAGATATGTTTCCAAATGACGTCACAGCATCCAATCGTCAATGTATATATATAACGCGATGCTTATATAGCGCATATCACTGCCATTGCGTCTCTATGCGCTTAAAGAATTGAAAAGTAGGAGATTACAGATGCCATTCAGTTGGAAGAAAGTCATTTATAGTGCTTTTTGAATAGATAGGTTTTCAAGGAGGATTTAAACTTCGGTATTGTGGGTGAGTTTTTTAAATGAGATGGGATATCGTTCCAGAGTGACGGAGCAGCATGAGAAAATGACCGCTCTCCATAAAACTTTGTATTTACATGAGGGCATTGTAAGAGGTTTTTCTGAGCCGATCTGAGCTTTCGGGGAGGATCATACTTCACTAAAGTTTCACAAAGGTAATTTGGGGCCGTGGAATTAAGACATTGATAGGTAAGAAGTAGTATTTTAAATATCAAGCGTGACTTGACTGGCAGCCAGTGTAATCGTTTCAAAACTGGGGTGATGTGAACTCGTTTTCTTGTGCAGGTTATTAATCGCGCAGCAGAATTTTGAATTACTTGGAGTTTTTTCAGTTGCATTTCAGGCATGTTATATATCAAACTATTGCAGTAATCGATGTGGCACATAACCAGAGCCTGTACAAGTGTTTTAGTTGTTTTGTGATCTAAGAACCGACGCACCTTGTACGAGTACGAGTACGAGTCCCATATATTTAGGGATGTCATTTGACAAACATTCACAACTTTGTTATTGTTTTACTGAATTCGTCCAAAGTTTAAATTATGTATTTCTCTGATTTTTTTTCTTTGAAGGTTACTTGTTAATAGCGTAAGATTGTCCAGTAATTGCTCATTTTTGGACGCCACTTTTAGTATATGTCTCTACAAGTTAAAAAACATTTGTAACGGTAAAGTGAAGTTTTCACGATTAACCAATCTAATTCTGTGTCGGGTTTACAAACTAGATGTTATCAGACAGACCCGTATGTGTGTAGATAATATTACCATCAGCCACCATTATCATAGCACAGTGGCGCTAAAGCAATTAATGTAATTAGTAGACAAACATTTATCATCATATCAATGCCCTTATCTCATTACAATAGGAAAATAAAATAGTTTTAAAGGTGAAATATAAATAGTCGAGACTCAATTTTTAGCTCTCATAAATATAAGACGTTAATATTCCAAAATAATGAAAGAAAAATATCCTCATCACATAAACGATATCAAACCTATAATCAAATCTGCGGGGAATGCTTCACTATTTGTGGAGTAGTACCAATTTTCAGTCCAGAGATTCTTCCCCGAAGGTTGAATAATTCTGATAAGGTACTGTCGGAGCGCGATAGTGTTTACGTATGCTATAAACGTCGTAATTGAAATGGATGCTTGTCAAGTATTGATAACGGGACCTAGGACGATGCACATAACAATTCATCACGGAGTATTATTATTTGACACCCGCCACCTTTGCTGATTTCCAATTCTAATGTAATGGTGCATTCTGCACCTCTGACCATAATTGACCATGGGTCATCTGCGTACATGCCCTACATCGCATTCACGCCAGTAAAGGTCAGATACTGAGGCGACGTCTGGGTTTCTGAATTTAAATTATCATTGAACAGTAGATTCCATGTCCTAAGTAAGAAGTACTACATGATTGTAATAATGTAATCTAACTTCCTAATCTTGTCTCATAACAAAAATGATATAACTGCAATTGGTTGTTTTTCCTCTATGATCATTTCTTTATTTCTCCCCTCTTTCTAGACATGGGCATCACATTAGCACATGCAGCTGGCATACTCATCGGTCCATTTATTGGGGGCACTGGTATAATGAGGGGGGGGTCTTTTGATAAATTTTCTGAACGACATTGTCGGTATCGTGGGATATCTGTCTACCGTGATGTCTCGTTTGGCAAAAGATTGGGGTTCTACATTAATTTGATTACTAACCCCTTGGTTCTGGAGGCCCTGCTATCTATTGGCAGTAGAGGTGTTGTGGATCAGTGGATAAGTCCCCGGACTGTGAACCACGAGGTCCGGGGTTCGAATCCCACCGCAGCACTAGCGTCCTTTGACAAGACGTTAATCTACATTTGCCACTCTCCACCCAGGTGTTAAATGGGTACCCGGTAGGATGCGAAAGTTAATGTCGTTTGCTTAGCAATGTGAGCGTCACTGTACTGCCCATTGCTGGAATACTCCCCAGGGAGCGGAGAATGTGCATACATTGTGTGCGGGCATGCCAGAATCCGATGACCGGGGTAATAATATATCTGTAAAGCGCTTAGAGACATCACCGATGTATTAGGCGCTATATAAAAGCGGAATATTATTATTATTATTATTTTTGATATTTTGGAGGATGACGTTGTATTCAAGATTTAGAATAACTATATACATGATGTTTTGCTCTGACTAGATCAATGCATTTGACAGAAGACTGTGTTGAATAGTCAAAATAATTGTCCCTAATTCTTCAACTACATTTATTTCAAGTTAACTATAATGATCTTTTTTTGTCGTGTATCATTAGTTATATAAATCAATTGAAATTTGGTGCCTCTGCCACGAATCGTGATTTTTTTTTAAAATAAACCATAAACGATATGAATGCACCTTAGGGAGTAATATTGGCGTGCGCTCTAAGAGGCGGAATCGTTATTAAATCCAATAGACCATGTGATAATAATACTGCGGTCAAGCAGTATTATTATAAGTATTATTAGTATAACGAAAAAACTGTGTCAAAATCTCCCATTGAGGCCTTGTACAAAATTATAAAATAGGCTTAATCCACTCCCTTCCATATTTAAGATCCGGGTACCGCAAAGCCCCTTAAATACATGTATTGATGAGTGTTTAATTGATGAAAATCAGTGGCAATACTGTAATAATCATCCTATCATGCTCTGAGAATACGATGACAACTCATACCCCCTCGCTCTCTCTCTCTATCTCTTCTGTCATGTCTCTTCCCTCCTTTCCCCCTCTCTCTCGCATTGAACTTTAACCCTGATTATAATTATTCTTCGTTTGGGACTGCATAAGATTCGTAAGCTTATATGTACTTTTTCTTTGCTCTTCATGGTATTAGAAAGAAAAACCGGATTGTAGTCGATGGCTCTGCGATGCCATCTTTAGTCTCCTGCTCTATTTGCGTAGAAGATTCATGTATCATAATCTCCTTTAAGAAATCCATCTTATTCGATCTCGGAGATGAGAACAAATGCTTCCAAAAGCGTCGAATGTCCCGAATAAAATGCTGGAGCTCTTGCAAGCCTGTAACGAATCCAGCGCGAAGAGAGATCGGTGGATTAAGCCGAGAAACCAATCCCGAAAATTTATCAACAATCTTCGATGAAGAGTAGGAAATGTCAACAGGGATGAGAAATGGATGCAGCTAGACAGCATAACAAAAGGAGAGAGAGATGTAGAGCGAGAGAGAGAGAGAGGGGGAGGGGGGACACAGGATGGTGTGAAACTAAAAAAAAAAAGGTGGGGACAGCAGCATTGTCTAATAAGCATTTTCTAATAAAGGGGGCCTGGGGAAATTTGCCTTCTCTGATTTTCGACCAAAGAAAGAATTTCTACCAAGAAGAAAATGTGAACCAAATTGTTCATATAGTTAGGAATTCATTTGTTCGTCAAAATCTTCTAAGTCGCTCTAAAACTCAATAAATTTGCATATAATTATTCTCAAACACTTTCTGCTCTTTGGCAACGCAACCTCGCATAAGAATGCTGTTATAAAGCATAATCACGGTACCGATCGAGCCTTAATTGTGTACATAGGGGGTTATTTCCTAAATGATAAATATGAAATATTTATATTAGACAGAGGAGTGAACCAATTATATAACGTCCTGAACCACCGCTTCATAATTAAATTACATGTTATGAGTGTTGTTAACACTTCGTATCGGCATTGCCTGTGTGAGTTTGTTTCCTTCTATGACAATTATCTGCTTATGTTATAAAATTTTGTACGAATTACCGGCTAACATTAAAAAAATATCCATTAATTTAGATGAATTACGAAAATTGCCCATAGGTTCCCGACTCATTCGCTCAGTTCTTTGGCGGCACGTCGATAATTTATCAGAAGTGCATTTATACGCAACTAAAATTAATCCCCGGAAAAGGAACAGACGAGCTTAAAATTACGGAGATACATGTCTCTATTTTAAGCAACATTATCTAAACAAGTTTCAAGACCTTTAATTGACGGCAAAGTTTTCCCATCTTTTTGTGTAGTAATTGGGGAGGGTTTCTTTTTCTAGAGTTTCTTAGCTATCTTAGTTAAGGGACTGAGATAGTGAATTGATATGGGTTCTTTGCTGTCTGACAATGATGGGGTAAATTAATTGTTTTTAATATGACAAATCATCAAACGAAGTCGATGCATGCACCCACTCTTCGTCTTTCTCTCGTTTATCTGTATCTTCACCACGCTATCCCAGTGTTACTATGTCTGTGAAATTAAAAAAAAAAAAAAAAGCATATGTCTCCCCCTCCTTCTCCCCACTTCATTGTGTGTTGGCTAAGAGTAAGAGTAAGATTTTGTTTGTAATAATTCTCTCTTTCTCTCTTTCTCCCTCCATCTCTGTCATGATCGCAGAGACTTTCCGGAAATTAATCCAATGGCATACTTCAACTGTGCATGCAATAGCCTATTGTATTGGAGTGAGAAAGTTTTCATATCATTTATATTTATATGTATATATATATATATATATTATATATATATATATATATATATATATACATAATGCGAAAGGAAATATATATATATATATATATATATATATATACATATATATATATATATATATGTACATTATATTTATCTCCCCGCCCCCCCCCCCCCTCTCTCTCTCTCTCTCTCTCTAGGGTACGATAGCTCACGGCATAACTATCTTCAGTGAGGTAACTTTGTGGCAGTTTGGCAATGCCTCACTTATTTGACTTAGCCCTGTTTACTATCGATGTGAAGAGTTGAAAGTTTAGGGCTTGTTATTATGTTAAGCGATATTCTTTAGTGTGCCCGTAGCGTTACTCTGACAGCGAATATCCAGGCCCATAGATGTTACATACTTATTGGTTTAACCAACAATAATCGCCCTGCTCAATGACACTTTCTGTTTATTCCTAGCGTGGGACAACTTCTCGCAGGGCCTTTTTTTCTCTTTCTTCTTTGCTTAGGTCACCTACAAAGTATTATCCATCTCCAAGATATAAAAGTAATCTTTTGTTCAGGTAGCGCAATTGCATCTTGAAAGGATAACTCTCTTTTCTCTTTTTCCTGCTTTTTTCACTAGTTTTAAAGGTTGTAGTTTAATTTTCCTGCAATTACAGGGTGATCAACGGCCTTAAAATGTAATTATTATGGATCTTTGGAGGGGTTTCCCAAGTTGCTATAAGGTTTCACATATTAATTAACTGTCCTCTTTGAATGGCTTTTATCTCCTTAATATTCATGTAATCTAACCCGGGTTTGTTTAGGGGCCTCTTCCCAAGAGCCCTCACCCTTTTTCTTAGTGATCTGATATCAAAAGATAAATCGGTCCCACTTATCTGCTCAGGCTCTCCCAGGGCAGGCTCTCTCAATCCGCTTCTATCTTTCTATCCATGGACCTACGATCTCTCTCTCTCTCTCTCTCTGTGCCATATTTTCCTCTATCTGCCATGGGTATTTTTTTCTCCCTCTCTCTCTCTTTGCTTACATAGACACGGACAAACTCATCCATATCTGTACTCTCACCCACTTCCATTCTCTCTCTGTCCTCCCAATCCTCTTATAATAATGAAAATAATAATTAGGTCTTATTTACCCAGGGTAGCCACATCAGTATAAATACTGCTCTTTCTGCGGGCCCAGGTATCCATTTACACCTGGGTTGAGAGGGACAAATGTGGGCAAAACACCTTGTCCAAGGATATAAGCACCCAGCGAGGATCGAACCCAGGACCTCTCGTATGAGAGTCATGAGCCTTCACCAATATACATACCACAGTACTCACACTAAATAGTCTTAACCCGCTGCTTATACGGGAACATAATGGCTCATATATTAAGCCTATTGGAATTGGAAAAACTATAGTCAATGGGTTAACTTCCCCTCGTTAGATCTACAGACATGGAAAAAAATATTTTAAACCAAGAATGGTTACTGATAGCGTTATTTTTGTGGGAAGAAGGAAATAAAATATCATATAAGCAAGGTACAATCACTGGAATTTCGTATTCATTCAATGAAATACAAAGACAAATCATTTTTATGATTTTGTTTGCATATTATAGTACCCTTATTACTGAAGCTTGGTCTAATAATTGTTTCCAGGGCTGTATCTCCTACTCTCCTATCATCTATCTTCCTCTCCTCCCTCCTCTCCCTCCAACCACTTCTTCTCCTCTCACTCCCTATCGCCATCCTACCTCCACTCTCTCTATCCCCCTTTCTCTCCACAAAGACGAATAACTATATTGGAAAATCTACGTATTCTGCCGAGAAATAAAATCGAAATAAACATGATCACGACTCCGGTGGCAATCGAACAGATTGGATAGCTTTCTACTATTGGGCTTCATAAAGTGCAAGAGTGTTGCGGATTGTAGTCGAGTGGATCAAACACTCGACTGGGGATGCGAAGGTCGCGAGTTTGAGCCCTGGTGTTGTCATGTCCTTTGGCAAGACAATAATCTACATTTGCCACTCTCAACCCATGGTACCTGGTACAAAGAACTTATTTGTATGCTTTGAGCACTTTCATCGGTAGCCTTGCTAGAGCCGGAGAAATATTGGAGCGCCTTGAGCATGTTGAGCAGTTTGCGTGGTGGGTATAAGCGCTATCCAAGTATCAAACCGTCAGCACACGTACATCTACGATTGAACCTCAGGCCCTAGCACTCATTTTAAAAGGACAATACACATTCAGTTTCAGTTTCAGTTTAGTTTTATTTCCACAAATCAATCAAAATACAAATCATACATTCTGGAATAATAAAATTCAATAATAACGCAAAAACAGATATATCATAATAGTCAAAGAAATAAAGAGAGTGATTCAAATATTTACATTCATGTAAAGTGGAGGGACCGCTAGAGATTTGTTGTGAATAGGCCCCGGTTAATGAATAACTTACAGACAGGCGAAAGAAAAATAATAGTAGAAGGGAGGAAGGAGGAGTTAAAGAAAGAAGGGAAAGTAAGATACAGGAAGGGAGGAACTGAACATGAACAATGAAATAGTATAGAACGAAGACAAAGATTGTCACAAGAACGGGGACGCACATGTACTTGACAGACAAGAAAGGATAGACAAACTAAATTGCAAGGGGATCTGCAACTGATATTTCAATATGAAGGATGTTTAACAGGATGTTTCCTGCTGTAGAACGTACTGTAGAGATTTCAATCTTATTCTTTAGCTGTATTTGTATCTGTATATAGTGTATTATATTTGCACTTTTTTGTTGTTGTATTTAATCTATTAATCTATGTTTACTTTTAAGAATGTATGAAATATGTAAGATCTTAGGTATGGCAAAACTTCAAAACAGACCTCTGTGTGTTTCTATTTTCAAAGTTTGTATGTATGAAACTGATTATTGTGAAACATGCAGGAATAAAATAAATAAATAAATAAAATAAATAAAACACTACGTCGCAGCATAACATGGTAAATGAAGCAAGATATACAGAAGCCATGACATAATAAAGAAAGGATATCATAAATGTATCGAATGCATTATCAGATGAATAGAAGAGTATTACCAAAGATTCAGTGGTGTAATGAGTCAAAAAATATTTTTGAGGGGGCTGTGCATAAGCATGAGAGACCCAATTTCTGAATACTTGCGAGCGAGCAAAGCGAGGAAAAAATCTACCTTTTTAAACTGAAAATGTAATTTTGTCATATATCCGGTAGGTAATTTACCTTTTTTCCTTCCCCCTTTTTGCATGAAACTTTTTTTTATTAGGCGTAGGGGGGGGGGGGGGCTGCAGCCTTTTTTGTATTACCAATATTTGTATATGTATATGTTTCGTCGAATTACCCCTGGCAAGAATTCCATAATTTAGATACGGTAGCAATAAAGTGTAATATAACATGTACATAATTTGGGATGGAAACATTGATTTCACTTTGTACATTATACCAGTATTTATCGATAGTATCGAGCAAAATATGAGTTGTATGTACTTTCCAGGTCATTTTCTCATCAAAAAAAGTCTCAGGAATTGATTTGAACTCTACTTATCTGAACCCCACTCACTGAAATATTACCAACTTGAATTGAAATAGATATGCTAAATAGCATAAAATTGGTTCAATGAAAGTCTGTTGGCAAATATCCATTCACAAATACAATGAAACTCAGAGTTAACAACCTCAAGAAGGGTTTGAGAGCTCTTGTGTGAGAACAAATGTACATTTGAATCATCTGCGTGTAGAAGAAATGACAGGAAGCGAGATGAATATTGAAAATAATTTACATAATATAATTATAACAAAAAAATTAGGGCCCAAGAATGCTGTCCTGAGGAATTCCGCAAGTAACTGTTTTGTTCTGTTTTTTTTTTTTTTTTTTTTTTTTTTTTGGGGGGGGGGGGGTACTCTACTCCATTCAGTGAAACAAATTGTGTTCTATTTGTGAGATAACCTTTGTACCACTCCGTAATAATTATGAATTATCGATTGCAATAAATAAAAGGATAACTTTTGGTGAGAAAATAGTGACTCCACAATCGGACAGTCCAGTAAGTGATGGAGCAAATTGTTATTTGTTCCATCGTTTGGCTTCTTGCAAGCCATTTTTACTCGGATTATTGATTATCCATTAACCACATTATGACTCAGAAAGACAAAGAAATGTAGTTGTAGTAATTATGATCATAATCTTTCTAGGATCTTACTTATTCTTTACCCATCTCCAACACATCATGTGGATTATTTTTTTCCAGAAATTTATGAGCCCCTACAATATAATTTCATATCGAACGTTACCATAACTAAAATAAATTATAGTGATAACAGTAGGCGTACTATCTGGGAATGTCATCTTTTTGTCCGTCATACATATTTAGCGCTCAGTAATCTTGATAATTGGTTATTTTCTTTCCTCAACAATTACGATCAACCGGTGTGACGAGATTGCAGTCGAAACTGCACAGGAGAAATCTTACCACGCGAAAATGTATATTTATTTCAAGCAGTCTCACACTACCGAATTGACCTGACCGAAAAGGCGGGTATGAAGAGATCTGTTTGGCAGTCCCATCAATAATAGCCATGGCGGTTCGGACAATAATGATAATGGGAATCAATTCACCGACAGTGAATTACTTTAAATCAATTAGAATATATTTTTCTCAATATTCCTTCAGATTATTAACTTTGTGATCAAGGCTTTCGTAAAATAACAATTTTAAAGAGTAGTCCTTCCAGTGACTCCCTCCAAAACTGCCTATGCAAGTTTGTCTTCCAAACAGAAAAAGATCATGCTATGAGAAGAGCTTGACAGGAAGGTCCTAGAAAAATGCACAACAAGTGAGCCTCATCTATTGGAAATTCTTCAGAAGGCAAAGAAAAACATTTCCGGTGACTTCCTCCACACCTTCTTCCCAAATTGACCAACTGGATGCCCAGGATGTGCAGTGCTGTGGTCGCCATAGGGCGGGTTCTCTGATGAGAAGTCTTTATTATTTAAAAATATATTTGAATAAAACTTCAATACATGTGCATCTCATAACAAACTACCATTCATTTGGGCATTATTTCCTTTGAAGAAGTAACACAATTTTTATTTTTTATTTATTTATTTATTTTTTTTTTTTTGGGGGGGGGGGGGGCATTGTAGGTGGCTACGGTATATGGTGTTTGTGTTCACATTATCTCTGAGCATCGTGACATACGTTGTATTGGCCCTCGTAGGCAGGCCGGGGCAAATCCATAAAGAGGCTGTTCGGAGAGTTTATGGAAATCGTTTGCCGTGCAGTCTACGCAGCCTCCGCACAGAAATCGTACGGAGCCCATATGCAATTTTCTTTTGCCCGTCTCAAGGCACGGCAATGGTGCGGGAGCTGTGGGGTTGCAGCGGGATGACTGCTCAATATCCCGGGTACTGCACGGGCAGCAAACTGCAACCTTGCGAAGGCTGTGCGATGGCCGTGCGAATGTCTGACGAGTCAACAATCTCCGTACGATTTTTCTTTGCCCCCATATTCACAAAAAATCGTGCGTTTGCTGCACGATCAGCGCGAGGCCACCGCGCCATGGCCTTGCGGGGATTGTGCAATGCCACCAAGACATGTCTACGGGCTACGGGCTTTCATTTTTTTTCTTCAAATTTGTATAACTTCAAACAAATTCGTAGAGGCTGCGGAGCCCGTGAATCCGTACGAAAATCTCACGGCCGCCTCCGCACGGAGGCTGCACGGAATGCACGGAAATGGGCTCCGTAGACCAATCTCAGGCCAAATGTAAACTGGGCATAATGGACTATTGAACGAACGAATGAGATGTATTTTAATTAATTATACCCCTGTCACACCGAGGAGGCGGTAACCAGAGCATCAAACGACCGACCAGAAAATGACACTTTTTACTTACAATGACCAATATTGCGTCGGTTTGGGTTCGGTCTGGCGGTTCGACTGTGGTATTAGATAAGGAGAATCTGACTATGGATCTATGCTCGGCATTTATTAATTTTCCAAGTTAGATTCCCACGCTTGCCGATATTTACATGGACATAATCTTTAATTATTCAGTATAAAAGGAAAAGACACCATGTACCAAGCGCATTTCTTATCTGTTTTATATTTCACGAATTCATCAATCTTTGAATGCCGTGAAAGGTCATAGGAGACCCATTAAGGTAATTAGATTTCAATTATGCAATAACATTACGTGCATTCCAGTATCTCTTTAATCTGACTATAAAACTGGGGGTAAATCTTTCATTTTGAAACGGAGTAAGACACATATGCTGGCACGAAATACACTAACTTAACCAACGTTTTTTTTTTTTTGTTGCTTACTTTCTATTTTTCCGTGGGTAAATTAGGGGCATTGGGATATTTGCGATGGAAATATTCGATCACTTTCTGCACTTGCTTCAAGACAGCAATCCCTGCCTAAAGCATCCTCCCCCTTATATATTTAAACAATGATGATTGTTGACATTTCGTCAGTGAGTCCTCTATGTCTATAAATAAAATGCCACATCCAGCACTGTAATACTTTCAAAGTTTGAGTGAGAAAGATCTATTTTTTTTAGTGATTAAAAAGAAACAAATATAAAGGCCACCGCACACCTTACGATCGGTCTGCGATCCGATTTGTGAAATAAATCTCCATGGCATTAAATATTGGCATTTTAACAAATGAAATCTACCCTATTTTGGTTCTGAAAAGTAATATGAATACTAAACATAGAGCTTTGGTTGAGCTGTCAGCTTTCTACATGGAATAATGAAAAAATTTAGTTCCAAATCGTAGGCAGTCGTACGATTTTTATGACGTCACTACGACTCGGAGCCGATTTGTCCATTCCACCGACTAAAAAACTCGGCAAAGGCCGTATTATCGATTTTACTATCTGTATGACTATTCAAATCCTCTACCCAAATATTTTTTTCTTTTTAAATGATTTGTCAAATGATATTACATTTTCTTCTGAAATTGGATGGCAGACCGATCGTAACGTTTGCGGTGGCCATTACACGCTGGACTTACGTTTGACAATAATTTACATTTAACTTTAAACCTGCAGTCTGCAAACATTCCAGTCAACCTGGTTTCACCCTGCCACTGGTTAGTGCGTCGCCTGTAAGGAGAGTGTGTGAGTGTGTGTCGTACAACTACTTGCCAACTTTAAAATAACTCATGCATACCCTTCTTCAGTTGGTTCCATGTTGTTTTCCCGAAGGTTTACAATTCCGAAGGTTAGTATTTCCGAAAGTTCGTCACTCCGACGGTTCGTAAATTCCGAAAATGAAAACGTAATTACAAGAAGTTATGTAGGGCTCTACTGCATTTTCGGAATTACGAACCTTTGGAAAAACGAACCTTCGGAGTATAAAAGTATTAAATATTCAGAATTATTTCGTCATCGGAATAATGGACCCCCTGCTATTGGAAATTTGTGTTTCGGAATTATGAACCTTCGGAAAACGAGTACCCCCCCCCCCCCCCGCCCTCTTTAATCAGTCTATCACCACTGATACCCATGACTGATATATGAAGAAGTCATCCTCGTCATCGAGGAACGGGAACCACAATGTAGTTTTTAAAAATTTGAATCAATATCTTAGAAGACCGGCAATTTCTGGGGCTGACTGCACCGTTCAAAACTTTCGCAATAGATAATAATCAAATGGGGACAAAACGAGGCATTATTATACCCTATAGTGATGACATAATGTTCAAAACGAGAATAAGAACCCACATTATTCCATCAGAACCTTTACAAAGTTAGCAAATTCAGTAGCTGAAGCTCATGTCTTTGCTTGGCTAGAGTTCAGAATCAATCAGAAACACTATAAGAAACTGATGATATATTCATTATAACCTTGTATCGAAAGAGTGGGTGTAATTTCAAATCCATTTCGATTATCTATATTTCATTGTGGCGTCAGCTAGACTAGACCACGATATTTTTTTCTTCATTACAATGGGTTTATAGTTACGGAAACATAAAAGGTTGTTAAGTTAATTACCTGAAGTCATCCATGGTCACCGGTAATATCGATGAATATTTTACCGTATAATTAAATATGTCATAAACGAGAACTGCTTAAGTTAATGAATTGAAATTATTCATGGTCGCATGTGGAAGTGATAAATATATTTTTTATCAAAAGTGTCTTGTCCTCACGTTTATGTTTAGAAGTGCATCACAGATGTCCTTCATATAATAATCATATCCAGGGGAGTTCTGGGGACACTTGCATCATGGGGAGGGTAGATGCACAGGAAATATCAAATGGACAGAATGTGAGAGAAAAAAAAGGCAACATACATGACAGAGTGATGGATAGGTGTGGAAGTGGGTCGTTTTAACATTCTTTTTACGTTGTTTCCCCATCTTTCATTCTCTTTCTCTTTTGCGTAGCCCCCTTTTTTTTAAACAAACATCGTCTCACACTAGGACACCTACCAACATGACAATCACAATTACTCTCCGCCGTTACATCATACTGGCCCTCCTTCTATTCTCAAACAGAATAAGAAAATATTCCCGGTTTTCCACGGAAATATGATTCCCTGAGAATATCCTGATAGAGTTTCAAAACTCTAGAATCATTATTTCAACTAACGTGAGACAGTCAAACATTAGAAATATACCATAGCCAACCATCCAGTCGATTCGTTGTTTGGACACTAGTAAAAGTAATATAGGCGTAAGGAAGGCTGACTACATTCTTTTTGGCCCAACTAAATTTCTTGATATGAGTGATTTACCTAAATTTCCTTGACTTTTCCCTGACTGAAAATGGGAACTAATATACAACGTTCTCCATGATTTCAAGGAGAGTTACGAACCCTGTTAAAATCATGGAGAGCCGGGACGCTTGGTACTCATCGTGGGAAAGTAGTCCTAGTAGCAAATCGTCATTGATATTTTGCCATAGCCAGAATTAACACCTCAGTAACTGGCAATAATTTATTTTAAAGAAAAAGTTAATTTTGAAGACAAAATTGATTTCTCACTTGGGGCACCATGATATATTGATGAAAGTTCTTGACTCTCATACGAGAAGTTTTATGTTCGATCCTCACTCGGTGCTTACATCCTTGTACAAAGTGTTTTACCAATATTTGTCCCCCTCGACGAAGGTGAAAGAAATGGGTAAACGACAATGGCGGGGTAATCATAATTGCAGAGCCCTATGGAAGATTAGTATTAATACCATTGAGGATATTCGAAACCACATTTTCATTTTATCTTGCAACGAATTGCCCCTCAGGTCTTATTCGATCAAATCTATGATTTAATATGCAAGTTATGAGCTCTCGTATTTGTGTGTTTGAGGAATCTGATCTTTCTCTATAGCTAGCTTAGGGCTGACCACACATCACAGAGTAATTGTCTTATCTTCTCCACAAATCTCACAAGTACACGATTCAATAACATGTGATAAAAGAAAAATGGATACACTAAACCGAGGCCTCGGATGTTCAGTAGGAGTTCCCAAAAGCATTTCTTCAGGAAGGCGTTACTTTTCCGGGAAGCGGAATGATCCGGGAATTTCCCATTTTTTTTTAGGATTGTAATTTACTTCGAAAACTTTATGTGGCATGATATTGCATTTCTCTCTCTCTCTCTCTCTCCAAAAAATAAAAAATAAATAGAAATAACGACTGCTTACTAGCGTTATACTAATGATAATTTGTAATCCCGTTTTTGTTATTTTTTCGGAAGGGGAGGGGGGACTTGGAAATACAAATGTAGAAAACTAAGTGAATGTCGAAGTATTCATTATTCAAACTACGTTATGTACTCTTTTCTAGATAAAGGATAATTTATATATATTTGTAGAGAGAGAGAGAGAGAGAGAGAGGGAGAAAGAGAAACACACACACGCACCCCCACGTGCGCGCGCACACCCTCACACACACACACACACACACACACACACAATCAATTCGCTAAGCAGTGTTCCCACTAAGCCGAGTTGTAGTCTCGAGTTACGTTGAGTGTCACACGAACTTATACCCGTGCGAAACCCATTAAAATTCGGGAAATTTCTAGTCGCACGAGGTTTGTACGAGATTACAACGATATTAGTACGAGTTACCAGAGTGCATTAAGAGTTCAGTCCAGTGTATTCAGAGTTACGATGATCTACATACGACTTCCCGTGAGTTATCATGATCTTTTTACGATTTTTGTACGAGTTGTGTATGAGTCCCGTGCGATTGAGATAAGAGATGACGACGCGCATTGTTTTATTGCAAGGCAGGCTGGCATCATCACATGATAAGGCTGCACATGTGCACTTGGAATATGCTCACTAGAAACTCGGGGAAAAGCTCATGCAAAACCCATTGTCACTTGCCAAACTCGTGCACAACTCGAGTTAACTCGCAACAAAATCGTAGTCTTGTTATCAAATATTGGAAACTCGTACAATACTCGATTAAACCATTTTATCATCATGAACTTACTCCCACCAATGTTAGCTTATGACGAGTTCAAACGAGTTGAAGACAAGTACACACGAGTTGCAGACAAGTTGCACCGAGTCAGTCAAAGTTTTGAACATTTTCAAAATTTTGGAAACCTCTCGCGACCCTAAGCCGAGTTTTAAAGAGTTCTCCTGAGTTCAGCCCGAGTAATATCGCGAGTACTGCTTTGAGTCAGCTCGCCACAACTCGCCATAGATCGTGGCTAAATGGAAATGCTTCTTCAGCATGTTCAGACACAAAAACTTAATTATTTCGGCTAGATAAGGCTTCTTCAGAAAATACTACTTCAGTACAAAATAATGCACTAAAGATTTAGCACAAAGCGCGTAACTGTTATTCTGTTTGTGTGTCTCCGTCTTTTAAATCTCCGTGGCAGTACTTTTTGAAACAGAATTATACATATATATATATATACAAATTATGTATAACAATGCGCCCTCCCGGCTATTACCATAATGGCTTTATGGCAACACAATATATATATATATACATACATAATGTTCCACGTATTGGCATAGGCTATGATGATATCAAAATAAAGGAGGACTGAAATGCATTGATTGCCAATTACAGAAATTTTATTCTCCAAATTTTCGGGGGTCCTCCCCCTTCGTCAGGGAAAACGTGAAGTGATTTCGACTGATAAGAAACAATAATAAAATAAAAGCAAACGCAGTCTAAGCGTATATTGCAAATGCATTATGCGCTAGTGTTGCTGGGGTTAAAATTAGGCTTTATGACGTAATAAATGTCACAAATATATCATATATATATATATATATATATGATACTTGAGTATACCTGAAAATGCACATAACCTTCACCCAAGTGTACATAAGGCGTGTGTGGGGGGGGGGGGGGGGGGAGGTGCTCTCTCTCTCTCTCTCTCTCTCGGTAGAGAAACATAGGAAAGAAACCCTGCGGCAAAGAGGGACATCGAATTATTTTCCCCGACGTACATGTATTTAAGTCAATCCCTCACAAACAGATAAACATGTAGTCACTTGTGACGCAAAAGATAGACGAAATGCATTTATTCATTTTGCTAAAGGGTGCTCACTTACCGACTTAAATTACGCTACTTGATTTCGATTCATTTCCCCATTCGGTAAATCAACCACTGAATTATGGATATTCTTAGATTGATGATACAAGCTACAAGTTATTTTAAAATAGGTCCACTTATTGAATTATATTCTAAATCTGAAAGATTCCAATAATCCACCGAATATCAGCAAAACAAAAACATGTTTTTGTATGGAATTTGAAAAATCTGATACAGCAGTTCAAGCTTTCTGAATGAGAAAGGAAGAGTACGAAGCCTTTCAAACTTTAAAAAAAAATGTTCAGTGTACCTAATATTAGAGAAGATGGCTAAAACTGGAGTGATCTCATCATGTCAATGTTAGTATTACTCTGATTCCGTTTTTCATTTTTTTTTTAATGAAAGATAATAATTATCTTTATTACGATGGTTGTGACACTGCCAACGATTTTTTCCCGAAAAGAACGTCATCTAACATATTTACACTCTAAAATAAGGTGGGTAAAAAAGAGGAGCATACATATTTTTCACCAAATCTGGTACATTTTGACTCAATTTTGGGGTGCATTTTACCCACTATGGGGTAAATTTAAAACCTAACTTGTTTCAAAATATAATAGTATAACATATGAGAGAGCAATACACAGACGCCATTTCATCTGATATGACATCGATCTTGTCGACTTGTAAAGCGTACATACAGGATACACCTTTCAATCTTCTAGCTTTATTTCACATATCTGGGAAATAGTCTAAATCATGTGAGAACGATCGTTTTACAGATTTATCGGAAAAGAGTGCGAAACAAATACAAAACCTTTTCCATCATAACAATTACAGGTTTGTATACCACATTCACAGTGCAATTGTTATAATGATACTAAGATAAGAGTGTTGATAGTGATTCTGAAAGCAGATTGTTCATACTGAAGCTCGTACGACACAACCATTTTATGACAACATGATGTTCAGCAGTTCAACTACAGGAATAATAAAATAGAGAAGCGTATTCCTATGTTATTTTTCAGACATCCGAATAAATCATGGAAGCTGATTTTCTCCTTTTGCAGTTGATAAGTATTTGGTACCTGAGCTCACCATGATCTACATATCCAGGGGCGGATCCAGGATTGAGTAAAAGAGGGGGCCGAAAAATGAAAGTTTTTGAAAAGGTAGACCCGTATTTTTTCGGTCTCGCCAGCTTCTCGAAAAGTCGCTCAGTGGGGGGGGGGGGGGGGGGGGGGGGGGGGGGGGGGGGGGGGGTGGGGGGGGGGGGGGGGTGGGGGGGGGGGGGGGTAAGAACAAATTTTTTTTGTTGTTGAAAAGGTTGACCCGTATTTTTCGGTCTCGCCAGCTTCTTGAAAAGTAGCTCAGTGGCGGGGGGGGGGGGGGGGGGTTTGGGACAAAACAAAATTTTCGTCAAACCTTCAAAAATACTTCCCCCCCTTCTCCTTCTTTTTTTTTTTCTTTTTTTCCCCCTCTTTTTTCTTTTTTTTCGACGCCAATAGGGGGGGGGGGGGCCGCGGCCGATTCGGCCCCCCCCCTGGATCCGCTAGTGCATATCCGTCTACCGGACATCACGGCAGCTCTACTTTAACACAAATCTTTCGATTTTTTCACTGGAAGGACTTAGCACAGGTTTCCGAAGATGCAATGAGATTAGATATGTCTTGCATTCATTTTTCTTTTCTTCCCCACATGAACATTACTTTGTTTTCTAACATCAATATTTTATGCCATGTCGGTATTTCTGTTTCCTTGAAATGTTCTATTCATCTTCCAGACGGCTCACCCGGTCCGTAGAATCCATTCAAAAGTGTGATCACAGATTAATCGTTGCGATTTACAAGGATGATATTTCGCATTATCATTTTCGTTTTGGGTTAAAAATAAATAATTTCACAATTGGTTGCTGATTTGCTACCCACAAACGTGATATCTCATATGTTGGCCTTTATTAAATAATTATTGGCGTATTTCCAAGTTTGTCTTTAATAGAGCCCCTGGTGGCTCATCAAGTCCCCCTCCCTCTTCGTAATGCAGTGTGGAGATAATGCAAAAAGTGCACTGTACTTTGCCTTTGATGTATGATAATTGTTTCCATTAATAAATTACATTCAATTCCAAGTCATCTTACTCCAAGGTCATGTTGTGAAGAAAATGAAATAGACGCATTGAAATATCCATAGCTTAGTCATTAACGAATTCTCCGAACAAAAAATCATTTATTCTTTTCTTTCTTCATTAGGCTTTCCCCAGGAATAAATATTAGTGGCTATTTTCCGTAAACCCTGAAGCTCACACCATAATCCTTGTTTTATGCATTCTTATTAGTTTTCATTGACAACATGGAGCTTCAACATTAGAGGTCGCTCAATACACTTGAGGAGTTGTAGTGATCCTGGGAGATGATTTTTCTTATTTACTTATTGAACCGTCTTCAGTGGATATAATACCTTTCGCTCTATTAGATTACGAAGTCATTACCCAAAAAGATCAAAGTACTTTATAACCCCAATTAGCTGTTCATATTTTGATTAACCCTTCTCTACGCGGAGCCTGGTCTTGAGCTTAATAGTCCCTTCAAAAACATTATGAATCATTCAGTGGAACCCATTGAGATGCTCTACATTTGACAATTTGCCAATTAATAAGTCTTCTCCGGAACAGCCCTGCTTTTCAAAGTAGTTTAATATTTTAAAAATAGGAAGTCATCCTGGTATTTAGTTGATTTCAATTAACAGAAAAGTTAGAGAAGCAGATTAGAAGCAGAAAGTTTGAGCAAAATTTCATAAGAAATAAGAAATTTACGAATTATTGAAGTTGTAATCAATCAAACCCATATTGGCCACTCCGTGACGTATATTGCGAGGTCGACTCCTATTTGTTCTGTACAGAAAATGCCATACATTTTCATTTCTCAGTTGTTGATGAAGGGATATATTTGGTTCATATAATTATGTTACGTGTAAAACATAAGTGCAATGATTATATATATATGTTGCACGTATGATTATTTCTTTTTTCTTTCGAGAAAAAGAGAAATTTATTTTAAAAAAAAATAGTACAGGAAAAAGGGCGATGAGTTCCAAAGATACGTCACGGAGTTGTGTTTGATTGATAACAACTTCAAACATTCATAATTTTCTTAGTTCTAATAATTATGACCATGCTGGAACTTTTATCTGTTCTTTAATTTTTCTGCTTGGGTGGGTAATGTCAATACCGGTTAACAAATGAACCTCTTTTCCACTAATATTTTCCGAGATGATTCAAGAAAATAAAACCTTTGAACAAAATGGTCACGATATTTATGCGTTGGGAGTAAACATGTAAATTTATTTTAAAGTAAGTAAAAAGAGAAAGATATAACTGGATTATCCTTTTCTGAAAATGGCATTGAATGGCTATTTTGGGACTCGAGGTGTCGGCATTGTATATCAATAATTCATAAATATCAGATGCACAATAAAATTAACGCTACGTTCATATTATACCAACTCATGCACGTCGTTATAATACTACATTGATAACCAGCTACTTATCCTAATGAATTGCATGCTATTAACCCATTGTCGGGTGGACCCTGTATTATGCCTATTGGGATGTGCTAATTCAGTAGTCCATGGGGGTTAATATCGGGGTACATTGTCATAAATCGTTGCATACCCGCACTGTGCAGGGACCGCGGAACACTTTTTGAAAGGGAGGTGAGCATGCGAACGAGAATATTTTTTTTCTCCGAATTTTCCCTTCTCTGTAGAATAAAATAAGCCCACAGACATTTTAAAAGATTTAATATTATCATTATCCATATCACATTGAAGCTTGATTTCGAAACAGCGGGTCATTTTCTGCAGTTTAAAATACTAAATGTCTTTTCTCCGGGGATTTTAAAAGACAGTCCTAAACAGTTTAAAATTGATTGAATATGGGAAAATAAATATGGAACTTATTTACTTCAAACTCACGTAGAAGTAATCCAAACCAATCCAATGTTTAATACGTAATAATTAAACTTATAGGCCTACCCATTCTGGGCCCCGTTTCATAAAATTTGTTATTAATAACAACTGCCCCATTTCTATTAAGAAATATGCTCTTAGCCAATCAGCTTCAAGGATTTCAGTAGCTTATAACAATTATTGTAACTTGCTATTAATAACAAGTTCTATGAAACGGGGCCCTGATCATTTCGCATCATTTCTTACCCTTTTCAGGCGATTTTGCTACATAACGTAAAAATGTCAAAATGTCAACTTTACCGACGCATCAATACCAAGTTTTCGATTTGCACGTCGACATAGTCGACTGCTCAAACAGCACCCCCTCTTTGTTTTAAAGATGATCAAAATGCTAAATATTCTAAAAGTCTGTCGCTTTGCTCCCTTGCAGACGTTTCTACAGGATCCCGCAATAATTATCGATTTTTATTTCTAACACCCCTTTTGCAGCAAAACAATTAAAGATCACATTACAAGAAAATTCCATCAAAATAAATATTGGCTTAATACTTATTATTGCATAGATGGCATAAATTAAACAAGGTTATCCAAATTCAACGCTTGGAAACATTTGAAGTAATGATTATTATCAATTATAAAACGGTAAAATACAGTCCCCGATATAGCAGCTGAAGAGCTCCTCGAACGCTGCTGAGATGTGTGACGACACACCAGGGACCAGTCCTGTCTAAGCAGACGATGTCCCATACCATCTTACACATTTGTCATTGCCTGTTTTGTCATCTCCTCTTCACTTATTTCTCTTACTTGACTAGCGTCAGTCTCAATGTTAGTATGTTGCCTCACTCTTAACTTCGTGTATGGTATTACTTTGATGAAAAATGCAGCGTTAAAAAAATATAAGACGCCATTGTATTTTCAGCTGCTTGCACTGGGGCATGTTCGGCGTTTCAAGAGGGAACGAATACCATCCGTGATATTATTCGGAGGGCTTTTCAATTTGAAAGTGGGGTTTATTTCATTGATCATTGACCCTTCTCAGAACCCTTATCAGAATCAGTTTCACTTTCCCCCTTTTTTTTTGGTGTGAAATAAGGTCATGTTTAAATATACAAAACTCTTTATAATTTAATAAATAATTGCATTGCAGTTACGTTCATTCATTATAGGACGTCGTCTGCTTAAGCAGGATTGGTCCCTAGTGTGACGACATCAAAACATCGCTATATTTCTGGCGAATCCTCGGATATTCCAGATGCTGAGAAAAGCTTTTATTTATGTTGTTTTTATAATCATCAGATACGCAGTTGGCATAAAACTTATACGATTGCCATCTGTAAGCTTCCCAGTTTCTAGTGATACATTAATTGCCATATTTGTGATTTTCTTTGGATAGCTACTTTAAGTTAACTTGAGAGCTTGCCACGAAATGTTCAGGCGACAGGTATACGCTTATTGAGTACTGATGCTATTCAAAGCGCTCTCTTTGTAACATTTGAAGAAGAGGAAATTTGAAGAAGAAAAAAAGACCGGTAGGGTACGTCTTGCAGAATGATCTCAACAGTGTAGTCTTGGTTTGGGTCTTTGTTAAATTCACATTACATTAAGGTAATACCACTAAAGCATTTCATCGAGGATTGTTAAGTAATTCTTAAGATGTTTTCAATCAAAATCTCGTTACACTTTGTTGTTGAGAAAACCCGTATATAAGAGAGGAGCGGTTGAGAGGATACATCACTGAAACTGCAATAAAAATTTGACCGACAGACAATGAGGCTGACAGCCCACTAGACCGACAGTGCCTTCTGACAACCAGATGCTGGTATGACTGTGATGGGAGACGTCAATCGCTTAGACCTAGGTCCACTTATTCGTGGACATGGTCTAAAGCAAGTTGTTGATAAGCCCACTCGCAATGATGTCATCTTGGATAAAATAGTGACAAATGTACATGATATATATGCACCTGTCGATTTGATCTCTCCGCTAGGAAGAAGTGACCATAATGGAGTCTTTTGGTGACCTAAATCCAATCAAATGAAATCCCGAAACTTAACACAGAGGAAAGTCATTCGTCCGATGTGTGATTCTGATGTGAGACAGTTTGGCCAGTGGATATCAAATCATGATTGGTCAAACGTCAAGAATGCATGTGATGTTGATGCAATGTGCAGTGAATTCTATCCAGATCTCACCACCGCAATTAATATATACTTTCCATCCAAATCAATTAAAGTTCATTCAAAAGATAAATTATAGATAACCCCAAGAATCAAAACGCTTGTAAAGAAGAGACAGACCGCGTTTGCAAACGGTTCGCATGATTGGCACCGTCTCAGGAATAAAGTGCAAAGAGAGATTCAAAAAGCTAAAACGAACTACTACAAAAAATTAAAAAAACAGCGCCTTAAGAAACAGAATCCTATAGCGTGGTATCGTTTCATCAAACTCCAAACGTCAAGCGCAACACACAGTATCACACTAGATATTCCAGGGTTAGAGTCGACAGATCATCAAGGAATTGCGAACGCAATAAATGAACATTTCGTGAACGTAATATACCGAAGCTTGACATAGAGTCTCTTCCTGCCTGTTTTCCATGCCGTCCACGTGACATTCCTTCAATCCAGCCATGGAATGTCTATCAGGACCTAAAGAAAATTAAGCCAGGAAAGAGTTGCGGCCCGGAGGGTATATCTGCTAAGCTGATCCAAAAAAATTCGAACTTAGCGAACCCCTTACATACATTATTAATGCTTCGCTCCAAGAAGGAGTCGTTCCCCTCCAATTGAATATGACATATTCAATTTACTTCAATCCTATCAATTATGTTATTTAATTCAAAGTTTATTATATGGTGACATGTTACGTAATTACCAATAAAATTGACACTTTTTTCTGGGGGGGGGGGGGGGGGGTATGAAAGTCTATATTACGTCATATATCGACAAACTTTTTTTCAAATTTCCACTTACCCCACTATAAGGCTCTAGTTAATTTACGTATCCAAGTCTTTTATATGCTGGGGGGGGGGGATGAAAGTCTATATTACGTCATATATCGACAAACTTTTTTTCAAATTTCCACTTACCCCACTATAAGGTTCTAGTTAATTTACGTATCCAAGTCTTTTATATGATTAATACTATATAGTAAGAATGTCTTTGCTTACCAATATACATACTTAATTGTTGAATATTTTGATATCTTTTAGTAATAATACCCTTCAGATATAGATATTTATTTGACTATGAAAAACAAATGAATTAAAGGAATACTTCGTTCCGAATCAACATTGCTGCATTGTCATTTTTTCCTTCAAACTTTACAAATACATGTAGTACTTGAATGATGTTGAAGGGGTGAACTCTTCAAATGGAATCTCACCAACGAAGCAATGCTTTTATAACGGATTAATTGTTTACCTTTTTTCCATCTGCAATCTATTACGTTGATTTTAAAGCTGATATATATTGTACCTGTTTCTGATGTATATGATTTTGTCGAGGATTTCATGAGAATGTCTTATAAGCTACTTTTCAGCTGTTATATATATTATAATGTACCATACTAGAATTACCAGATACAGACTGCGGCCGACACAGGTAACATCAAGGGGATGTATAATGGAATCAAGCAGGCCCTGGGCCCGACACAGAAGAAAACGGCCCCCTTGAAATCTGCCACTGGCGAGGTGATACAGGACCGCACGCAACAGATGGAACGTTGGGTAGAGCATTACTCGGAGCTGTATGCAAGGGAAAATGTGGTCACTGAAGACGCCTTGAACGCCATTGAGTGCCTGCCTATGTTGGAGGAGCTCGATAGTGAACCAACCCTCGAGGAAGTGGATAAGGCCTGGACTCACTTGCCTCTGGCAAAGCACCTGGCCAAGACGGCATCCCTGCTGAAGTTCTGAAGTGCTGCAAAGGGACTCTCACAACTGAACTGCATGAAATTCTTTGCCTCTGCTGGAGAGAAGGTGAAGTGCCACAAGACATGAGAGACGCTAACATTGTCACATTGTATAAAAACAAAGGAGACAGGAGCGACTGTAATAATTACCGTGGCATCTCCCTCCTCAGCATCGTTGGAAAGCTGTTCGCACGAGTTGCGCTGAAGAGGCTTCAGGTGATAGCAGAGAGAGTCTATCCAGAATCGCAGTGCGGATTCCGAGCCAACAGGTCCACCATCGACATGGTTTTCTCCCTGAGGCAGCTCCAGGAGAAATGCAGGGAGCAAAGGCAGCCACTCTTCATGGCCTTCATCGATCGACGAAGGCTTTGGACCTGGTCAGCAGGGACGGCCTCTTTAAGATCCTCCATAAGATAGGATGTCCACCTAGGCTTCTTAGCATCATCCGATCTTTCCACGAAGGAATGAAGGGCACTGTGGTCTTTGATGGCTCAACATCGGACATCTTCAGCATCCAAAGTGGAGTGAAGCAGGGCTGTGTCCTTGCGCCCACCCTGTTCGGGATCTTTTTTGCTGTTCTCCTGAAGCAAGCCTTTGGATCTGCTACAGAAGGCATCTATCTTCGGACCAGGTCAGACGGAAAGCTCTTCAACCTTTCCAGACTAAGAGCCAAGACCAAAGTTCAACTTAGATGCATGCGTGACTTCTTGTTCGCTGACGATGCAGCAGTTACGGCCCACTCAGCTGAAGACCTTCAGCAGCTCATGAGCCGCTTCAGCGCGGCTTGCCGAGACTTCGGACTCACTATAAGTCTGAAGAAGACACAGGTCATGGGACAGGACGTGGACTCACCTCCCAACATCACAATCTCAGAACAGAAACTGGAGGTTGTCCATGACTTCGTGTACCTGGGATCAACCATCTCTGACTCCCTCTCGCTTGACACCGAGCTAAGCAAGCGCATCGGCAAGGCAGCTACCACCATGTCCAGACTGACGAAGAGGGTATGGACAAACAGCAAGCTGACAGAACACACCAAGATCCAGGTCTACAGAGCTTGCGTCACCAGCACTCTCCTGTACGGCAGTGAGTCCTGGACCCTACGTGCTCGACAGGAACGAAAGCTCAGTGCTTTCCACATGCGGTCTCTCCGACGGATCCTCAACATCACCTGGCAAGATAAGGTGACCAACAACGCTGTCCTGGAGAGGGCCCAGATCCCCAGCATGTACGCCTGGCTGAAACAAAGACGCATGCGCTGGCTTGGCCATGTAGTGCGCATGGAGGACGGTCGGATCCCAAAGGATCTCCTCTACGGGGAACTTGTGCAAGGAAAACGCCCGACAGGCAGACCCCAGCTGCGCTACAAAGACGTTTGCAAGAGAGACCTGAATGCCTTGAGCATTGACCAGAACACCTGGGAAACCGTTGCCACAGACCGCTCAGCTTGGAGGCAGCTGTTCAAAAGGCCTTTCCAAGTTCGAAGAGAAACTTGCACAGCAGTCTGAGGCAAAGAGGACCAGAAGGAAAGCCCGCAGCCAGACAGACAGACCAGCGTCAGACTTCACTTGCAATCAGTGTGGGAGGGATTGCCACTCCCGCATTGGCCTGTCCAGCCACACTCGACGCTGTTCCAGAATTACGACCCAGAGCGCAACTCCATAGTCTCCCGAGACTGACGGATGCCCTCCCATACTAGAATTAAATGAAATAATGAAATATTGATAATTTTTGCAATGTAATACGATGATATCTTTATGAATATTATATATTCTCATGTCATTCTCAACAATTCAGTCCTTTGACTGCCAATGTGAATGAAATTGAACTGTTCTTGTTGTGTTTTTATCCAAATAAACCATTCAATCAATTAATATTAGCAGATTGAATCATGATCTTGCCCATTTGTTTTCGTTATGAGAGTGAGAGTTATCCAACGACGTACGAGCAAGGGGTGCAGTCTTTCTTATTTTGAGGCTTTAAATATTCTGGCTATTACCATTACCGCTGTCCCATATTTTGACTCCTTACGATTTCTAATACAAAATATTTGTATTATGAAAACGCTATGATTTTGGTACCGCCAGTATGTATCAGCATGAAAGAAAGACCTACTTATACCAAGGAGCTTCGAAAGCTGGAGTCCCAACTGGCAACAAATTATCTCAAGCAGCTGGCCCTTTCTAAGGATGCACAAAAGAATCTACAGGTGCGTTGTTACTCTTGGTAGCCGATGTTCGGTGTTGCCAACTTCATGGGAAAGCTTGAGTAGTGGTTTTTGTTACAAATGAAATATGGAGAATATTTCACTAAGCATTGTAAGCATTGTGAACTGCTCATATTATCAGACGAGTGATAACGAAAAGTAATTATCATTACAAAAGCATATTTCCCTTTAAAAATGGCCCGTAAGTTTGTAGGCAGGCAGGAATCTTTTGTCTTCTTATCTGCAAGGAAGATCCAGTTAAGCACATGCCTGACATATTTTTCCTGGCGGCATTGAACATGGTTCAAAAGGAATGAGGTAGATGATGTGACTCCAGCTCTTGAAGCCCTTGCTTGTACCCCCACTTCACTTGCTCCTTATTTCTTCAGCTGTCAGGCCATAAATCATTTGTCACTACTTTATTTGACAGTATAGGTTATATTTTTAAAAGATGATATGAAAACAGGAGTTATTATTTTTTAGATATCTAATATTAATTCATAATAATGTATCGTTTAGTCTTAAGGGATGTGACACTCTTTGCCATAAGCATGATAAGTATAATTTGATTAGGAAAGGGTCCACATGATATGTACAAGCAAGACACCATAGCCCCCCCCCCCCCCCCCCCACCATGAATTGTGCCCCTACGCCATATTCATCATCAATATAACTTTCACATTCTCCTCCTCCTCCTCAAAACAAAAACAAACAAATATAAAAAAAACAGCCATTGGGTTCAATCATCTTTTTATGAGAACGGCATTAAGATGGTATTTTGGCCTAGAAATGTCGAAATAACATTTCAATAATTCATACAGATCCCTTGAGCAATTGGCGTGGCTTTCATATTCTGCCAACTCATGCACGTCTTTAGAATAAAACACTGATAAGCATCACATAATCACATATCCTAATGAATTTAGAATTGCCTGCTCCATTCGAAAACAATAATACCTTAGCCGATTTTCATTACATTGCCTTAATTATTGATGCATACCACCTCCTATTTTTAAGTCGAGCTGTTTATGTGGTTTTTTTAATCCTGTGCAACGACGTATTATTCAATTTAAATGTAGGAAAGACTTGTAAAGATCTTGAAACCTCAAATGAAGTATGATCACATTATCAAAGATTTTTTTACGATGTCAAGACTAGGGGCGTCGATGCGGGGCACTGAAAATACATCTCCCAACTATGTTTTCTGAGGTGGTTATGTCAAATGCAGTCACCCAGTTCCCCGCGTTCTCCCAACATACACTTTTTTTCTTTCCATTCTTTATTTCTTCCCTTTTCACATAATCACAAACAAATTATATCATACATTGAAAATAATCACATAATCACATACAAATTATATCATACATTGAACAAATTATATCATGCATTGAAACGCATAGTATACAAGTAAATTATATTAATGGACTTAAAAGTCTCAAAGGTAAGAGGTGCTTCATTAAAATTAGGAAAAAGACAAAAGCAGGGATAGGCACGTAATCACATACAAATTATATCATACATTAAACAAAATGTAAACATGTACATGTACATCATTTAAATGGACTTAGAAGTCTTTAGATGTGCTTCATCCAAATTAGAAAAAAAAACAACAGCATAGGGGAAAGGCACTTAATCATAAGAACGAACTTACATTATTGATGTGAAAAATGAAAGATATTATCCACACCCCCCCCCCCCCCCCCCATTCACCCCTCCCCCACCCTTCACCCCTTCATACACACACACACGTTTACATGGCTTTACTTCCGAGGACAACTATTGTTCCTCTATTGTTACTCGTCCTCGGACAGTCGACGGAATAAGGCATAAATTCATTGTTCGACGTTCGAGGACTATTGTCCGGCTTCCGAGGACCATTGTTGTCATGATTTTTTTTTTGTTCTCTGTCCGAAAATGTCCTCGGACATAATGCTAAACAAACGCACACACACATACACACACGCATCTATGTTTTCTATTCGAATTTCAACCGATGACTCCATTATTTAATTGCGTCACAAAATTCAATGACCGGGTAAACCTCACCAATTGTTGACAACCGATGACCTACTGAATTACTACCGATGACCCATTGTTCTTTTTGTTCGATGTCATCGGTTTGAATGCGTAAACATGTACACACACCCACACACACACACCCACACAGCCCCCACACACTCTCTCTCTATTTTCCTATTTCTCTTTTCTCTCTCTTTCTCTCTTTCTTTCGCTTTTTTTTTCTCATAAAATTAGTAAATTACATTTTCTTTAATTCCCTCACTCCCTGTTTTCTCCCCTGTCTACTTCTCTTTTATTCTCTTTCTCACACTCTCCCATGCACATATAACCCCCCCCCCCCCCCCTCTCTCTCTCTCTACATGTCTTCCCCTCTCCTCTCTTATTGAATACCATTTCCACTTGCCTCTAACCAAACGGTAACTCGCAAACGGGACCATTATGGTAAGGGTGTGAGAGACAGCACTCATCAGGAAAGAATGGCAATAAAGATTGTCGACGCTCACCTTATCCTTATAATTAAAGCCATCGCTCATGGCCGGTATTATACTGTGGACGTGATTGAATAAGAATGATATAGAGAATGTTCTCATTGCCGATGAAGCGTTATGTACCTTTACAGGTCGGTCGTTGCAATGGCTCGTTGAGCTGAAACGACTATGGGTTATCTCGAACCACGGAGAAACAGAAAGACAGGCTATATAATGTCATGCCATGCATTCTAAAACATACATTGATATCTGTAATATGGTTTGCCTACCAATCTTTGAACTCGGAGTAGAGAGAGAGGGGGAGGGGGTGGTAGAGAAAAGGAGAGAGAGAGGGGGGTGAGAGAGACAGAGAGACACAGAGAGAGAGAGAGACATATGAATTGGCATCTATAATATTGATGTCGCTTCCAAATAATTCCAGACATAGTTAGAAATACAGTAATCACACATTCTAAGTTAATATTTTTGAAGTGCCTTTTCTGATTTTACCCCATTTCTTTGTTGGATAGTTGAGTTAAGATGAAAGTAATACAAAGTAGAAATTATCATGAATCCAGGTTTTCACGAATACCATGAGAGTCAAGATCGTAAGAGATCGAAGATTTTTGTTGTTTGTGGAAACGGTCCTTGTTATATTATCCCCTGCTCTTTTTAATGACGGGTTTTAGCAATTGGTTCTGAAAACCTCTCACACCTCATAGCCATTAAAGTTCGTTTTGAGATTAATAGCGTTTGATATCCAAATATTAATGAATACTCAGAGAGGAATAAAAGGGAGTGGGAGGGGGAGGGGATTCGAACAAAAGACTGCTTGATGCAGAAGAAAAGAAAAGCAAAACATTCAATTTCAAACACGTTTTCTAACAAAATCAATATACATTTAACCTACCTATTTTTTTTTTAAATCTCGGAAATTAGTAGAACAAGAGTGATAAATATATTTCCTGAGACCAATTTCCATGTCTAGTTTCTAAAGAAATGAGATTGCAACAGTTAGAGAAGGCAATTGATTATACCAATAGAGTTTCTGCTTTTCTTGAGCTTGATTATTTTATACAATAATCTTTCTCATAACACTCTGGCTCCAACAACTATGTTATTTATTTGGGTTTTTTCCTCTCCCAGGATTAGCCTAACTGTTGATAGAAGAGCACAAGCGAAATCAAATTAATTCCAATCAATTCCAATAAATTATAACCGGATGAGATGCATACAGCAAAGAAATTATTTTTACTCTATTATTATCAATAAAATTTATTGTTAACTTGAACATGGTGACATTGGTAGTGAAAGCAGAGGACGTGAGGGTGTATAATTGAAACATGATGTTCGAAAAGAAGCAGTCCATTTGTCTTGAAAAGGCGCTAAAACCATACATTTTAAGCTTTCTCGGGCCATCACTTTCAAACATATTTTGTCCATTTCACTAAAGAAAAGTAATATTAAATTTGAACTGTCTTCTTTCACCCTGTATCAAACAATAAGAAATACTCGAAATATAACCACCGTCTATTCTTGATATTTTGCTATACTACTTTTCTTTAATGATCTGATGCTGTTAATCCGTTGACTACTGAATTCTTTAACTCTCATAGGCTTAAGACAGGATCCACCCGGTTCCCGTAGTCTGTGGGTTTGTGTTATTGAAAAAAGATCTTTTATGTAATGACTGAAAAGGAAGAAATTACTTGATTCTTTCCTTATGTGAAAGTTCGGATAGCGCATCCACTGCATGTTCATGTATCGGATACCGCACCCATTTTTTGTGGTGTAATGCAGTTAATATTCAAGCAACTATCTTCAGTATTCGGGTCAGGTCATGCTTGGCCGTTGAGTGGCGTCTCTTTAAAGCTCTTTTGAGTGTTTGTTCACTCGAAAACGAAACGTGTTTGTTCGTATGAAGTAGGAAATAACTCATCCAAGTTTTTCACCAAGATCTCACCGCTTTGGATATCATAAATGATTCAAGCTATGAGGTGAGGATATTTTGTTTATTTCTGTGTTAAGTGGCAATTTCTTGGAATATATTTTTAAGACTTACAATTAAGAAGTTAGTCAAGAGCTTCTACGCTGATCTTATTACTCCTTGACTAGTTTTCTTCCATGACAGAAAAAAGTAGGTTGATTATAGCAGTCATGCAGTGCCAAAGGATATTATTTCTGTAGGATAAAAGTTTTGTGTTCAGACACTTAATAACAATGAAGTTGTGACGAGAATATTGCAAAAACACATCCTTTAATATATTCTTGAAATATTGACTGCCAATTCATCTAATTTACCTTTTGAAAATTATCATTTCTGATAACCAAATTGTCTGGACATAAAGTGGGTATCAAAGTATTTCAACGTATAGGTCCTTTAACTGAAAAGCAAACTAACTAGGGAAATACACACATAGGAGGGGGGATACATAAATTGTCGTTGACGATGTGATTATACACAGCTACTGGAAAAAAATATTGGGGCATTTGACGTCCTCCCCACCTCATGCACATAGACGCCAAAGTTCGAAGGGGAAATCAGTGTGTACTGTTTCCATAGGATTCAGTAGGATATCACTCTCTCTTTAATACTGCCATTTTTGCAAATTGATTTGATGGTGTTCTGACAATGTAGACTTTTTTTGAAAGATTTTATTTCTCAACTTATTCAATACATAAGTAGCACATGCATTAATAAAGAAATTTGAGAGTAACATATATTTCAAACACTTATTAACATACATGTATTATAGTTTCATTCATGTGTATTCATCAAATTACGTTAAAAAGCAATTATTCTCTCAGTCTTTTAAATTTGATCTAAATCAAGTTTAAAGTGTATAAATGTAGGTTTTATATTCTTATATTTCAATGAATAAAATATTTCGCAAATAACACGATTGTATTAACGAGGTAAAAGTTATTGAGGGTTATAACCCAAAACAAATTTCAATATCACTAAATTGTTTATTTCTTATATTTTTAAACTGTACCGGATTGTAGCATTATAAAACGTCCATGCTTCTAGAACAATTTCAAAATCATTGGTATTTAAATCAATAGATTGTATGTTTTATGAAATAAAAATTCATCACCTAACTTACGAAGAAATAGTTTTTTTTTAATATTTCCATTTTTCGTTGTTATCCGTATTTGAATAGCGTTTCACCCAAGCTATTTTTATTGCATAATTAAAATACAACACGTGCGGCGTTTCGAGGCCGCCTTCTTGATAATCATTGTAGAGTAACGGTCTCTTAATCCTGTCTGGTTTATTACTCCAAAGCAAGTGAAATAAGACTTGCTGTAATTCAATAAAAACGGAATTAGGTGGATCGGGTATTATACCAAAAGCGTATATAAATTTAGGGATAATCAAAGTCTTAATGATTACACTTTTACCGTACATAGTGAGATTTCTAAGGCTCCAAATACGTAGTGTTGTCTTTATTTCTTCAAATTTCGGTTTGCAATTGAGCTCGAAATAATTATTATAGTTATCAAGTGGAGTTTTTATACCTAGATACATACTAGTATCAGTGGGCCAGGAGAAAGGGATGTCACGACAAAGAAGACCTTCAAAATTCCAAGTTTAACAACATTGCATTTGTCAACGTAGACTTGCAAAGCGTATATTCATAATGGGCATAATGTAGGAATATACCATGCAGGTCTTTTCTCAAAGACATTAGCTGTTACCAGTGCATGTTTGCTTTTCCAGGAAATTTCAATTTCATTTCATCTTCTATTTCGGGAATAAGAGAAAATATTGAATAAAATCGGGTTTCTTCATCATGTTCGTTCTCACGTCATAGGCACGATTGGAATCATTCTGAAGCCTGTGAGAGGATGTGTGGGTGCGTTTGTTTAGCATTATGTCCGAGGACATTTTCGGACAGAGAACAAAAAAAAAATAATGACAACAATGGTCCCGGAAGGCGGACAATAGTCCTCGAACGTCGAACAATGAATTTATGCCTTATTCCGTCGACTGTCCGAGGACGAGTAACAATAGAGGAACAATAGTTGTCCTCGGAAGTAAAGCCATGTAAACGTGTATGTGTACGTGTGTGTGTGGGTGTGTGTATGTGATTCCACATTTTCTTATCTTTAGAGAAGAATGGTTTCTGTTACAGGTGAAAAATGATTATTGAGCTTTCGAATTCCTCGTATGTCAGTTTGAAAAAATATCATGCGTAAAATGTCCCCTGAAAAGAATTTTTCTTGAAATGCCCTCATCTTCGAATTATGATAAGAAAAAGCGTTAACGTTTAGACCCCAATTTCTTGCCACATGTGCATGTAGTCCCACAGACACATTTCTGTGTACAGTGCATGTGACTTTCGGTAAGGCTGAGCCGCTTCCTTGTCATTTTGAAGATTCCAAAACTCCTTGTATAGGTCGAGCTCTTAATAATTACTTAAGTAATCTTTCCTAATCGCCAGTTTCTTTCACAATGTAATTGTATGACCATAACTCAACTTTAACTTTAATATAATTCAGAGCTGAATCTCCATTTACCTATTCTGAGGATGTAAAGCATTCCGCATATGAAGAAGCATTATTTTTCAGTTGATGGGATCATTTCCCATAAGTGGGCATGGGTGACCCTAATTTCTCTCTACTGCCTTCCGTCAACAAACATGCGACATAATTTGACGTCCCTTAGCAATCGAACTGCTTCGGACGCCAAGTCGACAATCTAGCGATTCAAATATACATGTACATTTAAAATGTCACCGGATAGCGAGATTGCATGTTGAATATACAAGTACGAGTTGGCTCAGTCGGTAAAGCGTCTGCCTGTCGAATCCAAAGATCGTGTGTTCGAATCCACCCTGGGCGGATGACTGAAGTCTGCGTTGTGTGTTTTGTGCCCCTCCCCTGTTTCATAGACGCAGGTAATGTTACAGTGGAAAACACTCGGTCCCTCGGATTGGACTATACATGGAGGCCCCGTGTAGAGGAGAGTCACCACCTTGGAACGTTAAGAACCCACTGCACTATTCCAAGAAGATTAGGGGGAAACCCCGGTGTAGTGGTGCACCTGCACATCTCAATCAGTTATATCGGGAGGAGAGACCTGAGGATTACAGTGATTCACTTCGCTATTCCCCTCCCAATCAGAGGTGACGCCAAATCATTAATAATAATAATAATAATAATAACAATGATAAAAATAATAAAAATATTAATAATACTAAAACAAAGCTGCAATTGATCCCTAAAGATCGGCTGAACTTCAGTTTATCAGAAGCATTAATCAACTTCTTATTTAGTGTTAACCTTCTCCACATTATGCTGTTTAATTCGTGAAATTAGATCGGGACAGTATGCATGATCAATGAAATGTTTCAGTTTCAAGTGATGCGAAAGTAGGATGCGAAAGTTAATGTCGTTTGCTTAGCAATGTGAGCGCCACTGTACTGCCCATTGCTGGAATACTCCCCAGGGAGCGGAGAATGTGCATACATTGTGTGCGGGCATGCCAGAATCCGATGACCGGAGTAATAATATATCTGTAAAGCGCTTAGAGACATCACCAATGTATTAGGCGCTATATAAAAGCGGAATATTATTATTATTATTTCATTTAAAGACCTTCTGAAATTTTAAGATGACTTCCAAATAAGTGAATATTTGGTTCACTTGAATCGACCTCATTCTATGTGGTACATTGGTGCGACCGATGTTTCTCTTTCTCCATCTCCAAGTATGTGACGTCCCTAAGCAATCGAAATGTTATCGAACGGTAGTCAAAAGATTTAATACATTTAACATGTTTTCTTAAATTGTAATAGTTTTCTTTCAGTAGTGTACGTCGAGAAATATGATAAAGATGGTATGAATAATTAATAAATTTGGAGCAATTTTCGGGTTTCGAAATCTTTAAGCATGTTAACGTGACGTGTGGATTGATGGGACTATATAATGTAGAGGAATTTGAGCGAATCGTGAGTCTTTTGTTTGTCTTGTGATCTGTGTCATTGCATAGGAACAAATGGGAAAACATCACACCCTTTTCTCCCTTACTTTTTATTGTTTTGTTTTTTTAAATCGTCCAAAGTAAATACACTCCACACTGGCAGTTTTTAGGCAAACCTTCTGGAAGTAACGTTGAAAGGCGCATAGAATTTAAATGTGAATTGAGCTCCTTTCCGTAAGGTATCAGGCGCACTGATGTGCGTAGGTGTGTGTTAGTGTGTGAGGGTGTACGTGCACGTGTTTGGGTGGGATGGTATGTACGAATGGAGACGTATACTCAGCTCAAAAACAAGAACATACTATAAAGAGTGTAATCAAAGAAAAAAAAAAATCAGTTCGTAACAAAAAGAAAGAAACAGAGAAGACATTTGCGAAATGACATTGACATACAAGTGGCTGGAATAGAGAAATAAACTTGTAGAGATAGATGTAACAATGAGGATCAATAATAGCTTTTTTTATCCATCTAACTCAAACTTCTACACGACCTGAGCACGAATGAACTGAAAAGTGCCTGGAATTTTATTCGAACCCATCAATGCGAAATATTGCATATCATCTCTATTATGTACCTGTAACTTGTTTTTCTTGAAATGGCCATATTAAATGTCTTCCCCCATGTTTATGTCGTTTATTTGTTTTCCAGAATCGAAGTCCCATAAGCAGGTTTGAGACTCTTTCGTTTAACTTAATTTTCGGAAAAATGCAGTGTTTCAATTAACCCCTCAAAAGGAAAACCTTATTGTTTGAATTCAGCATTTTAAAAAATACTTTTATGGTAGTGTGGTTTACCAGTAATTGTTTACTTCATCCTTTATATGCTGCCTACACTGCCTACCAGAAAAATGGTGCAAATTAGAAACTTAAGCGGTTCTTAGCCTTGTTTCTTCTCCACCTGAAACCTTTGTAAAAGGGCTTTTAAGGGAATTCATCACCGATTTTCTCATTATCAATGTGCGGCATATATTAATCTAACAATCAAACACAACTTCGGGGAAACGAGCACAGGTAAAAACGCTGAAACATAGAAACCTCAACGTCCACTGCAAGACAGTGTGTATAATGGGCATAGGTGAAAATCTTGCAAAGTCAACCTGCTGTTGCTTATATTCTTTTTAGTTGTGCTGCGTCTCAATTATCTTTCAGTTTCAGTTTCAGGTTATTAGTTCATATTTCTCATTTACAGTGCTTTTACAGTATAAATGGTACAAACAATATGAATGGTACAAACAAGATAAGTGGTAAAAACACACATGAGATCTATTGTCGGAGAAAATAAAAGCAGGTGAGTACATCATTTCTATATTTTTGCATGCAGTATCAATTCAAAAGACTGGGATAATATAAAAGTGAAATATGGAGGAGCCTAAGGAGAAAGCTACGCTTGTGAGTTATAGTGTAACATCTTTAAAGTCTTTGACTGATTCGTCATATGAAATAACTTTCAAATAACAAACATTTGAAATAAATGTAGCCTCAGCATTATTGTTTTTAAAATATATTATTTCCCCCATACCTTTGCACACACTGCCTGGCATTGAAGGATGAGGGCTCTATATTCATCATGCCTTATACGAAGTTTTCGGCGTAAATTACCTGTGCTCGGTTTCCCAAAGTTGGGTCTGACTGTCTAAAGTGTTCATATTCGCCTAAAGCCGATGTTATGAATATAACCAAGGATAGAAATATGAATAAATATTTTAATCAACAAAATTCCTCCAAGCAAGACTACAACCTTTACTGAAGCATGTTGAACCATAACCGTTTTGTAGGGGAAGGATGGCTCTTGGTAGAGCCCATGTGCAATTAAAAAAAAAACATTTAGAATATTTTTCCTACAGGTATTATATAATTAGACATTCAATAATCTGACAACGAATTCCCTTATTTTTCTTTTTTCTCACATAAAGCGATGTTCGGATCGAATATGTTCTTAACTATGACATTTATTTAAATGTTTATTGCCACTCGGTCCATTACCCAGCCTGTCTAAGTTCACTCAATATAGATATGGGTAAGCCTACCGGGCATGTGATTACATTGTGAAAGAAATTGTCTGGAAGCAATATAGAAACGTTGATTATTTAGTGCATAAAAAAGTCATGTACAGTCGGCCTTGAGTGTAGACTAAGTTGCATTAGACCAAATGGCAATATGTCAGATCATCGACCTGTACACACGATGTCATGTGTGTGTAATGAGGGAAAGGATGTTCTTTTTTAAGAAAACCAGTCCTGGAGAAGGGATGAAAGGGAAACTGGATGCGGCTTGTCACTTAGGCATCTGTTACAATCACGTCGAGTAGCTCTCAAGGTAACGATATGGTTAGTTATAAGAAGAGTAGGTACGCATCGATCGACACGAAAGCTTCGAGGAAAATACGGGGAAGTATAAAGATAAAGAAATAGAACATTTGCATACTAAAATCATTCGCCGATTTTCATCTTAAATGAAAAGTGAGGAATATTATTTAAAATTTTGCTATTTTGTCTCACCCGAGATGGGAAGCCATTCTTTTAATCAGGTAGGAGAAGCTAGATCCATAATATGTTTCTGAGAAATGAAAAAAAAAGATGATGAAGAAACCAATCAGTCAATTCAAATCCAAACAAAAGATTTTTGACAGGATATTCTCCTGTTAATCAGGGAAGATACGAACAGACCATGAAATGAAGGCCACGCCGTATTACATTATCCTTATCCTCCAGGCATTACGATGAATGCGGATGTACACATCGAAACGATATACAACCCTCGAGGAAGTCATCCCATCTCTTACTGGAAGAGAGATTACATTTTTTGCCTATTATCCCCGCGAAACAAACTTCGTCGTAATTTGCCATTACCATTAATGTAATTGTCCTCGCTCATCCAATCTTCTACCAATGTACTGTGTCAGAAAATGACCTTCAGATGCGGACTCGAAATAGTGTCTAATTGGGACTCTTTCCCATTTGCAGCAAGGAATCCTTCAACCTCTTTTTGATGATAACGAGAAACTTCCCTTCCTGAGTAGAACCCAATTGTCTGTTCAAACAGAGAGGTAGGACGTGCCTCTAGGGTGGCCATTATTTGCCCAAGGTTCTAAACACCGAAACTAAAACAAGTAGGAAAGTAAGGAAGTGATCAATGCGATCAGGTAACGCCATTTGCCTTAAGCACTTTCTGATGAAGTAAAGATGGTACGCTTACGGAATGCCACTAAGTATGTAGTCCATTCTTTGCATAACAAATACAGCGTTAGGTGTATGTTTACCATTTAAGAATGTTACTTTTCAAGAAATATTTATATGTTGCAGTATTGAAAGTAATATTAGAAATAATGTTGCAGCGTTAAAATGAGCAATTCGAACCATGCGAATGCTTTCCCCACTTGTTTGGTCAACTCTTTTTTTTTGTTTCGTTATGAACACCACCGTAATCCCTATTTGAAAAAAGAGGTCAATACCAATAGTGTTATTAATTCCGAAAACGATACAGGATTAATCCTTCTAAGGCTGCAATAAGATGCGTCATTTTGACATTAGAATAAAGTTGGCACTTCCAAAGTTATAGGATTCATAATTTCGAAAATCAGGGTTTGTGATTTTGAAATCAAAATCTCATATTCGTCGTGATGAATGCTTTGATTGGAACTACGATCCCTATTTTATCCGTAATAATGAACTTTTGGAATATTGAGCCCTCTTACACCTCCGGAATTACTGAACTTCTGTTAAAGTGGGAATAAGTGGCAATCGCCTCTTAAACGAAAGAGTATGTAAACGAGCAGAATCATCTGACAATATGCTATGTCCTCGAGGACGTCATAATGCTTACGTCGACCTTGGCGGTAGGTGGAGGGTGACATTAACGTGTGTAATGTTCACTTACTGATGCACAGGTTCATGGGAGGATGCTGAGATGACATAAAAGATCTCGAGACCTGAAACACTCAGAGTGTGAAGATGAGTCTTGCTGGACCCTCTTACATGCCTTAAAAGTACTTGATAATAATAATAATAATCTATGAAGCGCAGAAACTATAGAATATAGCTTGCGCTCTTGATGTGCTTATAACTACGAGGAGTAATGAAATGAAAAGATATGCTTTAAGGTTTGTTTTGAAATTCCACAGTTTGAGGGCTGCGCATACAAATGCTCGATCTCCCGTGGTTATTTTTATTCTATATGATGGGGTTTGCAGACTTACACAAAATTCCGCAAAACTTTGCACAGATTTCGTAAACATCATGTAGATACTACCTATGAAATTTCAATGTCACAAGTTTTAACTCCATAGTAAGAAATGAAAATTTTGCTTTTGATGCAGAATGAGCTATTCAGAAATCAACGCAAATATATGTTACGCGATTATTTTTTTTTCGAGTCGAAAACTGTTATTACTTACTTAAAAGCAAATTATTATCCTTTTCACACCCGGGTTTTCCAATTATAATTCTTTTCTGATTTACCGCATACTTGCACAACTTCAAATTTTAGGGCTGCAATAGGGATGAACTACGTTTAAGCCTGTTAAGATATATATCCCAAAGTGACGAATACTCTATATAGTTTTCCTTACGCTCTTAGATTCTTAGAGGACCCTCTTACATAGCTTAAACGTTGACTAAATTAGAGAGAAAAAGGGTGTTTTTTATGAACAATGTTCTCATCCATCTGAGCTTGCCGAATGAAAGTTTTGCATTGGTCTTAAACGCATGCACAGCCGTTTTATATGCGTCTGTACAATGTACTACACAACTTTAGTACGGCAACTATGTTCCCCTCGTACTAAGCGACTGGTGAACGTTTTTGTTTTGTTTATTTCACTTTCGACTTTTTTTAAACTTCGCTTTACATGCTACGGTGGTACTGACTTAGATTTTGGCTGAATTCGAGATGAAAAGTGACCGCGATTCCGAGTTGGAGGACTTTTTCGAACCAGATACGAATTCTGATTTATCAGATGATTGATCCCGAAGGCAAAGAAGCTCAAGTGGCAAGGGGAATTCGACCATATATGTTTGAACCCCTTGCAGAAGACGCGCCGGGGCCTGGTGATTGTGGTGAAGGGGCCGCGGGTGAAGTCACTCCGGGGAGCTCCAACGCGTTGGAGCTCCCTGGAGTTACGGGTGTAGCTGCTGCAGGTGCTGGAGACGATGTCGTTGACAAAAGATTGGAAGACTTGACTGCAAGTCTGATCGTTGGAACAGCTGAATCGTTTAGCCTGCTTCTCCTTTTCTTCATGCCAAAGTCGGAATAAAGGCCAGGATCTTCAAAATCATCTTCGGCAAAGTGATCACTGCCACTCACTTGGCTTGCCTAGTACCTCCTTGCATGGCCGGCCCTTGCCACTCTGCCCGCATGAGCTTTACCTTTGTGACCCACAATTTCCGTAGATTTTCATCTTTAGGAAAATGATGTAGGCTTACATCATCTTTAGGGGTCTTGAAATACGACTGAATGCATACAAAATTGTGTGATAGATATTTTGGGGCTTCTGATGACTCCTTCCTAAGAAAAATGGGCAATTTATAATTTTCTATTTTAGTCACCCTTTAAGACTGTGAAGGTTATATATATATATATGACGAACATTCAAGTTTGCTTTATTGTCTTTTTCAAGACTTTTTTTTATCGCCGGTCTCCAAGGTGTCCATGGTCTCCATGGAGTATATGTTTGGTCTTAGGATCTCTCTTCTGTTTCTTCATTTCTTTCTCACACCCCCTGTCTCTCACTCCCTCACCTCTATCCCTCTCTCTCTTTCTCTGTCTCTTTCTCCCCCCCCCCCCTTTATTTATTCATGTTCTCTTTCTCTCCCCCCCTTATTTATTCATGTTCTTACTGTCTATCAATCTCTCCCATGGTCTCTGTACATTTTAAGTTCTTGTGCCTCACGCAAATGGCTCGATAATTGCATTTTATTGCGCACTCCATCGCTCCCACCCCCCCCCCCCCCCGTCACGCTTCGCTGTATAAGCTCTTCATGAGTGGTATCTCTCATGTATTGTGTGTTTTTTTTAATTTCATATATCTCTCTTTCTTAATTTCCAGACCCTACATATCTAACTATTACTTTTGATATTTTTGATGTTTAAATAGTGTAACAGTTTACTTCCGACAGCTCTGAAATTTTCTTAATCTCAATCGTTCTTAAATATTCTTAATCTCAATCTCCAATCATCATGAAACCAATCGCACAATATGAACCTTTTCTTATATCTGTTTATCTCTGTATGTCCTTTGATCGAATGTTTTATGCGTCTATTTGAATTTATATTGAATTTCATCTCGTTTTGATTAATTTTTGTTTAGGTAAATACCGAGACTTGTTTTTAATCAATGCCATCATTCTGTCCAAAAAATGATTGAGTACATTCTTCGGGATTCTCCATCATTGTACACACTTATCTTAGTGGCCTCGAGATCATTTTAATTTTGAATTATATTTTTATTGTATGATTTGCTTCACCCAAATCCAAAAACTGCAAGTAGAAACAATTTCCTTTAGCAGATAATGTTCGTGTATATCTTGGATATCATATTCAAGTGCGTTCGTATATGAAATGTAATGCACAAGTTATAGCACTTGTGTGTAACAACTTAATGTTGCTTTCTATTTTTTGAAAGAAGGTTTATTTTGATTGTGTAAACAGAAATAGGCTCTAATGCAAAATTATTAAGACACGTTATTTTTTTTTCCTAAGATACATCCTGTCTTTGGTGACGGAAAATGGAGGAAAGATATGAAAATAAAGTGAGTTGAATGAGAAAGGGAGAAAATGCGAATAGAGCGATGTTATTAAACACAGCACGGGTGCGAATTAATCTTAAGATTGAATTAGAAGGAAAAAAATGGCCCACTAAAATGGAGGGTACACTGTAAAAAATATCTGTATTTTTACGGGGGGAAAATACAGATTAGTTCTGTATTTACTCATAACATCTAATCTGATGTTATTTGTACATCAATGGCATAGGAAAAAGTTACAACTAATCTGTAGTTTTACATCAGAGGTTATGGCGACTCTGCTTACACCAGATTTGCTGTAAAATTACAAACAGTTTTTTTTACAGTGTAACTTAAAGATTAAGTTGAGTTCTAGTCATAAGATTGAATTGTGATAGAAACTCAAAGCAAGGTCGACTATCCAGCACATAAGAATTGGTGTATGCTGTAAAGTTTTGGAATCACTAACATTATAAGAACTTGACTCAATCCTGCTCAGAGTCACATGCACTGCACACAGAAGTGAGTATATGGGACTACACACAAATGTTCGGCCAGAACATTTCAGCTTTTTTTTTAATGTCAGGACATTTGAATAGCAATCCTTCTTCAGGGGACATTTCTATTATGATAGTCTTCCAAACTTATATAAAAAGAATTAGTTTTTACCTTTCCCAGAACTCAACCTTCCCTGTATAATCTCTATCAAATGAACAGACAAAAAAAATTAATGTACATCGGCTCTTCTGTTCTGGAAAGTGCGTCAGTTCTTGGAAAAAACAGCCTCCATCTTGGCTAAACTGTTAGGGCCATCACTTTGTTTACGCCGATTACGTAGACGAGAAGAAAGGAAAGGATTAATTATATCAAGCACAAATTAAACACTAGAGGAGAAAGAAACAATAATGTAAAGTTTAAAACAGTAAGCAGGCCAATGGTGTGAAATGTTATTTGGCATTATCTGTTTGGAAAAGTGCGTCAGTAGTTGGAAAAACAAAATCAGCCTTAAGTGTTTTAGCACACTGTTTACGTCAACAATTGAAACATCTGCAGTTATTCGAAAGTGATAAGTTCATATCTACGCATCGCCATGCTTTTCTTTTTCCAGTAAACACCGATGGGGACCGGGGCACCCCTCTATATTTTTTTCAAACCAGCAGGCAAAGTTTTATGCCCACGGACCCAATACATTCATACCAGTACCACTGGATTTTGCAGGCGCCTATTCCACTTTAAAACGCAACATCTGCGAATGACGATTTTGCTGATAATCTCCTGTTTACGCACTGGCTTATTAAAATTGGATAGACATGAACGCATTCATGGCAATTGACACAGACCCCCCCCCCCCCCTTACTTTGGCATTTGCATAGTTGAACAGTAACAGTATTACTAATCACTATCTTGTCAAAAATATGACGCAGGCTGCAGAATTATTCATCATGTCTTTTTGCAGCAAACGGTTGTATTGGAGACATTATTTTTTCCGGTATTTTGGGGCGGATGTGTGGGTGTGTGTGTGTGACTGGGAGGGGGGAGTGTAATTGGTTACCGATTTTCTTACCAAGTATTCTTTCCTAACTCACAGTTTATGTGACTAACTCTTAATGTTTAATCAATGTAAAACCATTAATAGTACATCTTTAAAGCGTTGAAGGATATCATAGATGTATTTATCGCTGTATAAATCCAGAATAATTTTAATATTATTAGCATGAACTAGAAACATACTATTTATTACTCCGTTTGATTTTGTCAAAATATTTTTGTGGGTTACTTTCAGTTATTTTACATTATCATGGAGGCAATAACGACACCAAGGAAAAATTGCGGTATGTAAGACGGAGGCCGGTTTGAATTCTTATCATTCTACTTACCTGTAACTTGTCATTCATACTGGGAGTTTTAAAAAATGGAAACCCAACTTTGAAAAATTCTTGCAAATGAACTATTTTTTTTACGGACAATGAAAACATACCATATGAAAGTGTAATTCATATTATTTCCAATGGTAACTTGTTTAGGTTTCCAGGGTCATGCATCACTGAACACCATTGTCTTTAAAGTCTTGTGCAAATATCTAGTTGGTTCACATTCTTGTAAAACACAATAAGCCTAAAGTTAAGGAGATACCTTTTGTGAAATGGCGTGGGTGTTCCAATTCTCATTGTGTATATATTTAAAATATATTTAAAATATTTTATATTTTAAATTTGTGTTAATGAGATGTTATTCACCCATGATTCAAGATTTTTGCATTGTAAAACCCTTTTCAGATCGGAATCGTTTTCAAAGAAGACATTCTCAGTGAATTTTAACAAGGTTGCATGCCAAAGAACCAGTGCAAACCAGAAGGATTGCAATATCACAACGAAATGCAAATCAAAGGCAAAGAGCATAAAGAGGGAAAATCAGACACTCATACATGTGTTGGGAGAATTGACTTTGCTGATTTAAAAAAAAAACCTCGGCTTTTTGTTAAATATCGTCAGCAGATGCCTGCCGCTGCAGCACTCAAGATAAACGAAAATGTTCTCAATGCTCTCTGAAGGTATCACTTCTTCATGGTCAAAGTTTATGACTAACAACTCGTTCCATGCTTCGTGAATTTATCATTAAGAGATTTGCTTACTGACAAATGGCTAAGAAGAGCAACCAAGCAAGTTAAAAGCCATTCAATACAAACCATGCGTATTATGTTTTACAAGAAAGTGAACCAACTAGAGTTTTGCACCAAATGTTGAAGACAATGTTGTTCACTGATGTTAGGTTTCCTTGTTTATTTAAACGCAGAGTATATTCCGTCAACACCGATCATCTCTTTTTTTTTATCTTACGCTCATATTTGTTGGCCAATTAGCTTGAGAGCACTTGTGTCATTTTCACGCGAGGTGATGCAAGCGGTGTCATTATGACAAGAGCTTTGTCGTTCACATTGGACTAAATGTTTGTCATGTATACATATCCAATCAAGCCGCTATCCTAAGGGGTATCACATACCCATCAAGTCAATAACGACCTACGTACCTACAGACAGGGGCGTTGTTTACAAGGGCTGCAGGGGACGACCCCCGTATCATTTACAAAAGGCTGCCCTCAAAATATCGATAACCTTTTTTTTTTCAAGTTTATTTGTTTGTTGTCAGGGGGTCTGCTCGCTGTCTATAAGGACCGTTATTCATAGTCACGCGTTATGGATAGCAGTCCTTTTGAATAGCGGTCATTATGACTAGCGAGGTAATTTGTCTATGGTTTGCTCGTTATGGTTTGCTCGTTTGCCCGCGTAACCAAGATTTAATTTTAGGGGGGCGGTTGTGAGCAGGGCGAACACTTTTGAGCAAATTTAAGAGAAAATAAGGGCTCGTATAGCACCATATTTTAGGCTGAAAGTTAGTTCGACACCCTGACTGCTTTTCAATTATTTGGACGCAATACTGCACTGTATGTAACAGGGGTGAGTGCAGGGATGGGGAGGGGGGGGGGGTTCGCCCTTCCAGCGAGAAGCGCGAAAACTTTGACGTTTTAGCAAATTTTGAGAGAAATATAACGGCTCGTAGCGACTTTTTAGGCTTTCTTCTCTCACTTTCCCCCGCTTTTTTCTAGTTTGCGGGGGGGGGGGGCACCGCCCCCACCGCCCCTCCCCCGGCTACGCGCCTGCTTACGACTAGCTTTCCTTGCTTGTCAGCCATTTTGAAGAACTGTGTGTCCCCTAACAAAATACCCTGGATTAATTCGCCCCTGCTTTCATAATGTATTCGAATTTTCGTAAGCAGTGTATTGCTTGTGATAATGGCTTCATAGTTGTGATATTTGTCACATACGGACACAAGGTGTGAATTGTTGGGCGTATTAGGGTTTTTAACAACATCAGGCTTAGGAGATACCTGCAATCATATCAGAAGGTGTTATATAGAATTCGGGTCAGTTTTACAGGCTGAGAAATTTGGAGGGAAAATATAGATGTACAGTCAAACCTGCTTTTACAGAATTTCTTGCTTTTACAGAATTTCATGCATGCTTCGCAAGCTTCCAAATTGATTGAAATAGTTCAGCTCCTAGAATGTCTGCCACATTGTAAGCGCAGGCGAGTGGAGTGCATTCTGATATCAAGTTTCGAGAACAAAATAAGCGATAGTGTGTGCAGGAAAATGTAACTCATGATTCCGTATACCGCATATCATTGCATTTTATTGGATTGGTAAAGGGTAATGGACACTCTTACGTGATCCTGAGTAATTAAACTTCAATTCAAGGTGAGCAAATAGACACATGATTAAAGCACCGACCGGGTGTGCACTTCTGGTCCTCGTGCATAATTTATCGACCCCAGTTGGGGACACTGGACATGCCCATAATTTAAGTGGCATGACGTTGGAAAATGCGTCCCATGTAAAGTGCGCGGGGTGTGCCAGATAAATTATGATGCATAGAATCAGTACTTTTGACTATGATCTAGGAAAATGTTCTAAACATGTCATCTCCTCAGTTGTGAGATATTATATTGAACATAATGTAAACAGCGAAAAACAGCAAATTACAGTCGTAGGGAGAGTATTGAATAAAAGCAACTGCATTTCAAAACATTGAGATGAAGAAGGCGCTAATTGGAGAGGGAAATTGAACAGGTTATCATTATGATAATTAATGCAGTATTATACTGATATAACATTTGATTAATGCTATATCAATATAACATTGCTCTTTTGCGAAATGTGTATCGCACTGATATTTATTTTTCAAAATCGTAACCGTCATACTAACCATTGATAACAACTAATGATAATCCCTTGAGCACTATTGCATAGTGTGAAGGCTCTTGACTCCTATGCGAAAAGTCCTAGGTTCGATTCTTGCTCGGTGCTCACATCCTTGGACAGGGATATTAACAACGTTTGTCCATCTCAACCCAGGTGTATTAAATATGTACCTGGTAGTACTAGGGTAACAAGCATTGCAGGGCCCTGATATTAAAGTGTTATATTAAAGGGATACTAAATCGCAGATTGTGGGCGTTTTTATGCCGCGAGAGGGCACCGTCATCGTTACCTGATCATGCCGTTGCCCCGTGGGGCTCAGACTTCGGACAGACTATTCGCTGCGCAACATGACTCTCCGCCTGAGCTCGAGCTCTTGTGGGAGATTCGGTCGGCTTCGTGCAGTCCGAAATATAATCCCAGTAGTCCGACGGACGGGTTTGACGCTCAAACTTTGTGTACGAGTGAATGGGGCTTACGCAATGCTGACTCTCCCCACGGCCGCCTGGTGGCGTATCCCTTTAATACCGATGAAGCTACCCTGGGCAAAAGTATACTATTCAACTATGAATTTACCTGTTTTTAATTAACGTCATTTATTATCGTATAGGCAATAATAACACATGTATTAGTGTTTTGCGAAATGCGCTCCACCGGGAATTAAATTGTATAACTGACGGAAACAACGCTTCATAACACAAGCTCCTTCACGTTATCATAACAATTGGTAGTCCCTGATTGCTCCAAACTAATCAAAATCTCGTTTATGAAATGTACCATCAAAAACAAAATAACGTCCAGCTAAAATATTGGGTATGATTTACGATTACACTGCTTTGTATGACATGGTGCTATTCTAACCAAATGCGCCTACAGCACAATGTAAATAATTAAGTTTGAATGCATATAAATGTGATGACGGGTTTGAAAGAACTTTTCATTTCCGTTTTAGCAAATTAAAACACAAAACCTTGGTTTATTGTAGGAAAATGCTGGGAACAAATTGGGCCTTTAATTTAACGTTAATTTCATTGAAAATAAGTGCAACGACTTCTACAACAATGAAGAGACGAGGGAAATACAGTTCTCTTAAATTCCTTTACCATGCTTACCGTTCACTTGTTAAGTCATCGCATAGGAATACGCTTACAATTCATTTGAATCGAATGTATTACAACACATAAAATTATAATTGCGTTCAAGTAATTAATCAAGAAAACCAGCAAGTATTTAATGGCAACCCTTACAATTCAGAATGTTCTTATTTCTATTCAGAAATAAAGCAGCAAAAAAGGTGAAAATGCAATTTGATATTACGGAAATTGCAGAATATTAATATTTGCAATGTTGGAAAAACATATGGCGGTTAGAATAAATCATATACATGTAGATATTTCATGGTAATCCAAGTCAGACAGTTTGGAGGAAATTAAATTAGATTTCTGACAAAAAAAAATGTAATTCATTAGACCAGGTGCTTCTATACAATCAGGAAGGCGTCGGACACTTGTAAACTTAAATGAAAGCGGTGATAAATATATATATACTCAGACACTTGTATACTGACTTTTCAATCCGCCCGACTGATGGCCACTGGAACAAATATATACAAATACTGCGAGAATCATCGGTCAAGTTTCTTTTCATTTCCGTTTTATCCAAAGTCTACCTACACCCAAAGGTCAGTCCTAAGGGGATGGTGATGGACACGTGTGCATAAAAGAAACGACCAACACATCTGGGGAAGTGCCGATAGGAAATCAACAGCGACAGGTATTGTGGGAGAAGTCTTGTGTCCGCTTGGCTAATTGGAAAAACCTCCTATTTCTTCAACTCTGGAAACGTCTGTTTGAATTGTTGGAGGAGGGAAAGCAATCAAACTCTTCTTTAAAAAGCTGTGTAATATATCCGATTCTCAAATATATTCTGAAAGGTGTGAATTCGAACAAAAAACAAATTTGTACAAATGGAAGTCGATACAGTAACGGATTTTAAGATCAGTTTGCATTGGGTTGTATACAAAATAGATTTCATTATTTTTTTGTTAAAGTAGAACGTTAATGATTTTAAATATTGGCTTAATACTTATTATTGCATAGATGGCATAAATTAAACAAGGTTATCCAAATACAACGCTTGGAAACATTTGAAGTAATGATTATTATCAATTATAAAACGGTAAAATACAGCCCCCGATATAGCAGCTGAAGAGCTCCTCGAACGCTGCTGAGATATGTGACGACACACCCTGGACCAGTCCTGTCTAAGCAGACGATGTCCCATAACATCTTACACATTTTTCAGAGCCTATTTTGTCATCTCCTCTTCACTTATTTCTCTTCCTTCACTAGCGTCAGTCTTAATGTTAGTCTGTTGCCTCACTCTTAACTTCGTGTATGGTATTATTTTGATGAAAAATGCAGCGTTAAAAAAATAAAGGAATCAGTCACTTGTAAACAAAATAAGACGCCATTGTATTTTCAGCTGCTTGCACCGGGGCATGTTCGGTGTTTCAAGAGGGAACGAATACCATCCTGCTATTATTCGGAGGGCTTTTCAATTTGAAAGTGGGGTTTATTTCATTGATCATTGACCCTTCTCCTATGTATTTACAATCAAACGGTTTTAGCTATCAGAATCAGTTTCACTTTCCCTTTATAATGGTGTGAAATAAGGTCATGTTTAAATACACCAAACTCTTTATAATTTGATAAATAATTGCATTGCAATTACGTTCATTCATTATAGGACGTCGTCTGCTTAAGCAGGATCTATCCCGAGTGTGACGACATCAAAACCTCGCTATATTTCTGGCGAATCCTCGGATATTCCAGATGCTGAGAAGAGCTTTTATTTGTGTTGTTTTTATAATCACCAGATACGCAGTTGACATAAAACTTATACGATTGCCATCTGTAAGCTTCCCAGTTTCTAGTGATACATTAATTGCCATATTTGTGATTTTCTTTGAATATCTACTTTAAAGGTTTCCATGACCGAATTGGCAGCTAATCTAATATTTCAAATTCTTCTAAACCATTTGGATGATGTTTTTTGAAGAAAAAAAAGATAATTTAGATTGTATTTTTACAGATTTCACGTGATTTGTACTTGATGTCACGTGATTTGTACTTGGTGTTAACAAAACAGCGGACAGTTTTGATCGTTAATAACTCAAAATTGTACCTCTTATTACACTGAGGTTTTTATATTGTAAAGCGGAAGGATGTAAAATGTATTACATTTCTTTGAATACTTTTCTTAAAATATTGCTCTGAATATTTAATTTGTCACTTATTGAACGATCAAGGCCACAAAATCTGTGTATCGGCAATTAATTCAGAACACATTAATTTTCCGTTGCCTGTTGCAGCTGTCATTTCTGCCAAAGTTTTGCTGTCCAGTGTCATTACTGATTCATGGCTCTGGCTTGAAAATGCGTTCTGGAAATTCGGCTGCAATGCACAATGGTAATTGTTGTATTCTGAATTACTGGTACACACAGATTTGGTGGCTTTGATTTTTCCTAAAGTGAAAAATCTAATCAAAAATTCAGATAAATATTTTAAGAAAAGTATTCAGAAAAAATGTCATGAAACCTGCTCCAAATAAATTTTACATCCTTCAACTTTACAATGTAAAATCTGCAGTCTGATATGTATAAATTTTGCCAGATATTAACCATAAAAAATGTCCACTGTGTTTTTTTTTAACACCTAGCATATGCATGGATATATAAGAAAGAGGGGGTCAGAGTAAATAACTGATGATGGCGTGTATTTGCACTTTGCCAAAGACATTGTGTTGGTGAAATTTCTGTTGATTATTCTTTTTTTTTGTACCTAAGCTTTAACATCATCCCTGCTTTTCCCTCTTACATTTTGCATTGAGTTTATGCGATGGAGCATTGCTGTCGGCAAAGTAATCGGTGTGCCGTATAGGCCTGTTGTTTGTAAATTCAAGGGGTGTGTTTGTATCAAACATGGTGCACAGTCATCATCATGGGTCTATCTTTTCCTTATTTTGTTGTTGTTGTTGATAATAACTCAAAGTGCGATCGGTAATTAATGCATTCCTAATAGATATAATTCCCTTGTCTTATCATTTTTTGGTACGTTTCTATATCGTGTCCTTGATGTCTCTTTTCTATTCGTGTATGCTTCATTCTGGATCTATCCCGCCCCTCACTCTATCTCTGTCGTTTTCTTCCATCGTCAAGCCTTGGTTGTCATATTGTCATGAAACAGCTTTCAAGTCATAGCAATTTTGCAAAACATATATGAATACCCTAGACACTCTTTAGTACTTGCTTTAAATGACTTTTAACAGGAATAAAATGAATGCACAATATGAAATGTCTGAGTCGTGTTGATCTCTGAATTTTCTTACCCAGTGTCATTATTTCAGGGCATAAAAGAATCTCAATTACTTTAACTATTCCCAACAAATCCACCCCTAATGTTACTACAGAATATGACCATTAAGATATCATCTGTGTTCCACTATCATAGCAAAATCCCCATTTTTTATGGCTGATAAATGACAGGATGGCCACAGTATTTAAGCGGTTCCCTTACGAGTGTCTCAATGGTGTTATGAGTAAATGAAAGGTGACAGATAATTTAGATCCCAGTCCAGGAGAAAACCACTTCTCTCGATTGAGTCGTTATTGCTTTCATGGAACGTTTGTATCTGAAAGATTGAAATAGACACGATCACATTGCATGTCTTTATGACTAACTGTTCAAGAGCTCTTAGTGTAATCCGTATAAAATGCGTTGTCAATTAGCTTATGAGGATATAATCCGTCAAGTTATGCTTCAGTGACTGTACTTTTAAAACAGGTGTGAAGATGAACTTTGGGCATTATTATTAAGGTGATCTTTTTATCGTCTCTATCCCTTTTATTTGAATTAATAATAATATTGAGTTGATCATGATAATCGAAATGATGACTCATTGCCGTAATATCGTTATTGCTTTGGGTGTTTTTTTTTAATCAAAACAATGGTTATTAGCAGGATTAATGTCCCTTGTTTCGCTGATTCGCGACATATTAAAGATAAGTGTTAAAAAACCAGTTGACACTTTTGACCATTAATGACTGAAAAGTTATGACTCGTATCATACAGAGGTAAATGTTGAATGATGTTAAATCGATTTGGAATAGGTTCTGTGAAATTTCCTTGATTAATATTCGTAAAATAAAGCTCTAAATATTTAATTAGACTGTCACGTTTTGAAAAATCAGGGCCATAAAGTCTGTGCGTATAATTTTCTTCACAAATTTTCTTCACAAAATACCCACTGACCTATAAACTAGCTACAATAACACTCATGATCAACCGTAAAATTCACGACACTGGATTTTCTCATGCAAAGCATATTTGTAGTCATGTACATTCAAATGAAGATACTTTTACCCTGTCATATTTGTGTCAAGATTTTGGTTCAGCTGTTTCTTTTGTTTTGGCATGCACAATTTTTGTTTGGTCAGACAATTCTTCAAAGAAGTGGCAAAGACCTACAACTGCTCTTAGATATTACTTGCGCCAGACAATGGGAGTACCAAGATGGCTGTCATTTTGCATTGGTGGCTTTAGTTGTACAATAGCTATTCAATATGCAACATCATATTCACTGTGTACAGGTAAATGGACATGTACTCGTATAACATCACAGTTTTTTTCAAAATGGCAGCCCCCATGGGATAATTGAGTAATCAAATAGGAGTATTTTCAAGATATTTTGAACAGGCTACAAATTTCCACATGATTATGAGCTTTTGGTGAGTTTAATTCTCCTTTAAATTCAGAACATATTACGAATGTGCATTGCACCTTACCAGCATGTCTGCCTGGCAACCTTGTACTAGGAGCTCTGGAATTTCAGTTGCAATATACAGTGACAAATTATTGTTGTGCTCTTAATTAATTACTGATAAACACATATTTTGTGACCTTGGTTTGTTTTTTAAATGGAAATGTAATTAGATATTCAGAGCATTATTTTAAAATATTAATTAGAAATTTTTACAGAACTTATTGTAAATGAATGTTATATCCTTCAACATTAAAATATGACAAACTCAGTTTGATACAAGTTATTACCTGTGTCGACGGTGTTTTTTAACACCTAGTGCAATGCTGTGGACAGCCAGGATTACAGCTGTTATCATGAGACATGTTCCGGATGAGTGAACAGGCACGGCATTTGATCAATACAACGCTGTTCGCTGCAATGCAAATGCTTAAAGCATGTGAACTTTAGTATTCGTATGCGAAAAGTACAGATATTGGGATGGCACGATGCCTTTAGTGGTACAGCAGTAGTCTCGTAACTGGGAGGACCTGAGTTTGAAAGCAAGTTAATACGCTAGTATCCTTTGTTAAGGTATTACTCCTCATCACCAAGTCCCTCGGAGATAACATAAAGCCGTTGGTTTCCTGGTTGCTTACCTACAAGCATACACATGCTTTCTTAGCAGTAAGGTACAATAAACCATAGCGCTATATTAAGGACATATCACGTAAAATCACATTAATTTTTTCAGTGCCGATGTCACATATATGTGAAAGATAGACTTGCCATTTTCATGTCGCCAATTGCTCGACCACAGGAAAGGTGTACTGGTGGTCAAAATTCTGAGCATAAATCAAGCATTCTAAATATATGATTACAATTATATGCTACCATAGAAATTTTTAGAGAAAATTGCAGATTAAAAAAAAAATATTACCTCATTTCAACATGAAACAATAGTAAACAAATGTGAAGCAAAAAATAATGGGGAAAAAAATCAATCAAAATTTTCAATAATTCTTATGCATAAAGCTGGGTAAAGTAATAATGTTTGGTATCATAAGAAATGGTAATACATTTCCTGCAATGATTTTACAAAATATTTTGTGAAATGATAGACGGTTAATGAAGTGCAGAAATTTGGAAATTAAGCTTTGATCGCTTTTTGGTAAAATTTTGAAGAGAGCTAAACCCCTTGGCAAAGTAAGAGTTAAACCATATGTGTCCAGGTGCCACAAAACCACCAAGGTGTCGCACTGTGTGAATTTTAGTTAGAGCTCAATAAAGGTGTTTTTGGTTGGCATTGTCTTGTTAAAGTAGCTTTAGGATTTTCCAGAAACAGTATACTTTTTCTAAGAAACTAAAAATGTGGAGGCACCAATCTAAAAATGTTATTTTTGACAGTTTTTTTAGTAGACATTATGTTTGTCTTTCTCTGGGTTTTATTGTATTGGTTTTCTTTTTTACAACCCGGATTTTTGTCTCGTTTTGATCTCCAATAACTGTAAAGCAGAGTAAGTTCTTGTGTTGATACTGGCTCACTATAATATGCTGGACGTGCTTAATTCGTATACCAGGTTTTAGGACAATCTGATAATCCCTTCATAGAAATTAATTTTTAGTTCTAATCATCCTTTGCGCTATAACTCGTAAGTCAGAGTGCTTCAATAGACTACGAACTTTAAATCCTTATTTCTCAAAAGCAACATTCTGTGGGACCGGGCATTCTACTCTCAGTACAATTAGTTAGGAACATCGAGTGCTAATGAGTTATATATCATTTTAAAGACCTCAACTAAAATTTATTGCAACTTTTTTGCAGTATATGGTGGACACATCCATCAGAACGTGGAAATAAAATGGAGCATGTTGTTCTTTCTTTCTTTTCAATGTCATTATCATTATATTATAATAAAACGCCTTGCTTTTTAAGAGATTGTTTTCGAAATTTAAATGATGATTGAGACTGGAAAGTCTTCAGATACAGTATGTCGTCTTTTGGGGGCTTTACTTCTATTCTCAGCTTTAGTTTTTGCATTAAAATGATATAATGTAATAACAATTTGCACCAAGAAGTTTCAATTCCACCGCATAATGTTAGACGGACTTGTAAGAGTTTCTATGTAAATAAATAAATTCTTTTCTTTTAACATTTAACCGAATGTACATTATCCTCTTGTATTGATTTCTTCTCTTTCGTTTTTCTTTGTTTTAACTCACAGCTGTGATCTTCTGGCATGGTCAAGTGATACAGCATCGGATACTCTATTGAACCTATCGATATAGGTATCCCCGATCACCTTCGTAACTCACAGGAGCCATGGCTACGACTCATATAATAGAACACGTTATATATCTAACAATGAATGAAAGTGCAGTTACTGAACTTGTACCACCCACGGAAAATTCCTCAATGAACTCGACAACGGCAGCCCCGCCGCATGAGGCTCATCTCGACGTCTGGGTAGTCGTACTCGAGTTCATTCTGGGCATCATTGGCATAGTAGGAAACTCTCTTGTCTGCATCATCATATGGAGGGCAAAGTTTCTCCACAATTTCACTAACTACCTCATATTGAGTCTAGCATTCGCTGATCTGGTTGCAAGCCTGAGCCTTGTGTGTAACGTCTTCGTTCTAGAAGCTCATCTAGGGACTACACCAGCGAACGAGATAGCAGCTGAGCTCTACTGTAGACTCTACTCTAGTCGTTTCTTGTTCTGGACCAGCGTTACGGCTTCCGTATTCAATCTGGTTTGCGTGACCTACGAGCGTTTTCTTGCCATTGTGTACCCTTTGCACTACCCGCTGTACTTTACGGAGAGAAAGGTAGGAATGCTGATTGCTGGGACATGGATGTTTGCTCTCCTTCAAGAAGTATTCGCGTTCTTCGTGAACTATTACAACAAGAACGAAAAGGCATGTGGTTACGGCTATCCGACGGACGCCGGACGTATATTTGTCGGCGTGCTTGTTTTTCTCCTGTCGTACTTCCTACCGCTCGTTGTCATGATATGGGCTTACTACAAGATCATGCACAATTTGAAACGCGGCGCGCAGCATTCGCACGCGGGAGGTGGTATCAATAACCGTGGTGATCCTGCCATCTTGCGCGCGCGTCGTAAAGTAGTCTACGTGCTTTTCACTGTAGTGATTGCGTTTGTTGTCCTATGGACTCCTAACCAGCTAGTGTATCTTTTCGAAAACTTCGGAGTGATTATTGTGTCAACGGAGAACACACTGTACAAGGTGTTTCGTCTCATGGCGTTCTCGAACTCTGTTATTAATCCTATCATTTACGCCTTCAAATACAAGCAGTTTCGAAAGGGTTTTCGCGTTGCCGTCATGTGCTTGTGTACATCTAACCACATCCACGATGGACAAACAGCGACAACAGAGCTGTCTAACTCATGACGTATGCGTAACATTATCAGAGGGATCAAAAGAAGATGAGCTGGAGAATATCTGAAAATCTGAAAATCGGCAGCACATGAGAAAACTAGTACAATATTAATAAAATGATCTTTAAACTTAAATAGACAATAAGATGCCAACATAGAGAACTTCCAAGGAGATACTAGGCAAGCTTGCCTAGTATCTCTTTGATATTTTGCACAATATTTCAACAGCGTCATTCCAAGGACGTACTAGGCAAGCTGGTCATCCGTAGGAGATTTTGAGAGAGAAAATGAGCCAAAATCTCTGAGCAATTCTGTTACCGACACTCTTTGATATATGGGCCTGCTTTGTGTAAGAGATGATCCTTCTCAAATTTGATATATAATAGCAAGGCTCTAACCTGATACTAGTTTTTTATATATCAATCAATGAAAACATTACACCTATCCATGTCATGCAAAAGTATAGCAAGAGTACTTGTCTTATTATCTTACTGCACATATGGAATTACCCAGATGCTTCATCGGGTAGATTGAATTTATTTATTGACATAACAATTTTCTATGAATGTACTACTTACTTCTAAAACAGTATTGACCTTTTAGTATATCTCTAATATATGACTGTATTTCGGAAATGAAAAACGATTTAAAACACAAAGCATCCAAACTTTGAGCTTTGAACAGTTCTTTTAATATCTGCATATTTTTGTCATATCTTCTTCCCAACATTATCACATGTATCTTTTTTGGAAAATATGATTGTATGTTTTTGTTTTTATCGTGTGTCGCTTACCAAGGTTTTTGGTTGTTGTACATTCTATAGAAGAGACAAATTTCTGTTCAATTGCATGCTGTCAAATAAAGTTTGGGTGACCTTTTTATCATTGGTCCCCTATTCTGGCTGAAAAGACGTTTCTTGTGTAATCACCTTGGTCATTAAAAAAGTTGAAAAATAAATAGGCCTACTCAGTGACTGACTACATTTAAAGATAAGTTTGAGTTCTGGGCATGCAATTACCTTGTGAAAGAAACTGTATGGAGGCAATTAGGAAAGGTTGATCGTGTCTACAAAAGAATTTGTGTACACTGTGGGGCTTAGGAATATTTCTTGGATATTTGCAACATCTTGGTTGAAGGCAGGGTTATTTGCTCTGTATCCCTTTACAAAACGATGTCATGAAATGTATTATATAATACAGGCCAAAGAATACATTTATTCAAAAAGTAATTGTAATGTAAATTTGCAAATGTTATTCATAACTTAATGCGACAGTTGCCAAAAACGAATAAATACATTTGCTTCATTTTTAATGATGTCTAACTCATTGGTGAATCAAGATTACTATTCAACATCTTTTAGCAAAAATTATCCATAAATTTAAATTCAGATGCATGTATTAAAGTCTTAAACTAAATAATTTTCAAAAAATTTTCAAAAATGCCTAAAGATTTGTTTATAAATAATTTTCGTTAGATGTGTCAGCATAATATATTTTCTTCCCTTGAATTCGTATACATTTGATTTAAAAGGACCACGCGCGAAATATAGTTACTGCACTTTAAAAAAAATGCAATTATTGCTCAATATTTTTTTTTCAGCTAAGAAAAAAAAAATCACTGGACATGTGTTTTTATACGTTAGGCCGCTTTCCACGATACCAGCGTTTAGAAAAAAAATCTTCAATTTCTACAATTTACTAGATTATAAATAATTTTATTCTAGAACAGATATTATCTGTTATTTATAGCACATTAGTGAATGATGTACTTACGCGATAGGTATACGAATGCTTTAAGTTGTTGGTGTACACCTCAGGTGAGATCTCATTAAATTCCGAATAATAATAGACCACGTTCGCAACAACTGCCGAGATATTAACTTAGGACAATTTTATACAATGCTGTATAAATCATGTTCGGATTATGTAATACGTCATTGTAATGTTCCCACAGTTCAAGAGGAGGTAGACAAGGTTTTTAATTGCATTAGGTTGATTTGTCGGAAGTTTTTGCATATTTTCTGTGGACCTTTTTCTATGAGAAAGAGGACGATTTTGTCCCTATATTGGCGATCACGTAATGTTTGAATTAGGTAGGGATCTACCATTACTTATCATGGTCGCTTTTCTAGGAATACAGAAAGGCGATAATGTCACGAGTTCAACCTAAAGGGGTATGTAGACGTGTTTTATATTTTTAGTTGTAAGATGAACAAAAGCCTTGGGAATAGGCCTTCTGAGCTGTTCGGTCTATTTTATGATATTTATTTATGAGTTGAAATGAAATATCCCATGCTATTAAAAACCCTATACTAGTATTTTCCCTTATTTTAGCAGTAAAATAATAATACATGTACTAATATTGAATATTTTGGAGCATTCAAAAAGAAAGTAGCATATCGCTTACAAAGTGACAGATATGAAGAGAAAGGACAACAGCAACAGCAAAAAGACAGACTCCAAAAGTAAGAAACCACTTTAGAACAAGTTCTACCAGTTTGGTGCCATTTTAAGAAGACATAAAAACAGATTTTCAAAACGAATGCGTTTGTGTAGAGGTAACGAGTGGAGTTCCCAAACCAAAGGTGAAGTACATGTGCTAGATCCTTGGCCAAAAATAAGTTTTTGGAAGATAAAACTGTATTGAGGCTATAACATTCATCTTTTAGGCTCAATCGTAAATTGTCGGCTCAATAAGCCAGTTCGTAATTACAATTTGCGCATGTGCAGATAAAGATCATTTGTACCTAGTAGAATTGACCTTCAAACGCTTTCATAGTGTGCGCACCGCGATGCGCGCTCCAGTATGACTTTACATGTTAAACAAGATACGCGTCCACCAAAACAGATGCGTGTGCGCTTACAAATAGGGGTCATTAAATGGTCATTTGTGCCATGTTACGAACTGGCTTATTGACTTTAAATTAATTAGGGAGTTTATGATAACTTTGTGATATTTTTAAACACAAAATTCGAAAATATCTTAAAGACAATAAAGGCCTTTTGAAAGATGCTTCTGAATGTAGGATAATCATGTTTTGTGTAGTGTATAGCAAGATGAGTCTAAAGGGAATAAAAAGAACTTGCTGAAAAGGCTTTAAATACGCTAATGCAACGATAGTGACTTAGGTTTAAATGAACCTTGAGACAGCGGGGTCATCCCTATAGCTAGAAGGTCCGATAGTTAGCGGGTCCGATAGACCGACACCCAATAGATAGAAGGTTCGATAGACCGAATGTACGAGAGGGTCCAGTAGACAGAAGGTTCTATAGACCGAATCGGCAGGAGGGTCCAATAGTCCGAAGGTTCTATATATCGAATGACCAACGGGTCCGATAGTCAGAAGGTCCAATAGATAGAAGGTTCTATAGACCGAATAGGCAAAAGGGTCCGATAGTCCGAAGGTTCAGTAGGGGTCCGATAGTTAGAAGGTCCGATAGACCGACAATAAATACGTGAAAAGGGTAAAATAGTGGATAAAATGATAAGTGGGCAAAAAGTAAGTGGTTAAAATAAGTGGGGGCGTTCCAACCAAAGAAAAAGCAAAAAAGGAAGAGGTTGGAAAGGAAAGATGAAAAGAAAAGAAAGGAAAAGAAGAGACAAAGAAAAGAAGAAATCAGAAAGGAAAGAGAAGAAAACAAAAATTCAAAAACTTCGCTCACTAGCATTATTAGGGTTATTTACCGATTCCCATTATATTTTCATTATTGATATTAGTTATTAATATAATCGCCATATTTATGTATATAAACCAATGACAAATATATTAATAAGTCATATTCTTATGGAAGTTATTTGGTTTGCATCTTGAATCTCTAGCTAATGTTATGCTATTTTTCTACTCAATTATGTTAGCAACATAACTGAAAGGAATCGAGCGGCAAGTTGACCTAAAGGGGCTAAAGAGATGAATTTTCAGAAATAATGGCCCGTGACCAATAGTCTCTTCCCAATATGAGAACGGAAGATGCCGATAACATGTTGCACAGATTATGAGAACGGAATAACAATACGCTAGAACCTATTCTCAGGATACAAAATTCTTCTTTTTTCTCTCTCTCTCGTTCGCTCGCTTTGCTCGCTCATACAATCAAGAAACTAGGCCTAGATTGTTTCTTGCAGCAAGCACCTCTTACGTCTTGCAGCAACAAGAATCCCGAATATCATAATATTCGGGCAGTGAGGTATCCGACTATTCTCGCATTCCCCCCACCCCCACCCCCCCCCCCCCCAAAAAAATGGTATAATTTACCCGACAGAGTCCACAGACTAAAATTTGCCACAAGGTAGTAGTATGGGTGTAGTCGACGAACATTCAAAAAAGTATAAAAGCTGACATCATAGCTTGTAGGAAAATATCACCTGACAACCCTCCAAAAAAAATGGAAACGCCCCCTCCCAAGAAGGTGGTAGGACCTAATTGAAACAATTGAGACTTTTAAAATTCAACTATAAAGTGTGCGCCCTTTCCTCAGCTTGCTCCATTAGAAAAATGCTTCGGGCATGATGATGGGCCTCGGGGCTTAAGTGTGCACCATATAATTAGATTTCCATGTTTCAAAAAATGGTCAGCGTTCCCCATTGCCAATACATCGGTTTAGTGGCAAAATTAACCAGGGGGTGGGCTGAGCTGCACGGGTGGACCACCGCCGCCCCTCGGTGATGATGATGATGCTCTGATAAAAATGCTTTTAACATGTTTAAAATGTATAAAACAAAACTTTAAAATAAGTTCCCCATTTTTTTTATTTTTTTTTTGGGGGGGGGGAGGGTGGGCCTATATGTTATCGATTTATTACAATACTCATAGAAGAAGATAATGCATTACTCTTTTCCTTTTATGATATAAAACTATTATTTACTTATTGTATCCACTTATTTTACCTTTTTTACGTTATTGTCGGTCTATCGGACCTTCTAACTATTGGACCCCTACTGAACCTTCGGACTATCGGACCCTTTTGCCGATTCGGTCTATAGAACCTTCTGTCTATCGGACCTTCTGACTATCGGACCCCGTTGGACATTCGATCTATAGAACCTTCGGACTATCGGACCCTCCGCCGATTCGGTCTATAGAACCGTCTGTCTATTGGACCCTCTCGTATATTCGGTCTATCGAACCTTCTATCTATTGGGTGTCGGTCTATCGGACCCGCTAACTATCGCACCTTCTAGCTATAGGGCTGTAACCGAGACAGCGTCGTACGTTACATTCCCAAAAGATACACTAATTTCATGTATATCTCTATTTTCCACTTCGCTGTCCTATAACTTGAATTATATTAGCATAATGCTGTTTAGCTGTTTGGTTTTCATTCATTATTGCCAAAGCACATTAATACGTTTGATATTTGCTGACATTTGATATGTTTGACATTGTTTATGATATTCACTGGTTTATTTATTGTGTCTTTGGTTTAACTAAAACATTTCTTTGTATGTACATACTTGAATGTGGAAAGCTATGTGGGCAACATGAAAGCCGTTCGTGTGACTTAAGAGACTACACTGAAATTGTAAACATAGAGGTTGTTCTAAGAATAAATGATATAATAAATGCACATAATAAATCAATCAATTTTTATTGTTTTCATTGCTTCGTAACTGCTGAATCGTCTAAAGGCATTTTTGCTTTATAATTGATAAAATATTTCCTGACACATGATTTTATAGTTCCAGTGGGCTGACATTTTTTACTTGTTCTTCGATATTAAGATTACTATTATTATTATCATCATCATCGTCATGATTATAATCATTATCATTATTATCATTATTATTCTTATTATCATTATTATTATTACTATTGTTAACACGATTATTATTATCACTGTTATTCTCATCATCAGTATCATCACTATCATCTCCATCGGCACCATTTCGAAGAAACATGCCGACTGTCGATGAAAAGGATTGAAAATTGATACAACGATATAGCAGGTTCTTCGAATTCTTCCCCTAATCTGACTGCTTCTGATTCTGTAAAAAAAGGGTCCAACTCCATTTGAATAGTTTTCAGTTATGTAGAAACAACTCAATATTGTCGAGATACTTTTTCTAAATAACATGTTCATATTCAGAAAAATATTGATACATGAATATAAATTAATTACACATGACAATGAAAACATGCTGTCTCTTAAACTTGCAAAAAATGTAACGAACTTTCTTTGATAGTTCGAAAATGTCTGTGATGTAGTTGAACCCTTTTTCTTCCCATGTAGTTTTTACACTCCTCAATAGACCCTCGGGAATCAACCTTGAGATTACAACCTTCAGTAAAGTGTCTTACGTGACTGTTGAGACTGTTCGACGTGGTGTCCGTTTCATTCTCTCATTCCTGAAATGGTCCGCTGGCATGAGAATTGTGTTCCCCCATGGACGTCGTCTGAGCGAGAACAGGCGCCAGTGTATGGGCCTGATAGCCCCATGTCAAGCGATTATTGAAGTATTTGGTTTGATATTTCCTTATCTACCACTTGAAAAAAGAAACTCTGAACCTGTGCGGAATTCCATCATAAGGGTAGAAGTTCAATTATGCATTATAGGGGATGAATTATTTGGCAGTGACCCTGATGTCTGTTTCCATCTCTTAACCCAACAGCATAACATATTTGACAACATTACCAAAAAATGCTTTCAGCCCCCCCCCCCCCCCCCCCCTCCCTCCAGGTAAGCTGGACGATTGTCCTGCTGTGGGTTCTTATTAGTGGTATAGTTTCCTTTTTTTCTGCTTCTATATTGATATATTTCATATAAGATAAACAGTTCTTTCAGCGACTGCCCAACCATTGTCCCTGTCAATAAACGTTATCTATGAAAAGCTTATTTTTCCTAAACATAACATGTTGTTCTCGAGGGCCGTCGTCACTTACGTGGACTGTCGGTCTATGAGATGTCCCCAAAAGTAATATTCCAAATCGACATGAAAAGATTGTTCTTTTGATTTTAGTTGCTTTAGAACTTGGTATTGTAGATGAGGCATATTTTGGAAGAAACTCTTGATTTATATGATTTAGCGCTGTTCATGTGTTCCTATAAAGGGATTTTATTTTCGTTTTTCACCCGTGGTTGGATTTCCGAAAAATCCCTTTCCCATACGAGGCGTATCTAAAAACATACTGAAACTTGCAACATGTACATGTACGTACAGCGGGAAATTGTCTACTGAAAACAAAAAAGGGCATTTACTATTAGGCTCTTCTTAAATTTATATACCCTATAACATAGTGGTTAATAACTTTATCAAATTATACAGCAACCTATGTTCAGTCTGCCTTAATAATAGATTAACGTAAAACAGAGCAAAAGCATGTTGTTCATTGGGGTTTCTCAAGTAACATGACACATACCCAGTAAAGAATCGATCGACAATGTTCAAATTCAATTAAGTCTTACCTAGCTACGTGTATTAGGCCCACATAATAAGACATTGCCTGAAATAAAACACCACCGTTGTTGGCGAACTACTTTTAAACAAATGGGAATTAAAGAGAAGATTGAAGAATGTGTAAAGACTCTCTCTCTCTCTCTCTCTCCCGGCTTGAATATTCGGAGCTGATCGACGATTTTAACGGTTTCGTGGAAATGTTTTGACGCTTTCACGCAATTGTAATACCAAGTGTTGGCCTGGTTCTTTTTGTAGATGTCATCTGCATTCTCAAATTCATCTCAAACTGTAATTCCCCTTATCCCTTTTCGTCTCCGTTTCAAACTTCATGCTCTTTCCTCCACAAAGTACCGGCCTGCAACTGACAGCGGCAAGGGCATATAAAAAGATCATAGGACCTCGCCCTTCTCATTTGATGCCTCTCTATCGTCACGGTGATGAACTGATGTACGTCTCATGCGTCACTCATTTGTTCCTCATGCGTTTTGTCCATGCGGTGCGTGTAACTTCGTTTCTCATGCGTTTGCTCACGTTCAACTGTCCTGTATACAATGGCCCCAGGTGCGTTGTTTTTGCGTTTTATTCGACCCCTGGACCGTGCATTTACGCTCCTGCAAAATGGAAATTTATAATTTGTCCACCGGATTTACGATTTGAACAACAGATAAACAAAATACCATCCGTTTCGTGTACGTTGGGCCGATCCGGCGATGTGTGACAGGGGCATTACAATTTTTCTTCTCGTTCTCTTCTTCATTTTCTCTTTTCTTCATCTTTTTTTCCTTTTCTTTTTTTTTTTTATTCTTCTTTTTCGTCTCTTTCCTTTCTTTACTCCACATTCTGAGCTTTGCTTCTTCTAATCCGTTTCGCTTTTTGTTGCATCCAAATCAGCATTACTTATAATGTTACTGTATACGGGAGCCTAATCATTTACAAGAAATGCTTTTTATTTAGGCTCCCCACATTTTACTTTTTTTTCTTCTCTTTTTTGGCCAATGATTCATCTATCTCTCGAAACTTTCTACCTATTGTACTTGATTTGAGCAAACTTCAAAATTTAAAGTTCAATCTTCAAGTTCAAAACTTTAAAGTCCAAGAAGATTTCGCGTGCTTCGCTTTTTAAAAATCCCGGAAGGGTTAAAATATCTACAATAAGAAATTTGCTGAAATAAAATACCAATGTTGTTGACGAATTATTTTCAGACAAAGAACAAGTATGAGGAGGAGCATTGTTTAATTAGAGCCCTCTTTTACATATATATTAAAAAATAAAAGATAAACAAAGCGTTTTATTTTCAAAGGGGTTATTTGATTTGACATATGTTGATAAAATCGACCCTTTTAATTGTCAAATGAAAAAAAAATGACACTTTCAATTAGGTACAATAGAAAAATATAGTCCTGTTCTATTTTTGTAAATCTCTTATGTATTCTTAGCCCAACCTGTCTCTTTTCCCCTTTCCTTTCCTTTCTTGGTCTTCTTTTTTCACAACATGTCTTGTTTTTTCTTCCCGAAATCTGAGACCTTCTTATTTTAGGTACTTTCAATCTTCTTGGTACTGTCGACATCTTCGCATGCTTCGCATTTCGAAAATCCCTAAAGGGTTCAAGATAGGGAGAGATAACTCTCATGGGGCACAGAGACAGGTGTAGACACGATTACGTTGCGTCTGTTTTTAGGGTTTAAAAGTAGTCGCAAAAATTGCGGAATCCTTATAGACAAGCTACATGTATCATGTGACTTGAACCTCCAGGTTTGCGATTTTCCTATGGGATTTGAAAGGTACAAGATCTACCTTTATGGTACTACAATGAAAGTGATGTATTTTAAAGAATTAGTATTCTGTAATGCAACAATAATATATTCTTCTCGGGAAAAGACAATTTTTTTTTCGATGCTTCATCCTTTTTGGGGTTCCCCAACTTTCTGCAGATCGCCTGTTCGATGGTATTGTTTCATGGCGTGAAATTGCATTTTCTCTCATCAGATAGATGATGATTATATGGTAACTGATGCTCCATATTTGATGTATAGTGTTTTAACCTCCAGGTTTCTCCGGAACAATGGCGTAGCGTTGGACAAACAGCCAAAGGCACACCAGTTTAATGGGTGTGGCAATGGAACTAAGTGAATGAAAAGCTAAAGAACAAGGTCATCGAGTAGAGACAGGGGTGTGATGGGTGGGTCGTATCATCTTCTAACCACGGTGCCTCCTCCTTCTCCTTCCCACATCTCTCCCTATTATCCCTTTTCTCTTTATCCCCCTTTTCGCCATTCGAAGCCGGTGCTTTCATGGCTTATAATCATGATGTTTTTAGCCAATTGATGAACCCATTAAAAAAATGTTTTATTCGAATCCGAATAATGGTAGCCTTAGGCGATTTATGAATTAGGAAAAAAATATAATTATCTTACTTTTTAATGATGATGGTGATTATAATAATAACATTACTGATAATAGTACTAATACTAATAGTAAATATAATAATAATAATAATAAAAATAATAATAATAATAACAATAATAATAATAGTAATAATAATGAAAATAATAATCATAACAATAATAACGATCAAAATTATACTACCTTTTACATTTTTCTTCTTTTTTGCCAGTGGTTCATCTATCTCTCGAAACTTTCTACCTATTTACCGTAAATTGTACTTGATTTGAGCAAACTTCAAATTTCAAAGTTCGAAAATCAAGTTCAAAGCTTTAAAGTCAAAGAAGATTTCGCGTGATTCGCATTTTGAAAATACGGGAAGGGTTAAAGATATACAATAAGAAATTTGCTGAAACAAAATACCAATGTTGTTAACGAATTATTTTCAAAGAACAAGTTATAAGGAGGAACATTTTTTAGGTAGAGCCCTCTTTTACATATATATTAAAAAAATACAAGATAAACAAAGCGTTTAATTTTCAAAGGGGTTATTTGATTTGACATAATTATGTTGATAAAATCGGCCCTTTTAATGGTCAAACGAAATAAATTGACACTTTCAATTAAGTAAAATACCAATGTTGTTAACGAATTATTTTCAAAGAACAAGTTATAAGGAGGAACATTTTTTAGGTAGAGCCCTCTTTTACATATATATTAAAAAAATACAAGATAAACAAAGCGTTTAATTTTCAAAGGGGTTATTTGATTTGACATAATTATGTTGATAAAATCGGCCCTTTTAATGGTCAAACGAAATAAATTGACACTTTCAATTAAGTATAATAGAAAAATGTACTGCTGGTTCTATTTTTGTTAATCTCTTATGTATTCTTAGCCCAACCTGACTCTTTTCCCCTTTCCCTTTCCTTTTCTTTCTTGGTCTTCTTTTTCACAACTTGTCTTGTTTTTTCTTCCCGAAATCTGAGACCTTCTTATTTAGGTACTTTCAATCTTCTTGGTACTGTCGACATAATAAACAAACAAACATACTACCTACCTTAATAATACGAGACGTTTGGGATCCTTACACAAAGAGCTGGAGAAGGAATTGCTGCTTGTTCGAAATGAAAAAAAAAATATCGGCCGAAATAATACGAATAGAGTCAAGGCGTTCCATATCGTGTGAATTTATCTTTCAATTGTCTCAGAAATCAGATAAAATGCAACTTCATATCAGTGTTTATGAAAATGACAGGTCAGTGGCATTGAATGTACTTTGACAAATTTGTGCGAAGTAGGCGAGGCAATTCATGGGAGCGTAGAAAAGACAATAACACATATGCTGTATATATTTGCCCCATCACGCCGATAGTTGTGAAAATAAATGTAAGTTGTTTCTTGGCTATAACGTTTGAGATCTCCGAAAGCAGAACATATTTTAAGGTCCAATGTTTTGAAAAAAACTAGATGGATAACTAGAACACCATTACATAAAGTTATTGCATTAAGAATCATTGGAGATTTTCTTTCCAAACATGATTCAATCAAAAAACTATAAGTTCGGAGAAAATCAGGATCTTTAATTCTCCTATCATAAAATATCAATTTCGGCCCTTTACTATATACAGTATAACCATGGATCTACTAGAGAAGTAGGTCCATGGTATAACGGAATGATAAAATCGCTCTTTAAAAAATAAAGAGCCTCAGCAATCGATAAATATTTGTTCACTATTTTATTACTGTTTCGTGCTGCTCTGAGACTGGTCCATTCCCGGAAAATGAAATGTTATATGGACGTATCATATTTTCGAAACAAACTGAAATGGGATTAGCATGTCTTGCAATCAACAACATTATAATGAACCAATTATTTTAAAATCTATATATACGCCGTCAATAAATCAATTTTGAAAAGTTTAAAATATAGTGTTTAACTTGTTCTGGAACTGATGTATTCAGTTATTTTGCCTACGGTCTGAGGGGTGGGAGACTATATATATATATATATATATATATATATATATATATATATATATATATATATATATTTATGTAAATACGATGTTATATACATGTAATTTCGTGGTACTACAAACGAACCTGCGTCCGGGTTCATCGAGTATAATATAGTTGATTTCGAGTAATTTGTTATATACCTGCGTGATAACCTGATGAGTGCAGGTCGAAAAGCTTCGTTATCATGTCTCTTTTTCTTGCCATATTTATATACATGTATCTGTACATCACAATCTCTCTCTCTCTCTCTCTCTCTCTCTATATATATATATATTATGCCAAAGGAAATGAGAGAATACGCAACCATTATTCTCTCATTTCCTTTCACATTGTATTTATTTCCACGAGAGTTGCCAAAGCTGGTGTATGTTATTTCCTTACAATATATATATTATATAGCTCATCATGCTGGTCTCTACGCTTGGAATACTCTATGAGCTTTTTTCTAAAATATTTCTTTAGGATCGCTGGCATATAGCACACGAATTGTTTTTATATATTTGCCCAATTATTTGGCGTTAGACCCTTATAACAATGTTTCAAGAAGTAAGAATAAGAGTTTTGAAAATTGAAAGGTTGACCTGAAATAACTTGAGTGTCCGAAAGATAATGTCTATCTACGGTGATAAGATGGATACATTCCACGGAGCATGTCACGTCTATTTTTTAAATTAGAAACCATTCATATCATTCGAACCGAGGATACTCCTTCCCCTTGGTCATTTAAGGAAGCGGAGATAGTTCTTAATGGTGACAAAAATAAAGGATTCGTATCAGCAGGTGCACGGAAAATAATTCTCGATTAATGACTCGATGGTTTACATATCCCGAAGTAAATTTATCTTGCATCATAGCCTAATATTTTTCCTATCATTCAGTTACACACACTTTCTTTCTTTCCCTTTGTGAGTTTCAGGCGGTGTTATTGTGTAGGTCCCCAAGATACTCTGCTTCTCCAAATTCCATTCGTAAAAACAAAAGTAACACTGGGTGATCGTTCATTTGCTTGTGCAGCCCCTAAACTCTGGACTAACTTGCCATTGGAAGTCAGGAAATCCCCATCTGTGAATATGTTTAAATCAAAACTCAAAGCATATCTATTCAATTAATAACAAACATATCAGCAACTCATGCAGCGCAGTAGAATATATACAAATTGTTGGATAGTTACTTCGCTTTATAAATGTATTATTATTATTATTATTATTATTATTAAATATAAATTTTTGTTTCCTTTTTTAGGATAGTAAAATTGTTAACCCATCAGTATGCCCTGAAGTATGTGACTATTATGGTGGAGCAGACAATCCATTAGAGAGGCATTACATTCAGACGAGAATCTAAAGATAAAGTTAAGTTTGGGTCATGAGATAACATTGTGAAAGAACCCGTCTCAAAGCAATTAACAAAGGTCTATCGTGTTCACATAAGAAATGGCGTATACTGTGAAGATTTGGAATCATCCAGATGACATGAAATTGACAAAATCTCGCTTAAAGCGCATGCACTGCACAGAGAAGTACATATGGGACTGCACGCACATATGACATGAATGTGCGGCCCCGAACACTTCAGCTATTCTTCCTCATATTTCTAATATGAGGGCATTTTAAGAGTAAACTTACCCTTTTCAGGTTAAGTTTCTGCAATGATATTCTTCAAAACTGACATCTAAGGAATGAGAAAGCTCAAAAATTATTTTTCATCTTTCCCACAACTTAAACTTCTCTTTAAAAATTATAAATGGATATGTCATTAAACCTTTGACTCGAGAAGTGAAGATGATTATTGTTCCGAAATGGGAAGTAATATTACAATGGTTATTTGATTCTATGGATGACGCTTTCTGACACTCAAAGCAATGACCAAGTGAAGTCCTTGAGGACCTTAATTAGAATTCCAAGAGAATTTCTCATTAAACGCAGACCCGAAGAAGAAGTGCCCTGAGCATTTTTATTTTGTGAATAAGCTAGAAGCAGTAGTTATTTCACCTTCCATATTTTGTGAAAATCTGTGTAGGCACTTTGCTTTACTTCTTTGTCTGTGTGTTTTGTTTTGTTTTGTTTTGTTTGTTTTGTTTTGTTTTGTTTTGTTTTTTGTTTTTGTTTTTTTTTTGGGGGGGGGGTCTTTTTATTATTCACGCTGGAATGTCTCACAAAAAGTAGTAAGAATATAAATATCATAAATTGTAAATCTGAAAAATACCTTTTCATGTGGTATTTGCCACTTCTCCTTACCATGCTTCGAATACGCTGCCGTTCTATATTTAGTTCTTCTTCCGTTCACTTTCAAGTAGCAGAATTATACCGATTAATTATATTCTTAAGATCACGAATGCAATGATTGCTGGAGGCCTTTTCGTATGAAAGCGGTACCTGCAGGTATAGATAGATATTCATCAAAATTGAACAGGAATACTCACAGTCTTGTATTAATTGCACCAAATCGCATCTCAGTTCATTTGTTATCAGTCGGCTTCATAAGTATTATGCTTGTATAACTTATCGGGATAGATAAGAAAGTGGTAGACTCTTGCATAGATTTTTTTCTTCAAACAAGGATATTGAAAAGGTGTGCTGAAATAAGAACAGAACATCTTGTATCTCTTTGTTTTCTCTGTGTGTTTTATATTTGCTTTTGTGGAGGGGGGGGGGGGGGCAAATGTAGACTACACTGTAAACAATAACTGTAGATTAACAGTTTTTTTTACTTGTAACTGTAGATTAACAGGTTTTTTGACTTGTAAAATTACAAGTTTTCTGTTAATACGGTATTTTTCTTGTGAAATGGCAGGAAAATTAGCAATTTTCCTCCCATTTCACAAGAATTTTCACCGTATTAACAGAAAAACGGCCAAAACTTGTAATTTTACAAGTCAAAAAAACCTGTTAATCTACAGTTATTTTTTACAGTGTAGGTACGGTAAAATGGGGTTAATAGGAACACAGAGGGTGAACAGGAACAAAAAATGGAACAAATTTTCTTGGTAATTTCATTTTCAAAGTAATAATGCAAACTCATCAAATTCATTTTAGCTATGTACCATATACCTCTAGCTGCCCAATCATGATTAATGATGGAATGAATTCACATTTCTCCCAGTATATGGCATATAATATGATGTCCTAAAATACATGTATGTTTACCATGGAAATGTGATCAAAACGTTTATTCTCTCTTCAGGCTTACTGCAGTAAATTATCATATTTTGTATCAAGACCTCACAAATATGGTCTTTCGTATATAATTACCATGAAATAAATTTATTGAAATTTGGTTTATACATTTTTTCCTCATTTTTTTTTTTTTTTTTTGGTTTAATAGCAATTTCCCTGAATAACCGGGGGGATAAGTACGGACTATCGAGCAGTTGTGATCTATATTTCCTGATGCCAAAACATGCCTAAAGCACCTGAATACATTTCACCACAGACACAGTAATAATGATTTTTCAGATAAAGATAAAGGCATGAATAATAGAAAAGCCTGAAACTATACGGCATTCTTAGAATAGTCATGTCCAGGCCCCGTAAGAGCCGCGACATCCTGTTTGGCATAGTTCGGCATATGCAGTTCACTCAAATCTAAAGACTATTTACACACATTCCGAGTAGGATTATCAATTAACGCCGTCCTCATGGGGCCATTACGTTAATCAGAAGTACGAAAATTAAAATACTAGTTTACTGACTACCATTTTCTGATTTACCATTATGATTATTATTATGTTGCAGTCCTCTTCTTTTCTCTCTACTCCAAGTTCCCACTCCTCATCTCTCCCTCTCTTTGTCTGTCCCTTTCTTCTCTTCCTGTATTTTAATAATTTAAACATTGTATGGCAGTTGTGTATTCAGGGGTACCCGCTACAAGCGTCTGCTTATTGCGATCTCGCCTTCATTGTATTGCAAGTTCTTCATTATAATTATAGTACTATATATACATGTAAATTACTATTTGAACCGATGTCGAATATTGTCAAAATTAATGGAAGAAAATAAATGTTAATTTGAATTGAATTAATTTGAATTGATCCTCCTCACTCCCACCCCCACCTCATCCCTCCAATGAAGCAAGAGCTTTTGTTTAGTGCCAATAACATTATACATGCGCAATGATTGTCTTTCCCTACACTGCAAAAACTGGGGTGTTAAAACTGACACCAGTTGGTGTTAATAGAGGACCACACCCTAGGGTGTTAAAATTACACCCCAGAGTTTCAACATAACACCAAAGAGTGTTAAATAACAACCAAAGGTGTTGTACTAACACCACAGATTTAACACCGGTGTAAAATGACTGGTGTGGTCCTCTATGTACACCAGTTAACACCACAGTTTTTGCTGTGTATCATTTCTGTAATCAAGCAGCTCCAAAGACACGATGCAAATAATATTAAAAACAAATTCCAGTTTCAGTAACACACGTTTCGTGTTGATGCCTGTAGTGATTTCAAAGGTATAGGCCTTTGTCATTCAAATTTATCATAATGCGTTTCGATGCTTCTGAAAGCACTGTTTGTTCAAATACCTTTTTAATCCAAACCCCTTCCCAATAGATTTAGGTTTATTTAAGATTTAAGTAACAGATTATGTATATTTCATCGTTTTCCATTCTGTTCCTATTCAACCCAGCGACGCGACAGTCACAAAATTCAATATAAAAATTAAATCTGTTATTGAATGAATTTCTTTTATATGTCAGTAAACAAAAAGGTATTACATGAATGGACATTTCATGGCGCCAAAACATTTGCTTTTGGCGATGTAATGAAAATGTTGTGAGGCAAAATGTGTCAATAATTGTACCTATATTCACACCACTTTACAGTATTTTGTTTATTTATTTGTATCGCTTTATTCGTCATTTTGAGAGGAAAGACAGTTTTTGTGATGAAAATTACCTAGATTCAACGCATGTGTCTCAAAAGGAGACGGTAGTAACAATATTCTCAGTTTTAGAATTATCCGTGTATCCCGGTCACTAATCAGCTCTGTCTTTAGCGTATAACTTCGGCTTCGTATGTCCCAATTTTATGACATCTTATGGAGAAATCATTCAGGAAACAAAATATAAGAGTCACAGCCAGCGGATCATCCCTAACGTTTGGCATGTCCAGTACGTTTCGAAAACACCCAGAGGCATATTATAAGAGAGCGCTTCTTAAAAAAAAGATCAGGTACACACATGCCCGCCAACCTGTGTGGGTTATGTGCGTGAGTGAGTGTGGGATTTTGTGTGGACTGGCGCATCGCACAATATACAAGCTTACTTCTACAAAATGTCAAGGAATTTGCAATAACATTTGATATGGACGTTATAATCGAGGTTCTGAAAAGTCATTGTAAAACCGAACTTTCATACTGCAAGCCATATTGTGGGAGGAAAAGCCGATTCGGCTCCGAATCGTATACACTAGGCTACAAAGTCTCCGATTTGAAGCCGATTTGGCCTTTACTCCAACTAAAAGGCTTAAAATACACTAACATTTCACATTATCATTAAGAACAAGTCTTTATTTCAAATAAAGAAAATTTGTTATAGATGATAAACACAAGGTCCACGTTCCCTTTCCAGACTCACGGCAGGTCATACAATTTTTACAGCACAATACAAATTAGAGTCATTCACATTTTTGGGGAAACTTGGAGATTGTGGACTACATAATTTTATTATACAAAACTTGGGTTAAAATTTCATTCACAGCTAAATTAGAGAAATATGGGAAGTATGCAATCAAGTTGAGATAATATAATTCAATTGCAATTTCAGATGAGATGAACCTCAGAATGTTGAAGACAAACGCATCAGCGAAACTTGGAAAGCTCAATCTAAGCGAAGAGGTTTCCACACTAAACAATGCAAAACTGAAAGAGAAATTATTTTCAGCAATAAAAAGTGACCCAAGAAAAGGATTAGTAGACATCGTCATATACCAAGCTTCATCTACAAGAAGACTATGAAAGAAATCACAGAAACGAAAAGAGCGCAACAGAATGGAAAATAGCAAGCCAGGATCAATCTCATTTGAAGCAGCGAGAAAGAAACACATCGAATCAGCAGAGGAGTGATAGAATGTTTTCAATATACATTTATACTTCGTCTTGTTATATTTTATTTAATAATCATGAATATAGCTTAAGGCCGTACTGTATTTTCCCCTGAACTAATGCAACCATTGTTAACGCATGCCTAATTACAACTCTGGAACACAAGAGCATTCCAGTTTTGTTCATGACGAGTGTAGTGGTTAGAGAAATATTTCACATGTTATTTGTAATTTTTAGGATGATATAAAATGGAAGATATGGTAATAATAATTATAATAATAATGGTAATAATAATAATAATAATAATAATAATAATCAACATATTAACAATAATAATAATAATAATAATAATAATGATGATAAATAAATAAATAATAGTAAACCGTTCTTGTATAGCGCATATCACGTTACAACGTCCCTATATGCGCTTCCAAAGGGTTTGGATATTATTAATCAGCATACATTGCATTCCAAGAAATAAATCCTACCAGGTACTCATATAACACATGGGTGGAGAGTGGCAAACGTGGATTATAATGTCTTGTCAAAAGACGATAGTGTCGGGCAGAGATTCGAAACTTTTTTCAAAATCGGATTGCATGAGGATGAGTTGTGCTGGCGTGTCAATCTGAAGGGCAACTTTTACGAAAGCCGTTGCTTGGCTGGGATGTTCACTTTCTGTCATGGGGTGGCAAACCAGACCGTTTCATATACATGATCAATATGATGTAATCAAAGCAGTATATTTATTTTAGGTCGGTAGTACTTTATTTCTTTATGAACAATATTGTTGCAATTACTTTCCTTCTCTTTACATATATGGTTGTTTGTTTCTATTGCTTGGTTAAAATAAAATTGCTGAACTGTGGGAGTAAAATATATTTCCTTACTTGCTTGTTTTTTATATTTTGTTCTTTAGGAAAATGGGATTAGCGACTGGTCTGGCCACAAAAAATTATGATTTGTTTCTTCTAAAAAATCATTAATAGAAATGATAAGTTTTAATTGTTAGTAAAAATATTCATTCTTGCATCTCAAATCTTCGACAAATAATTCAAAATAATGGATATTTTCTTCCACATGAAGTATGACAAAATGATTTCTTTTAACATCCAATTTACTTAGAGTACAGTTTAACTTTGAGTAATAATTGTTTGACTATGAATGTTGAGGTTTAATTTAAAAGGCTACCCAGGAGCTTATGTTTCTGCATGCTTATTTTATACAAAGGATTATAATACATCGCATGTTTCCGTGAGGATGACTTTATTGTATATTCATGGAAAGCAATAATGCAAGAGCAATAATTTGTTGGGTGTTGTAAACTTTAATAAATAACAAATATTGCAAACAACTGAAAGCCGCTTTTCTGCAACTTAGTCCTTGAACAGAAATGCAAGCAAATATTTAATACTAGATTTGATAAGAGCGATGGCCGGTATGATTTCGAATATTTTCATGATTAAACGCATAAATACACAATTAAAGATATATATCTATTATTATTATAAGAATAAGAAATTATATGCAAAATGGCATTAAGTATTGTAAGACGGAAGCAACTGAAAAAATTACCCAGCAAAGTTTATTTATTGACATTCAAGTGTAAAGCAGAACAAACATATTTCATTTTAAGATCAATGATTGATTATTATAGTGACTATTGTCTGATTAATATGGATTTTGAGCAGTGTCTATAGATTCCGTTTAAGCTCCAAAAATACGTCAAATAACACAATTCTGATTTTATAGCGGGCACTTATTCCCCTCCCCCAGTAAAAGAAAGTTACTTTTTGGTAATTGTCCTTAAAGCTGATTTTAAAAAATGCGACGTTTTACTTGAAGGCTCCTGTTTTTTAAAATCGGAAACTCTTAAGAAATCATTTATACTGCCACCCCCACCCCTCCTTACCGGGAACTGATTGTGAATCTGGCACTCACCTGATTTCATCATCTATATATACAAACATGACAAATATTTCATTTGATTGGACGGATACGATCCTTTAGTTGACAGGTATACACACAACAATAAGGACAATTATTCTGAACCCATTCCATCTCCTTTCGGGGTGAATAATTGCCCCTTATCCACGCCCCCTGGTCCTGGCAGGTTGCACCCTAAACCTTCGTGTATCTGGTTGCCGAGAATATCAGCATCTTATGAATACTAGCCCCAGGATCACGATCTTAAAATAAACCCCTCTTCCGTTCCTTTTTTTTTTTTGGTTTCAAGAAGACAGATATTTTCATTTCCCTGATAGCTTGATATCTTTGAAGACAGTTAAAAAAAAAAATTTCCTTCTTATTTTACATTCCGGGACATTATAAAAACATAAAATGTAGATTCAGCGCAATCGAAATATGATGGCTAGGTGACAATAAAAGAAGCTGCTTTATTTGTAACACATTATATACCCTTCATAATTACATTTCTCCATGTGTATCTTAATCATCTACTTTATGTATCTTTCTAAATATCAACTTTTGATTATCATCACTGAAATCAATACTGAAAATAAAGAATATTTAATTGACATCAATAATTTTGCTATCTTAACTTACAACACTTAAAAAAAGCTAAACAAAAGACATATATGATTATATCACATCTGGACACTAATGTGTTTTCACCTTACTTTTATAATTACTTATGTACTTATTGAATCACTATACGAACCTCATTCATGGCACTTGGCGTTATCATATTTTTCATGTAATCAACATGAATATAATGGTGTACCATCCAAGCAACTTCCCGATGCGTCTGTACGTCAAGGACAGAGATCATGCACATTATGAATTACATTATGTTCATATTGTTCTGGTGTGCTTTTAAAGACAAGGTATGCTGAAAGCCAGTGCATGCATTACCGTTAATTGATCTCCCAATGACACCGTCTCTCGTTGTCTTTCCACATTATCTCCCGAGATTCCTAAGCCCATTGTCATCATTTTGACGATATTCATTGAAATGTACTGTGATGATTATTTCATATTATCTTCAGGGGCGGATACAGGATTTTCAGAAAGGGGGGGGGGACGCATTTCAAAAAAAGGGGGGGGTGCACACTGAGGAAACCTTCGTTTGACGAAGCCAAACGGCCATCTAGGGGGTCCGCGGGCATACTTTGTCAGACAAAACGGGGGGGGGGGGGGGGGGGGGGGGGGCGCACGTTGTGTTTGGTGTCATGATTACTGTACCTGATATCGTGTTAAATAAATGGTATCGTTTTGTCAGGAGGAAATGTTGAAATTTGAAATTCCATTTGTAAAGTGCAGTAGTACATGTTTTAGTAGCTGCACTATATAAATGGACAATACTTTAATTATTACAATTATTATTAATTCAAAATCCAAAATTCATCTCTTTCTCTCTCTCTCTCTGTATCCCACTCACCCCTCGCGCGCTCTCTCTCTCTCTCTCTCTCTGAATCCCCACCATAGTCCCCACGCCCCCTTATCTCTCTCTCTCTCTCTGGCTAAGCCCTCTCTTTGTATCCTATATATATATCTCTCTATCTCTCTCTATATCCCTCTCTACCTCTCATGAGTGCATGTAAGTTGTCTTTCATTTGAAATGATCTCGATGTCTTTATTAAAGTGGATAAAAGGGTATTTATGGAAAAAGGATCCGTCACAATCATAAAAAGAGGAGAGAGTTGGACAACGATGTCACATATAATTTAGATCCTCTATAAGAGCTCAATTACTCCGATCTACATTACGTTAATGCTTGTCTAAATCCCCGTTGGACGTTACAGTTTTAATGGATCCTGAATTTTACATTTCCTCGGCATATATTAATTCGGATTCACTTACAATAAACATTAATTAGGGCATGCAGCCCCTTTGCCTTTGGGTAATGCTTCATCTGAAACCAAAATCAACCATTTTATGGTCTGTTTTTGTTTTAAAGTAGGTCAGGTGGTTTTATGTATCTGAGGATGGTTCATATGATTACCTGTGTTTCACAATGAGGTAGCAGCACAATGTACTCACAAAAGAAACTTGCAAAAATCCTTCATAAAAATAATTTCTGAGAGCAATACAGCCAAGAAAGAAATGATAAATGAATAAACAAAAATATTATATATATATATATATATAATATTGGTAAGGAAATAACATATACAACAGCTTTGGCAAATCTCGTGGAAATAAATACAGTGTGAAAGAGATGCGAGAATAACGTTGCGTAGCTCAATCAAAGTTCCCAGAGCTGTCCTCCCTTTTTGAAATTTTTTGCAAAGGCCGAAAAAATGTCTTCGCCGGGAATCGAACCCGGGTCGTTGGCTTAGAACGTCAGTGCCTTAACCACTAGACCACGGAGACGGGTTAGTGGTTTCGGCGACCGACAGATTGACAAACCCTCAACCTTATCAATTAATTCATTTGTATATATATTAATTTATTTATTTGTATATATATATAAAAAATAAGTGTCCTGCGTCGGTTGATGAAAAATGCACAAAAGTCAATGATGAATAAGACAACCGTTATATATATATATATATATAACGGTATAATAATGCCTCATTACGGTATAATAATGCCTCATTATATATAACGGTATAATAATGCCTCATTATATATAACGGTATAATAATGCCTCATTACGCCTCAGTTTGTTAGAGCTCACCGGTTATGACCTAAAAAAATCTATAGGCCTATGTTTGATGTTTTATATTTTATTTATTATGCACTGTTCATTTGCATATATTATTGCGTCTATTGAGCTCGTAAAAATTAGCACAGAAATTTTGATCGAGCAACCACGCGTGTTGTTATGTGATTGATGTATTTTGCGCGGCTAAACGATATATACATGTCTTTAACTTGTGTGTCTTACTTCTTATGCACCATTCTTTTTTATACATTATTGCGTCATAATTGAATTTATGGCTATTACGCTCATTAGGTTTAGCGCAAACTTCGAGCTAACTACCGCGCGTGTTGCCATGTCAGTTTGTTATTATGTCACTATTTATGAATTTTGCGCTCCTTGACAAATAAGCGCTCAAACTTTCACCTAGCAACCGTGCGTGTTGCTATGTAAGACTACACGTCAACTTGTATTATTACGTCACAATTTATGTATTTTGCGCTAATTAAAAAATAAGCGCTCAAAACTTTACCTAGCAACTAAGCGCGTTACCATGGTATATTACATTGTCAACTTTTTCTGAGCAGAGCTTCACATACATATTTCACTTTGTTCATTACCCTGAGGAAGATCCGTGAGGATCGAAAATTTGGTGAAAATAAATATAAAAGTTGGAATTCAATGCATTACCAATGTCTTCTCTGGAATTCATTAATTGTTTCTCTCTTCATGCTTTTCCAACACGCGGTTATGAAATATCATTATATATATATATATATATATATATACAAATGAATAAATTAATAAGTTAATTAATCAATTAAACAAATACATTACTAAAATTCAATTGCATCTTTTCCTTTACAAAATGATTATGTAAAACAATACGCCATGTATTTTTAAGCCTTCACAAAACCCCTCCCCATCCCCATTGGCAAATTTTGTTTTTTTTGCGAATTGATAAGTTTGTTCCCGGTTTAATGTACACATAATTATTGTTGGTCAAGATCACGGAATTGAGGGAGACGTTTTTCTTGATGTATCTGGTAAGTCTAAGAACATAATTATATCTCTCATGATAAAATATATCATTTATGTTTGTAACCATTCATTAAGAGCATTTGAAGAAATTTTCTTGTTCAACAATATTTTAGGCACTTTTATTTTTAACACGATCTCAAGACTTCAAATTTCAAGTACCCTATTGTCAGTGATTGTATTGCCTATAACCATGCCCGGTCTATGTGATACGTCATATATGTTCGCACATTTCCAAAATTGCCTATGGTTCATTTTTGAAATTCTTTAATATACCACCATGTGGTGTTTATTTTAACTCAAAAGTGTTAAATATACATAAATCACGTGCTTGGACGCAGGTGTACTTGTCATAAATTTTTAGCGAATAACATTTACCTGAGTAATGATGCGTTAAACGAGATAATTATACACATTACAGGTCGCCTCTGCAATGTGACACCCTGCGGTGGTCTTCACCAGTGGCGGGTACAGGGGACACAGGGTAATATACCCCCCCCCCCCCCTCCGGAAAACAAAAATGGCACACCTTAATCATTCATTATGTACAAAAAAATGTAGACCCTAACTGACCTTCGTATATGAGAGTCAAGAGCCTTCACTAAAAATGCCACATAGATCCATGGACTCCTTTAAGCTCCCATTTAGTATACGATTTGATTGTGATTGTTGTTTTTATTGAATAACCATTTAATCCGTGGGGGTATACATACTGAAAAACATCAATATCTGAATTTTGTGTAATATTATTTTTGTTGACAACGATTTAATTTGGAGCTGCCATACAAATTTGTATCATTGATACGAACATATTATGATAATACAATGAATGTAATTGGTGTTAATGTCGTCTGTTTCAATTACAGCATTACGACAAAGTATACGGAAATTGAAGCAAGATTTTAAATGCTCGAGGTCAACTTAACTTACAAGTATTTTGTTGAATACATGTGAGAGCAGGAAATCGCCAGACCGACATTTGTAGGATGTCAGCCTCGTGGGCTGTCGGTCTATTGTTATGTCCTGACATAACACAAACGCACACGCACACACACAATCGTACACCCTTACACCCCCCCCCCCCCTACGCACTCTGTTAAACTGCACATATTTCTAAAAAAGGATGTGTCGTACATGTAAGTCGCACTGGCACCTATGCAGGAGAATACCCTGCGCGAACAAGATGCTTTCCTGCAAATTTTTCCGACTCGAAAATACCCTAATGCTTGACAAATTCACTGACACGTTTGTGGAAAACCAATCCAATTATATTCTGAAAGTTAAACCATAAAATGTGGCAGATCCAGGATTGGTCTCGGAATCTCGGACGTGCGTGATAAAGAAAATAGAAAGTTTTGTAAGATGCCCGAATCTGCCACTAAAACAATTATTATGCCATAATGTTATCTCACTGATACAATAATGACCAAACTCCAAATGAAGATAGCTAAGGGAAGCACTAAATTAATACGGTCTAGCGATTCGATATTAAATTTGAATCTGTTATATTTCACTTATTCAGGTATTTTATACTCTTATTTCCAAATTTCATGTGGGATTATCATATGGCACAGACTGTCAAATAAAATATTACCATACGTCCCAAAATTAAGACCTAATTAAAATTTATACCAGAAGCAAGAACCTGAGATCTGTGCAATTACTACGTGGCGCTGTTATTTATTGATGTTTAATTTACCAGTGGTTGTTTCATAGAAACTTCCAAAACAACCTTTTTCCAAAAAAACCTTCTTGATGAAGAAGGCATACGATTAATGTTAAGATAATTATTTGAAATATGTTACTGTTTATATTGCACTACTTCTTTGCTCATGCTATGTCTGTTTTCATGATGTTTGTCCATTCTTAGTTTTCATTGATATGTAACATTAGTTATACTTTTCATTTATTATAAGCCTAGGGTGCCTCTTTCAGGCACATTTGTGCGCTATATGAGTACAAAATTATTATCATTATTATTATTATTATTATATTATTGTTATTATTATTATTATTATTATTATTATTATTATTATTATTATTATTATTATACTCTCAACAGTCTATGGGACAAAACAATTTGCGAATGGTCCCATGCTTCTGTTCTTATACTAGATGCATGGAACAAAAGCGCAGTGGTAGTGGAGTTCTATACGGTAAGATTCAGTCTTCCATTTCGAATTTCCCTTTCCGTTCATGGCAATAACCAAGTTTTTCTGTTTTCTTTATTTCCAAATCTTTATTTACGTCATCATGTCTTTAAGTAAATTTGTATTTATTAGCAAGTGCACTATTTTTTTTAATATTCATTATTTGTCTCTTCAAAGATGTAATTCATATTTTCATCTCTTAAACTATCAAAATTTGTCTGAGCGAATCAGATGGAAATCAGTCTTGGTTCATTTTAATATCATACGTAGTCAGTATCCATTTTGATGTATAAGTTCCTGATGTGCAATTTGGTTAAATTACAAATAGTGTGTAGTTTATGAAATTTAAAAAATATATATTTTTGTAGATTACTCATGGCAATATATCTCTCATGCTATCTTTATGTCATGCTGTCCCCTCCTCCATCACTTTCTATTTTGTATAGTCTCTTGTACAGGGCAGAGATCTTAACTTGTCATATATATTTCGTAGTTCTTTGTTTTTGTTTTTGTTTGTTTGCTGCTGTTGTTTTTGTTTTGTTGTTTTTGTTTTGTTTGTTTGTCGTTGTTGCTTATCTTTGTTTTTTTTTGTTTTTTGTTTGTTTTGTTTTGTTTTTGTTTTGTTTGTGTTTTTGTATTTGTTTGTGTTGTTGTTGTTGTGTTTTTTTTTTTTGGGGGGGGGGGGGGTTCCCAAACATAAGCATTATTTTATGCTTTTCAGGGCCGTGCCTCCTTCAATTGTATTTTCGCCCTTATATTCTCATGTATGTAACGAAAAAGAAGGAAATATTATTTTTTAATGGAATAAAATTAAATAGCTATACACGTCTTTGCGCATTTCAACCGGTATTATCAAATTGTTGCATTACAATTTTTTCCTCTTTAATATAAGTGCCCTAATATATTCTCTCCCTATTTTCACTTCCTCCTCTCTTCTGGGACCTGTAACATAAAGAGATACAATCCATCTTACGACTGATATGGCAAACCATGTACTGAAGAGTTACAATTGATCATAAGATTGATTGCATCTCTTTATGTTACAGACCCCTGCTCTTATATTTGTAAATATAGTGTAAATATGTACTCAGGCGTATCCGACACAAGCTCCTGCTTAAAGGGGTTTACAGCTACATCAGTGTATTGCATCTGTCTTGAGCTATGTCTATATTACTCTGTATACATTATATCATTTTTACATTTTGTAAATATGAAAAAACAACAGGATGAAAAATCAATTCTAATTGATTTTCTTTCCTTTAACTGTATTTCCTCACTCAGAAAGAATTGATAACGTCTGAAAGGAGACTAAACAACATGAAACAACATGGGCGTCGTGGCGTGCGCCTGTATCCAGCTAATAGTGGAAGTTATGCTAAGAGTCCACTGGGCCGGCGCCAGTTGGTGCCAGTTTGCGCCAATGCAATTTGCTGTGGCGCCTAGTGTCGCCAATAAGGTGCCTAGTGGCGTGTAGTGGCTCAAACTGCCTCCCAACTGGCTCGTGGTGGCACCAAATTTGAATTTGGCGGCAAGAAAATTTCAAAATGTTTGAAATCTTCATCGCGCCACTTGCATCGAGCAATCAGCGCCAAGTGTCCGCCAAGTGGCACCAAATGGCGCGAACATATCGCCCCAAAGTTTGGCGCAAACAATCCGCCTATTGGAATCCACTGGAATGTAATGGTGCGCGCCAAGTTGCGCCAATGAGATTTCGCGCCACATGGCGCCAAGTGGCACCTTGTTTGCGCCACTACGCGCCAAATAATTCCAACAGAGGCGGATAGCCCGCGCCAAAGCGCCAAATGTGCAGTGGCGCGAGCCAAACGGCACCCGATTGGTGACTACTTCGCGCCAAATGCCACCTGGTTGCCCGCCATTCAGCGCCACTTGCCGCCTATAAAAGCAGGGCGGCATCGCAGGACTTTCTCACACAACTTGCAAGATTTTCATATCGTCGGCAAGTAGCGCCAAGTGGCGGCAAGTTCAAACCAATTTGGCGACCTTTGGCACAAACTAATCACCAAGTGCCGCAAAGTAGCCGTCTATTGGCGCGAATGGCGCCAACAGGGTGAATTTTGGAATCAAATGGCCGTGTAATGGCGCAAACTGGCGCAACATTTTGGAGCAACCCGGATGGCATTTGGCGCACCCAATATGGCACCCAGTTTATTCCACTTGGCGACACATGCCGAGCGGACATAAATTCGGCGCCACAGCGAGCCACTACGCGCCAATCACATAATCTTTGGCGCGAACTGGCACCAACTGGCGCCGGCCCAGTGGACTCCTAGCATCATAGACTGATTCAGCTGACCCAGATTCGACACTGAGTCACGTCTTTCGGCTTGTGACGTTAAAGGTCGGTCCCCAGACGTAAAAAAATCATATCTGATTGATACACGTCTGTAAAAACCCAATTACATACACACACACACACACAGAGGTTTACATGGCTTTACTTCCGAGGGCAACTATTGTTCCTCTATTGTTACTCGTCCTCGGACAGTCGACGGAATAAAGCACAAATTCATTGTTCGACGTTCGAGGACTATTGTCCGGCTTCCGAGGACCATTGTTGTCATGATTTTTTTTTTTTGTTCTCTGTCCGAAAATGTCCTCGGACATAATGCTAAACAAACGCACCCAGGTACCCACGCACACACACACACATACACATACACACATGGCTTAAATATTCAAAACTCAATGACAGGTGCTATTAAACCTAATCCGAGAAGAAGAAGTAGAATTCAAAATGTGGACTTAGAACAGAAGCATTGACAATGAAGATTAAAATGATACCATTCAATCCATGATAATCCCATAAGAACACATAAAACAACATTAAAGTATTGCCTAGATAAAATATAAGTAGACTGAAAGAAAATTAAGCAGTATAAACTATCATGGCGAGCAATGAATGATTAAGGAAGCCAAAGTAATTAAAGGAAACACTTATTTATTTATTTATTTTTTTTTTTTTTTTTTTATTTTTTTTTTTTTTATTTATTTATTTATTTATTCCACATATTTATACAGGGTAGTGCATGTCAGCATTTGCTGGTTTACAATGCAGCCATGTGCGACTGAACTTACAAGAGTGACAACAAATAAAAATAACATACACCAATTAAAATAACAAAAACACAAACATACATAAAGGTATACAAATAATCTTGACAAATATTAATGAAAAAAAATGTGAAATCAAACCTAAAATTTTGATATAACATATTAAACAAGGCTGCATTCTGTAAATCTGAGCAGAATTTACTGTAAGAAAATTTCAAACATTAATGGCTCTTACAACATAACTAATTAGAAGAAGGAACATACCATTAATACTGGAGGGTGATATATATTTATCAACTCATTAATAACACTTAAAACATGAGGAATATTATACAAATAAAATCTAGGATGACAGTGTGAGTCAATATTCAATAAGACAATAAAACTAAAATCACGTAAAAAGCAACATAAATTTAGACTGATGTTAATTGCAAAACAATTTATTACGAAAATAAAAACATTAGTATATTCGGTACAACCAATTTGAAACTATTGTACGATAAATGTGTTAAAAACATAAATTATTTTATTAAGAAACACAAATGAAATTGCGAGCCGATAATTATTGCACAACATATATATATTCGGTGAACCAATTTAAAACTGTAGTACAATACATGTATTAAAAGTAAAACATAAATATTAAAAAAAAAAATCAGTTGTTGGCGTTACGCCTTATTGCTCGTTTGAATATCGAGAGAGAATCTGAGTTACGGCAGTTATCTGGCAGAGAATTCCAAGTCATTGCTCCAATATATATAAATGAAGTTTGATAAAATTGTGCATAGGGTCTTAGTAGATGTCTGCCTGTACTTCTTGTGTGCCTTAAGGATACATCATCATTCAAACAGAACCTATCACTCAGAATTTGAGGAGCTACGCCGCGTACACACTTGTACATCATACATGCAATAGATTTGTGGAACATTTCTCTAAGTGATTTCCACCCCAGATTTCGCATGACCTTACTTACATCCTTAATTATTCAACATTTGTGGAGAAATTGCGCCCATTGGACATAATTATGAATGTTCGTTAAGGTTCATTAATTGATTTAGCCACTCATAAAACTAGAAGGATTGCATTAATATGAGTTAAAGACATTGGTCTAACATCAGAACATTAACAATCTAATATTAAAAGTTATTAATGCTTACCAGTGAAACCATTTCATTACCAATTGCAATGCAAATTTCTTTTTCGTAAGGTTTCACGGATGATTCTTCTGAGTAAAATAACATTATGCATCATAGGCGTCAAGGTACAATCTATGTAATTTTATGAGGAGCTATCTAAATCTAATCAACTCTATTCAATAATTATATTTAAAACTCAGTCATTATCTCCACCGATATCGATTAAATAAGTTTGGTTTCCTTTTTAATATCGTTTCAACCCTTTATATTTCAAGGTTCCAAATTTCTAATCCGTGTAACTTTTTTTTATTTTATCCTGCAGTTCGTTTTATTTTGCTTTAAATTTTATCGATTTTTAAAAATGTAATAGACATTCTAAGGATCCATTTGAAAATAAGTTTATTGCGGGCTTTTATGCTGCTATAAAGGTATCAATCCCCTTGGAAATTATAAGCTACTTAATCCTTTGCATGCAGGAGTAATATAAGACATAAAGAATGACCTTTGCTCATTTTTCTCAAAGATATAAGTCCTCCTCCCTCCCCCCCCCCCCCCCCCCCCCCCCCCCTTCGAAGAATACCGCTGAAATTTCATTTCCCATCCGCTTACCACCTTTTTCTCGATGTTTATCAGGGGAATTTGTGGAATTCTTTATTCGGATTAAACTATACCAGCACTATTCTCCTTGGAATATTGATTTCCATTTAATCCCCCTCTCTCCCCCTCTCCTTCTCCCTCTCTTGCTCTCGCTCTCTCTCTTCTCTCTTAATGAAAAATGAGACGAACTTCTCTTACTTCTCGAAATTACGAGGGTATCATTATGAAAGAAAAGAACAAAATTGTCATGATTGTATTAGAAAGGAGCTGTCTCATAAAGCAGAATAGCTTTTATTACTCTCCTGAACTGAGAATAGTAATATTCGTTAGCAAGCAATTATGAAAATGATATTCATAACTGCTTGCTAACAATTTTTTATTATTTTCAATACAGGAGAACAGTAATATTCATAACTGCTTGCTCATGCACGAATATCATTATTCTCGTCAACGGAGAACAGTAATATTCATTATTACTTGCTTAAGAATAACATTTAAAAAAAAACATTATTGAGGTCTGAATGTAAATTTGGAACTTTTCAATATTCGGGAAATTGTGACTTCATGTTCGGGCTAGTATTTTATTCTATCATATGAGGAAGTCCACCCTGGAATTCTGTTCATTTGAATAAGAGTGGAAAAATTAGAGAAACAGATTGGTGAGGATATGCCATGGAGTCTCCAAATTAGTAAAATCCGACAAGAAATAGGAAAATAAATTATGAATTTTTGAAATTGTAATCAAGCAAACACCAGTTGGCAACTCCGTAACGTGTCTTGCGAACTCCTCACCCATTTGCTCAGTATAGAAAATCTCATAAAATTTTCATTTTCTTACTTTTTGATGAAGCGGTTTTTCATAGAGGTTTTATGTAAAAACATATCAGCAATGATTATATCTAAGGTGAAGTTGTAATCAATCAATCAGTCACAAATTGGCATATCCGTGAGTATTTCGTGAGCTCCTCTTCCATTTGGTCTGTACAGATCACTTTTTTCGTTGTTGATGAAGGAATATATTAGTTTCATAAACATATGTGTAATGACTACATCTAGGTTACATGCATGATTAACTATTTTATTTGGAAAAAGCGTAAGTTAACAATTTTATTTATTATTATCATTATGAAGTACAGGGCAAATGGGAGAGTAGCTAGCAGGATAAGCCATGGAGTCTCCAATTTTCTAAAAAATCATAACTGTCGTATTTTTTAAAATCGGATTTTGCTCAAACTTTCATTGATCTGTTTATTTAATTATTCTCCTTCTTTTAAAGCCAACTTGATATCAGGGTGGATCTCCCCTTTAATTACGAGATTTTATTGTTAATATCGTATAGTGTCAAAACTGATACTCATGCAAAAAGTTCACCCCCCCCCCCCCCCCTCCCTGTGTCCATACGTCTTTGTTCTCAAAACCATGATAGCTATATTAACAAACAGGGTCTCCTTCCCGAAATGAAATATACATGTACTTTTATGTATATATCACCTAGTGCATGTAAGCGTATTTACTCTAAGAAGGAAAAGTAAATCGACCCTTACTTCTATACACAACTGGTAATTCAGATTAATCCTAATTTTGGGCCAGTTTGTAAACACAACAAAGCTTGTTTGCTTATACATCCAAAAAGAGGTAAATCAATATCTAAATCTTAGCTAATGAAGATACACTTCTCCTATTACGTTTATCTCTGTCCTTCTAATGTAATGTTGAAAAAATGGCATCTTAAATTTGGTTACGTGCAGACTGTAGAAGTAATTAATTTCAAAACGGATTGGCTATATCAAGCTAGAATCTCACCGTCGCCAGTGGGTCCTTGTAGGGATTGTTTAATAGGAAGAGAGAAGGATAGAAGATAGAGAAAAAGTGGGAGAAAGATAGAGGGTGTCTGTATAATGGGGAGAGTGAGAGGGAGATAGAAAGAAATGTGTCCTTGTAGTGTTTGTTTGATAAGAAGGGAGAGGAGAAAGAGAGAGAGAGAGAGAGAGAGAGGGGGGGGGGGGCATTGAAGGGTGGAGAGACATGGAAAATAATAATTGAATGAGAGACTGACTGATTGAGTTAGTGATGTTTCCATTTAGTGGGTAATAAATCTTTGCGATTTTCCGACAAGGAGCTAAGAATCCACAGTTTTGCCGACAATTTTGAATGGGGTTGTTGGCACCCCCGTCCCTCTCTCTCTCTCTCTCAAGCACACACACACGCAACACACACGCACGCACATTCCCGCACACACACCTTCAGTTACGCCCCTGGTGGAATCTCGCCTTCCAGTCGACTTCTGTTGGGAGAACAGTTATCGAGTTAAAGCGAGTGATTGAGGAGGATACCCATGGCCTGTCAAAAAGGGCTTACTCCGCATTAATGTCACCACCCTCCAAAAGATACTGTTTCTCCCGTGTTCTTCCAAGAGGGAGTCGAATTGCACTGCAGCATCCTCCTTAGAGAGAGAGAAAGAGAGAGAGAGAGGGGGGGGGGGGGGGGGGGGAGAGGGTGACTGAGAGAGAAAGAGAGAGAGAGGGGGTGCTTCTCTTGACAAGAACTCTTCAAGTGCATGGCCAATGACCCTTCAACATGTTCACGGCTATTGAAAATCCAGTCACCCAATACGAGCAGACGCATAAAAGAAAAGCAAATCATATAAAGCGGACAGGAACATCCCTTCGGGATGTGTGGGGCTTAAAACAAGCATTCCCTTCCTTAATATTATTTGATAAAAAAAACATGTTTTGTTGGCACATCGATGACCTTTGTTTGCTTGTTAGTTTGTATTTCTGTTTCTGATTTTCTGTTTTTTTTTTTTTTTTTTTTTTTTTTCTTTTTGCTTCCTTGTAATTTTATTGGAATTTGCCCCCCCCCCCCCCCCATGTTTTTGCTTTTCTTTTGTTTGGTTTTGATTTTGTTTGATTTTCAGATTTTAAACCCGAGAACTGTTCTTCCGGCAAACTTGACAGCGAATTTCACTCCACCTCATCTATTCAAAACGGTCGATTGACACTATGAAAATAGTTGAGATGACTATTATTTTAACATTGAAAATGCTGTAATGCAAAATTAGTCCCAGTTCTGCTTTCAGCACAACAGCCGAAATTAAAAGCAAACGGCAGAAAAACTAAAAAGAAATTGAATGGATTTTATGACAGTAGGTCCGGTTCATGCGCATGGCATCAGTCTGACAGTCATAGGAAATAAGGTAGGCCAATATTTTTTGTTAATCTATCCTCTGTTTTGTACCTAAATTCAACGTGATAAAAATTGTTTTTGTTGTTGTTGAAAAGTTCTGATACGATTTTTTCAGGATGTGAAAAGGCTAACAAATTATTTTCTTTAAAAAATGAGTTGCAGTCACAGTTCTTGCCACGTATACAGTAACCATGGACCTAGGTCTTAGCTAAGGGTCCTTTCAGCATTCAGATGGAAATTATCTGTCACCCATGTCAACTGCAAGCGGCTTTGCGTCACACTCACAGGTCGAATTTGAAAGCTATTTTATCTATGCACATATTTGGAATCAGACCTGTGCTGGTGCGTGGCCTAGGGCGACCTTGGCAAAACCAAGACCATGAAGACACGAACATCATGCAAAAACAACTGAAATGAAACTGATGAAGAAAATACATTGAATATCAAACGCTACAAGATAATCTGAAGTGACATTCTGCAAAGAACAGAATATTATTTTGCATGATGAGGGAGTGACAGAAGGCTTACATCGAACCATCGTGTGACCACGTTCACGTCACGTCGTCACGTTACACGACCTTTCTTGGATACTAAATTCACGAAGGGTAGGTTGTAACATTTGTGAAATGCCCCCTCTTATTGGCGAAGTGTCGGGTCCAGTATACCCGACACTTTATAAGCAAAGTATTGCAAATCTACGAATCTACTCACGTCTCGAACCCGACACTTCGTCAAAAAGAGGGGGCGGAGGGGGGGGGGGGGTGATTTCACAAACGTTACACCCTTCCCTTCGTGAATTTAGGGCTTATTATTCAGCAAAGTTCGTGTAACGTGACGACGTGACGTGAACGATGATTCGAAGTAAGCCGTGACAGAATGTAAAAAGAGCTCAATTTTCTGTTTTAAAAGAGGATGCCATGACTTGATTCGGCTCATGAGACGATCCAATCTGATCAGCTAATGGTTATAAAAGGGTGCGTACTGCACAACGAATGAGTATTAACACGAATATCACCTCAACATTTGTGTTCGCTAATAGGCCATCATCTATCTTGATATGTCACTAAGAACGATGATATAAAAATTACATTGCATCCTACAGACGCCCCGATTTTTTTTCTTTGTATTGAACACAACATGAAAACTAATTGCGGTGTTCAATCATTATGATTACATCGCAGTAAGATGGAGCTTTGCTGTCGAGCTGGGAGTATTCCATTTTCAGAATAAGAAAGTTGATCTGACCAAGATTGATGATTGTAATAGCAGACCAAACTTCAACAAGGATACTAATTTGCGAGTGAGAGTAGCAACCAAGTGAGAATATTTTTTAACATGGAACATTGGACCTTTAATTTTGCGGTGAATTTGCGTTGTGGTATTTTATACTATTTTTGCGATTTTCCAAAATGCACGGGGTAGTTAAAGATACCATGAAGTTTCCACCCTCCCCCCACCCTCAAAAAAAAGGAAACGTTGCTCTGCCACCCCCCCCCCCCGAAAATTTAATTTCAAATGTGTATTTGACACGCTTGGAAACAGAGTCAGAGTAAAGCTCAAACTCTATTATAATCGAGCATTCCCATGATTACAATTTGCATAAGGCTACCACCCCCCCCCCCCCACCCCCACCGTCACCCATGCACATGGAGGTAGCCTTTAAAATAGTAGGTACATGCAAACTGAGGGTGAAATTGTAGAAGAAAGAACCTATCTGGAAAATGGAAAGAGGGGACAATTTTTTTTATGGAAGTTGGCCAAGCGTAGATTGGGTGGATCGCATGGTGGAACTGATACACCAAATATGAGGTGTAAATGTCGCCAGGATAACTTCCTGATTAGCTTACCCCGCCATATACACTACCATGGCCCGGATAAAAGAGGGAAAAGAGCAAACAGATAAGGACAAAACATACGGAAGGAAAAAGAGGAAAGGAAAATAAGAAAAAGGCGAAGAAGAAGCAACTGAAGAAAAATGAGAAGAAAGAAGCTGACGACGACGAAGAAGATGTTAATGATTGAGAGGAAGAAGATGATGAAAAAAAAATTAGAGGAAGATAATGATGATGCTGCTGCTGCTGATGATGATGATAATGATGATGATGAAGATGAAGAAGAGGATGAAGAGGAAGAAGAAGAACCTTAGGAAAAACGAGTGCCCCCCCCCCCCCCCCACGCCATCAGCATGAGAGAAAAGAACAGAAAAGTAACAACCAAAACAAACAAACAAACAACCAAGAAAGTTGATAATCATAGCGTGGCAGCTTCTTTTATGTGGGTAACCATTAATATTGTATGCCTGATTGTAATGATTGTTATTCATCTAAAAGGCAAACTTGTATATGGAAATTTTGGATTATTGGCGTTCGTAATGACCAACATGTTATCTTCATATGTTTCCTCACTCTACCAATGTATTAAATTGTAACTTGCAGTTCTGCATTTTATGCAAACAGAGCACCATTCGTTGTTACCACTGCTCTGAAATCCGTATGTGGGAAACCATAAATATTCTATGCCTGATTGTCGTGTTTGTTATTCATCTCAACGGCAAACTTGTATATGGAATTAGGAATATTGGCGACCGTAATGACCAACATCTGTTGAGAGCCAGAAGGGCGTTAACTCCGTACATAACGATATGAGTTAACGCCTTTCTGACTCCAGACAGAAGTTTCCTCATTCTACCAATGTATTAAATTGTGTCTTGCAGTTCTGCATTTTATGCAAACTGAGCATCATTCGTTGTTACCATTTCTCTGAAATCCGCGCATGTTGCATCGTAATTCGCCGCTTGTTCAAGGACAAAAACAAGGAAGCAATTATTGTGCTCTTTCCCGCTTCTTTATTCCACACTGAAAGATATCCTCTTACTTCGGAGCACATGCATTCATTGAGATTGATTGAAAAGTAAATAAAGGCAGAGTTTTTGAGGGCGAAGCTGGACGAAGGAACGTCGATCTAAATTAATGCAAGATAGATGATCTTGGGTTAGAGATAAAGGGGTGTGTATGGAGGAAGTGGGGTAGGAGGAGGGATGCCACTGAATGAAAAAAAAAACTACACAAAGACAAAAAGTAGACAGAGCAATTAAGAAAGTGAGAGGGAGAGAGAGAGAGAGACTGGGATAGAGAGGGAGAAGAAGAGAGAGATAAGAACTAAAATACTAAGACATATGTAAGAAACAAGAGAGAGGGAGGGGTGGGGGAGGGGAGGATAGGGACGTGTTTTGATCATGGACACGGTAAATTTCATTATTTTCATTTTACATTTGATTCCACTGTCGAGAAGGATTTCGCTTTGTGTTATAGATCCACCGAATATTTATTTCATTTCATTCATTTCATTCATATATTCAGTTCTGCATAGAAATACAAATACATATAGTATACAGTTTACATAATATGATCACATAAACGTATTTCTAACATTTATTAGACTTTAATTTCTAATGTTGCAGATGGGAATGAAATAACGTAAGTACGTACTTTGTTTTGCAAGGATGCACGACGACTTTCAATTTGTAGTTCATGACTATTTAAAAACTCTTATTCAAAATTAGTATTATAACATACCCCCCCCCCCCCCCCACTGAAAAATAGATCATACAACTTTTCTGATATTAAGTTGCAGTTATACATTCAAGAAACGTGGTACAATGTATTTGACAAAGAATGATAACCGGTAGTAAAATCGGCGAATTAGGACAAGGGATGACTTCGGAATGTGCGCATGATCATTCGAAAGATAGGCATCAGAGTGCCGTTGGCAGGTTCCATTTTCCCCCATTAAATGTACAAATGCATGCATATTTCGAAACATCAAGTAGTTATCACAGAGCGATATGTGATAACTCCTTGGAAGAGAGAGAGAGAGAGAGAGAGAGAGATCCGTTCATAGATCCGGCGATGACGTTTTACGATTTAAAAAAAAAAAATAAAAATCGGGTATTAGACAGAGAATCATAACCGCCCTATTTCTATTTTGTCAAAATCATAGAAAGGGCTGTACATCGCCAACTTTCTGAGTTCATCAACGATAATAATATATTGAACTCCAGTCAGTCTGGTTTTCCAGCAAAGCATTCTAATTCATGAGCACTCACGAAATTGGTTAAAAATTTCTCATAGAACATTGAAAACAGACAGATCCCTGGAGCCGCTTTCATGGACCTTCCGTTGATCACAATCTTTTATTAGCAAAATTATCTACTATAGAATGTTCACATGAATGTGTAAAATGGTTCAGATCTTATTGAACAGGTCGTATAAAGTTTGTTAATTTTAAAGGTGGTCAATCTAATCCATTAACTGTATTGATGGGCGTACCACGGGGATCTATATTGGGTCCTTTCTTATTTTGCACCTATGTAAATACTTTACCAAATTGTATATCTGATGGTTATGTTGATATGTATGCCGGCGATATCACTTTACCTATAAGTGAAAGTAGCGTAGCTGAGATTTAACAAAAAGTTTCTTTCGCATTGGAAGAATTAATGGTATGGATTAATCAAAACCGCCTTGTACTAAACACCGAGAAAATATGCGTAATGGTCATAGCTTCGCGTGCTAATTTAAACAAAATAACATCCTTCAACGTTTCAATAAATGGAAATGTATTGAAAAGAGTGATGTCGCCAAATGTCTTGGTATATTAATTGATGAAGAATTGAATTGGTCCGAACACGTTGACAAAGTCACAAAGGTAACGCAAAGAAATATCAGTTCAAACGAGCGAAGGATTATTTACCATTAACATTTTTAAAGATGCTGTATCATGCATTTGTGTTGCCTCACTTTGATTATTATTCCTCTGCGTGGTCAAATCAATATCATGAACAAACGTAAAAACTTAAGAAAGTTTAAAAAACGAGCTGCTATAATAAGTTCAAACAAAAGTTATGAGACTCCATCAAGAGAATTAATTAGCAAACTGAAATGGATGCCAATTGAGAAACGATTTGATTTTCAGGGTATTACTATGATGTTCAAGTGTACACATAATTTGGCACCATCCTATTTACAAGAAAGTTTAGTTAAAGTAAATGACATTCATCAGTATCATACGAGGCAGGAAGATGGGGTTTGCTTTCTGTGCCAAAGTATAAAATTGATGTAGCCCCCCCCCCCCCCCCCCCCCGTATCTTCAATTAAGCATGATATCAGTTGGACAAATCACTAAAAATGGCAAGCTCTGTGAACACATGTACAAAAGATCTGTTCCCAATAAGATGGCAAGAGGAATTTTATTTAGTTTCTTAGCTGCAGTTTTACTCTCATTCCTTATCGCATTTCAACGCATTCTCTTGTAAAATCAAACGATTGGTTGGTTTATAGAACAACATTGTAAAATACGGTATCCGTATTATACATTGTTATTGCTAGGAAAACTTCACTTGATCCTTTTTTAGTTTGTCTTCATTATACAAATGTGTCCTTTTCTGTCCTGAATTGCACAATATGTTTAATGGTTTGTTTCTGAGCCTTAAAATGCACGATGACATAATGCTTTTCAAATTGTATGAATGATTTCATTATCATTCATTATCAGTACAAAATATGTTTGTGTTATTTCTAATTTTAAGATACACTGTATTCGATTGCTTCAGTATATTACATGCAATCATTGTGTATATAACAATTTTGGTATTTCAATTTTGTTTCTATACTGAGCTAAAGTAGTTCTCATACTTTGTGTAATCAAAAACTATATAATGTCATTTCAAAATGACTAATATATACATGGGTATTTTTGAACGGATTTCTAGAAAATAGTTACCGTGTCTACATTCATATGGTGATTTATTAAGATTCTAGAAACGTGCAACTACACTTTCGTAAAAACAAAAATATATAAATAATTACGAGGATAGCAAACACTAATATGTATATACATGTATATTTTGATATATGTTCTTTTATATTTTTTGTTTATTATGAGTTTATTTTCATGATTTTGTTGACTATTATTGTGACTTATTATTGCTATCAGGGCCTCATGGAAGACCACCACTATTGGTGACAATGAGTCGTCCTGTCTAAATATCAGAAATAAAGAAATAACCAGCTTTAAAATTGATGATTTCGAACAAGGGATGATTTCGGAATGTGCTCATTATCACTCGAAAGATAGGAATCAGAGTGCCGCTGGCAGGTTCCATTTTCCCTATTATATGTACAAAAGTAACAAATGCATGCATATTTCAATATATCAACAAAGAGGGAAAGAGAGAGAGAGAGAGAGAGATCAGATCGTAGATCCGACGTTCACGTTTTCCAGTAAATATTAAAAAATAAAAAGAGCGGTCTTAGACAGGAACAAGGGATGATTTCGGAAAGTGTGCAAGATCATCCGAAAGATAGAAATCTGAGTGCCGCGGGCAGCTTCCATGTTTCCGACTAAATGTAGTAATCCATGCATATTTTAAAACATCTTGAACAGACAGGAAGAGAGAGAGCGAAAAATCCGATCATAGATCAGGCGATCTCGTTGTTCAGTAAAGAATTTCTTTAGTAGACAGAGAAAAATAACCGGCTATAAAGTCGATGATTTGGAACAAGAGATAACTTCGGAAAATATGCATGATGACTCGAAAGACAGAAATCAGGCTGTTACTGGCAGGCTCCTTCTTTTTTTGTTTTAAATGTAAATATCTTGAACAGAGGAAGAGAGGGAGAAAAAAGAAATGATAGATAAACGGATGATATTCGGTATTCCGTATAAAAAAGAACGATAACCGGCTTTAAAGTCGATGATGTGGAACAAGGGATGATTTCGGAGTTAAATGTACTGACGCATGTATATCCGAAAACATCTTGAAGAGAGAGAGAGAGAAAGAAAGAAAGAAAGAAACCGATCTTAGATCCTCTGATCATAGACTATGTGATTAATCTTAGAGACCTTAAAGCATGACATACTCTGCTCAAAGTGTTTTTCCAACATATTTTTAAAAATATATTTTTCAATAATAATCCATTTCATTTTGGGCTGTACATTTTGAACATTTTCTGCATCGAATATTTTTTGTTTATGCTACTTTTTTTTTTTTTCTTCTATCTAGAATATCACGATTATGGTAGACCAGGTACTTTATAACAATAATGACGATAACCATGATGATGATGATGAAAAAAATCATAATTTATATTGTACATCCATTGATTTTTATATTCAACCTCTCTCTTTCTACAGGCATAGTCCCGGATAAACTAAAAATTGCTAAGATAACCCCTGTATTTAAAAAGAATGACCCTCATAAATTCGATAATTATAGGCCCATTTCTATTCTGCCATCTATATCAAAATTGTTAGAAAAATGCATTTATAATCGATTATATTCATTTTGTTTAAATAATAATATTCTTACTGACTCACAATATGGGTTTAGGAAAAATCATTCAACTACACATGCTTTGATAGATTTACAAGATAAAGTTTTGTCGGCAATTCATACTAATAAATTTTGTATTGGCATTTTCATGGACCTCTCCAAAGCTTTTGATATAGTTGATCATAGAATACTCTTGTCAAAATTGGAATACTATGGGATTAGGGGCTTACCACTAAGTTGGTTCGAAAGTTATCTTTGTAACAGATCTCAATATGTAGTTTATAATAGTAATTCTTCCAATTTCTCTTCTCTTACACATGGGGTACCACAAGGTTCAATCCTAGGTCCATTATTGTTTTTGATTTATATAAATGATCTTACACATTCATCTGACAAATTTGATTACATAATGTACGCTGATGATACCACTTTAATTTACACCCAACCTAACAGGCATAATTTACAAAACAATATTAATACTGAAATAGAGAAAGTAACAAAATGGTTCAAATTAAATAGATTGTTGATAAATCATAGTAAAACAAATTACATTACGTTCTTTCATAGGCAGTCTAATTTAACTGATTCATTTGATAGTTTACTTCTTAAAATCAACAATGATATATTAAATAAGGTGAAAAGTGTTAATTTCCTTGGGGTATACATTAGGTACGTTCACACGTAGAGCGATAGCATCGATGCTATCGAGGTGTCGATGCTATTTTGGTGAAGACCAGATAGTGTCGAGACCAAACGCTGTCTGAACGCAGATAGTCACGAGATAGAAGCGAGTTTCCAAACTATTCTTGCAGCGAGTTTAGCAGGAGTAAATCTCAGGATCCAGCGACAAAGCATCGACGCTTTGCGGTAGACCACCCACCGCGCTTGTGACTATTTGTAATGTGAGCGCAATTGCTGCTATCTTCACTCGTTGCTATTGTAATTCTGTCTGTTTCATGTGGTGCTATAATATAATGCAATGTATGTATTCATGTGATGTACCCTCTTCCCTACTTTTTTCTATTATCATTCTGTCTGTTTCATCATGTACTGTAATGTAATGTGATAAATATATAGGGGTAAGTAGGCTAATGTGTATACTGTGTGGTAAGGAAGGGGGTTGTTTTGTTGTTTGTTTGTTGTTGTTTTTTCGGGGGGGTCCTTCTTTTTATCTTTTTCTTTTTTATATATGACCAGGCACCACAAAACCACCCAAAAGTCGCACTGTGTGATTTTCAGTTAGAGCTCAATCAATGTGTTTTGGTTGGCATGCATGGTCAAATTTTAGTTTTGGGTATTTCCTGAAAGAGTATACCTTTTTCTAAGTAATCTAAAATGTGGAGGCATTAAACAATCTAGAAGTGGTATTTTTGACAGCTTTTTATCAGACTTATGTGTGTCTTCTCTGGATTTTGTTGTATTGCTTTTCTTTTTCACGACCCTGAATACTTGTCTCATTTTAATCTCCCATAAATTTTCCGGAGTAAGTTCTTGCATTGATACTTGTGCACTATGATAAACAGGATATGTCTATGTAGTATGCCAAGTTTTAGGACAATCTGATAATCCCTTCATAGAAATTTTCATTGAGTTCTAATCCTCCATTTGTCACCTTAGCACAACACTTTGCAAGTCAGAGTGCTTCAATAGACTGCAAACTTTAAACCCTTATTAAGAAGTAATATTATGAGGGACTGTGCATTCTTCTCTTTGTACATTGGGTTATGAACATCCAATGAGTTATATATCATTTTAAAGCTGAGAATCTGCTCTTTCAGAATCAGACCTTAACTAAAGTATGATGTGGTCTTTAGATATTGATTTACATGTGCTTATCAGAGAATATAGTGTGCATGCATGTGTTTTATTTTGGCATAAGATTGGAGTTCAGTCAATTTTGACATGTACAAGGTTTATTTAAAATTATTATTATATATAGTATTATAACACATGTATTTGCTACTTGATTGTATTATCGATATTACAAATGAATTGTTATTGTGTTATTATGTTGATTTATGAAGACAAATAAAATATTATTCAAAACAAAAGCTTCGCATCATAATGACCCCTAGCCTTGTACACAAACTTCCGCGCGTTTGACCATGCATACCAATTATACTCGGGTCACTCTGTGTGGCGCAGTAATTATTGTTTTGGCAGCGGGTGAGCGATGAATAGTCACGAGTGGGTGATAGAAGCAAGTCGATCACGGCCTGTCTGAACGTACTGGAAATATTTTTGAAACTTACTTAGCATCGATGCTATGTACTACGTGTGAACATAACTAATGACTATAATATGCATTGGGATACTCATGTCAATAAGGTCACTCAAAAGGTATCTAAATGTATTGGTATTTTGTATAGATTAAAAGACTCGCTTCCGCCTTCTGCTTTAATACTATTATATAATTCATTTATGCTCTCATACCTAAATTACTGTGTTGCTGTTTGGGGCAATTGTAGTCGAACTAAATTAGATAAATTATTTAAATTACAGAAAAAGGCCCTTCGCATATGCCTGGGATGTCCTTATCGTTCCCCTTCTGCCCCATTGTTCAAAAAATTGAAATCTCTTAATATTTTTGATTTGTACTATTACTCCCTTGCTCTCCTTGGTTTCTTTTACTTTCAAAATAAATTACCCTCAAACATTTCTCAAATGTTCACTTTTAATTACCAGATACATAATCATAAAACCCGTTCTAAGGATTCTTTTCACTTATGGCCAGTTAAAACAAATAGTGCCATGAAATCAGTACGACATAATTTCCCTGTAATTTGGAACTCGATCCCCAAATATATTTCTAATTGCAATACAATCACTTCTTTCAAAAAAAAGTTGAAGCATTTTCTTACCCTTAAATATGTATAGTTATTTTTATTTTTCTCTGTTATCTATATTTGTGCCATATTTGTGTTATATTTTATATTTGTATTTATATTTATTTTTATTTATATTTATTTATATGTATATTTTTAGTATTTATATTTTTAGTTTTTGTTTTTTATTTCTATTTGTTGTCTATATAAATTTCGCAATATTTGTAGGGAACTATGCTTGTACAAGGCCCAAGGGCTTTATTTATGTAGTTCCCCATTTCATTTTCTAATTTCGATTATGACATATTTTGTATTTGTTTTTAATGTACTTTTTAATTGAAAATGAAATAAATGAGAATTGAGAATTGAGGATCACGACAAAATGTTGGTGATAATCATCATCATGATAATATGATGGTGATGATGATGGTAACGATGATGATAATAAATATTGATAATTATTATAACAACTAATGATAAACAAATAAAAAAATACTCCATGAACAGATGAATGTATGAAGGAATGATTGATTATGACAAAAATAAAATTTCTTGGTAGAAGAAAATACATAGTAACTCAAAATGATTTAGGCTTGATGCGCTTAGATATTTTTGCATGCAGATAAACTTGATGACTTCAAAATATCTCAAATGATTCACAACCATGCCCAGCCGACAGGTGTGTTCCAAATATACGATATCACTTGCCGGAAAATACACCCCCTTCATTCTGTATATGATATCATGAGTTCCGAACAGCCTATCATGTCCAATATTAGAATTATGATATATTATAAATATATGACAGCATGTATCATTGTCTGTGTTAAGCGGAAGTTATACTCAAAAGGAAATCATAAAAGGGACTTCGTAATCTAAATTATTATGGGGGCTTAGACCAGTGGCATAGCTAAGTCAAAGCATGGGAACATGTCCCCAGATGATATAAATGCAGAGAGATAGAAGAAGAAATAAAATAAAACGAGAGAAAGGTATGGAAGAAAGAGAGAGAGAGAGAGAGGGAGAGAGAGGGAGAAGGGGATGGGGGAGAAAAGAGAGAGAGAGAGAGAGAGGGGGGGGGGAATGAACAGAAGACTCAACACAACCCCTTCTTCCTCTTTGCAGTCATGCCTTATAGTATTAACTTTCTAGGTTTTGTTGAATATAAACATCTCATTCCAACATACCAATCACAATATCATAAAATGACGCCAGAGGTCGAATATAAATATATTCTTTCATCCACATGAAATTAGATAGGAATGATCATTCTAATAGCGGCTTTGTCCTCTCATCTTGTTTCTTCTCCTTCTCCACATAAGATTCTTGGTTGCACTGAGGCGTTGCCATGGTGATGTTCATTAAAAGTTGACGGAGATCAAACATCCGAAGCCCAATTACTCGCCTGGGTGTATTTGCAGGCCTGATATGGACTTTGAGTCCCTTAATTGGAATTCCTATGCCCCCAAACCAGCCTGTATCTGAATCTAAATATGATAAAAGGTGTCATTGCATGATTGGAGCACCACACCCACCCCTCCTCCTCTGCCAGACTCCCCTCTCTTTCTCCGTTTCTTTCTTTCTCTCTCTCTCTCTCACACACATTCACACACACACACCGTCTTGTATTGCTTTATTTCCGAGGACAAGTATTGTTCCTCTATTGTTCCTCCGTCCTCGGACAGTCGACGGAATAAGGCATAAATTCATTGTTCGACGTTCGAGGACTATTGTCCGGCTTCCGAGGACCATTGTTCTCATGTTTTTTTTTTTGTTCTCTGTCCGAAAATGTCCTCGGACATACTGCTAAACACGCCCACACACACTCACACCCACACACACACTCATGTCCGTTTTTCCTCTTCTTTTTTCTCTTTTTTTTCTTTTACGATAACTTTGCTTTTCATACACCTTTATATCCCTACTCTCTCTACAGAGTTGTTTTTGGATTGTTCATACACTTACCTCACTCCACATGCTCCATGATTATCAACTGAGATAAGATTTTATTCTTAGTTGCCAAATATCTATTAGCCTGAGATCTTATTCGGGGTTTTACAGCTATGCTTAATAAATATTCTGCTTTAATAAAATTTATTCTTCATGTATATATTATTGGAAGTGAGTGTGTTTTATCCATGTAAAAAACATTTCATAGCTTGGAAGTGTAACGCCCCAAAGTCCATAAAAGACAAAAATTTAACGTTTACATTTTAATTAGAGCAAAAGAACGAAATAACATGTTCATGTATTAAAGGAAGATTTCTAACTTACTGTCGGTTTACAGAAACAAGAATAAACTCTTTTTGTCATTCAAGAAGATGCTATGTCTCAACTTTCTGTAATATAATCCTTATTATTATATTTTCAAGGAGGGGGTGATGGCTCAGTGGTGTCGTAACTGTGAGGACGTGGGTTCGAAACCAAGTGGTGTATCTAGGGATTCTACAATCGGGAGCAGAACTAACAAAAACCCTATACACTTGAGAAAAACCAGGTGTTAAATATTCAACACTACGTTGGTGTACAATTAAATTATTCTTATGGTGTTATTATAACACCCAGAGAATCATTGTTATGGCTCCGTAATCAAATCTGTTGGAATAGTTCGGTTGATTACACCATCGGTGTAATTTATTTAAAACACGCATGCGCAAAATAAATGAACAGAAATACCGCGGGATCGCTAGCTCCTGATTGGTCTAAGCATAGTGCAGCAGCGCATGCTCCAAACAGTTATATGAATATTCATGAATTTTCAGTAGCGTATGGTTTGGGTGGCCCGATTTTAATAACTCTTACCATATGCATAAAAAATTATAATGGTATATAAAGCTTGCACTAGACTGTACCAACAGGATAAGATTATTAGGATAGGATAGGATAGTACTAGGATAGGATAGTTAAGATACACATGTAGGATCTGTGTGTACCAAGATGATATAGGACATGGCGTTACTCTGACACCAGCTATGGTGTAAATTATTTTAATACCATGGATGGTGTACAATATTGGTGTTTAAATAACACCAGTGGTGTTGAATATTCAACACCATTCTGGTGTTAATTTTGATTTAACCGAAACTAGGTGTTCTTTTAATCTTTCGGTGTTGCAGGATATAGATACCGGGAAGAATAACTTTTAACACCCATGGTGTTGAATTTAACACCCTGGTTTTTGCAGTGTAGGCTTGAGAAAGAGTCGAGAAATTCAGCAAGGCGACCTGAAGTTGAGATTTCTCTCATAAGTTACACCTTTGCAAATGCTGTTTTATACACTTTATCCTATAATGGGAGCGCAATATTTAGCAGGAGTCTTATGAAACTTACCGAGCAAAGAAATGACATCTTTATTTTTTCGAACTTTTTGAACCCTTTAAGCTATTTAAGAACTATGTACTGGGGGAGCGAAATTACGAGATCCTGAAAGAAAATAATTATGCGAGGGAGCAAAGCGACCGAGCTTTGGAAATTTCCGCATTTCAAACCTTCAACCACTAGATTTCTAGTGCATTTACCCTGCGGATTTGGGGGCACGTGATCCGTAAAGATTATGATTTTTCTTCATTTCCCCCTATTTTTCTTTCTCTCCTTTGCGTTTTTTGCGCCGCTCCAAGTGCTGCCCGGGGCACGTGCCCCCTGCCCCTAGATACACCACTGATCGAAGAGACCGAGCGGGTTAGGAGGGGTATCCCCCTCCTACATCAGGGAATATTTCAAAAATTTTCAAAAATTTTAGAGCATCCCAAAATGGTTTTTAATGAAAAGAAGGAATGCACGGATTACGCCAATGGACGGAACCCCTTAATTGAGAATAACAATGCGAGCAAACGAATTTTCTTCGATATTTTCACATTGAAATTATGGCATTTCTTATTTCCTTACTGCTAATCATTAAAGACTGTGATAGTATTTCAAGATCAAACATCATGAGTTTGGATAATTATTAGTTTAAACTTAACGTATCATATTAAGTCTTATTTATTTTTTCGATTTTTTTCGAATTTTCTTCGATATTTTCGCATTGAAATTATGGCATTTCTTATTTCCTTACTGCTAATCATTAAAGACTGTGATAGTATTTCAATATCAAACATCATGAGTTTGGATAATTATTAGTTTCAACTTAACGTATCATATTAAGTCTTATTTATTTTTTCTCTCACTTCCCCCGCTTTTTCGCTTTCACTTTCGCCTTTTTTAAGTGGTTGAATGGGGGGGGGGGGGGGGGGGCAATGGCCCCGACCAATTTGATTACTACCATATTCTTTGTATATACATGTAGTGCTTAATGAGTCATGATTTTGTTGGCTATTATTGTTACTTACTATTGCTATCAGGCCTCATGGAAGACCACCAATATTGGTGATAATGAGTCACCCTGTATAAATATCAGAAATAAATAAATAAATAAATAAATAAATAGTAGCATAGTCTCTCCTTTATCATGACTATGGTATTTATGATCCCGTATGTTTTTTTTCTGCTTACAATAACACCATTAATCTATAATGTTTTCGCATTACGCAGTGACAAACAATGAATAAGTAATCAGGAGATGAATAATATTCACTATGAACATGACGAACAAAGAAGCGGACAATTTATGCCGCTCCTCATTGTACCCTTCACAATTGCACTGGTTAACAAAAGAACATCCATTCATTGCTATCCTGTAAAAATATGTAGAACAGGTGTCACATAATAGCAGTGAAGGGATGTCCTTTTGTCTACTAGAGCTATTGTGGAGGGTACAATGAGGAGCTGCATAAATTGTCCGCTCTCTTTGTCACCGTGTTCTTAGTGATTATGCATTTTCATGCGAGTCATGTCAGAATCGGTTTTTCACACTGATAAATATAATACATGAAAGCGAAAAAGGGACTTTTTTCCAACTGCATACAGAAGATGGATCCCACGTGATTATAACGGGAATCCACGTGATAGGGTATTGTTGACCAATCACAGACCGAGAAGCCTGAATAAGCAGTCATTACTTCAATTGCAACACCTGCGGCCGTAAACAAGGAGCAAATCCATGTAATCCTATAATGGCCCGCACTTAAAAGACAAGATTCCTTCCTCACGGTCTCTTAAAGTCGTCGCAGTTTAATTCCAGATTTGACAGATTAATGAGATAAAGAAATTGCCACCAACGCACGGAAGTCACGCATGGCTTGACGAAGTCCGGTTTGATATATTTAGGGGAAGGAGCGTATAAATCACGTGTTTGAATATTGGTTTAAACACTTAATCAAATTACAGGTCAAATATTTAAAAATCAACCTTGAATAATTCTGCGTATTCATGGCCTGTTCTTATAAATATCTGATTAAAAAAAAAAAACAGATGGGGTGGATCCTCCATGGAGGATTTTTTTTGGCAGGGGGTACACACGTGGTGGGGGGCATACACGACGCCAACATATACGCCACTGACTTAATGTCCTAATAAAAGTCTCAAGTTTCAGCATGCATGGTGGTTCTACAAGGTGTCTTGCGTACTTCCTATTTGACATGATGTATTTTATAGTCTTATAAATCCTCTGGTTATGTGTTTGTTTCTTTAATCGAATTTGATTTCTGCGTTCAAAAATATGATACAAAAATAATCTAATATTACAAAGAAATGTACAAACATATTTTCAGACGTTAAAAATTTACTTCTAAATACAACGAAAATATGCATAATGGGAAATCAATATTTTACAATTAACATAATTTTTTTAACGCATGAGACTGGCATCATGATGTCGAGGACGGCCCCAAGATATGGTTAAATGTAGAATGTAAAGTGGCATATTCAATAAACTAGCCAGACAAGGATAGTTTGCTAAGCCGTACATGTACATGAATTATGGCGTTGCCTATTAAGCCCTGCTCAGACGAGGCGCCATTTTGCTTGCGCCATTGCCTGCGCTAATGGAACCTGTGAGGGGAATATTGATTAAAGTATTGTTTGCAGTGTTCAATTTATAATCACTTTTTAAACGACATCACACTTTCATATAGCTCAAAAGACTGTACATGTCACTGGCACTGTCCGAATGTCAGCAAATGACGGCTCAAGTGAGCCGGGCTTCAGGCATGGATGGACCTGCATGGGAGCTGGGGTGCTGAGGGTACTGCAGGGGATGCTTTCAGCAAAATGAAAAAGGATACCCCAAAATGTGATGAATTCTAAAAAATTATATTTATTTTGTCATTATCATTACGATTTTTTTTTGTTACTAAAAATATTTAGAGTGAAAAAGAAAAGGTACCCCCCCCCCCAAAAAAAAAAAAATAAATAAATAAATAAATAAAAGTAAATAAATAAATACAAAAAAAAATAGAAAAAAAAAGAAATAAATGAAAAACAAATGACATTGACTTTTATCTTTTCTTTAGATTTTCAGCTACGGAAGCGCTCAACGCTGTATGACGATATTGCCAAAAAAAAACCACATCAATATTTGCAGTCAATTGTTTATGTTTTTGAATTCGCAAACGTCGAGAATAGTTTAGATCCTAAAGTTTATCTTCTTTATTTTCTTTTTCTATGTGGCTAATCCTTTAAAAGCATTGATTTTACACATCATTACTAACTTAAGACGCTGCTTTAATTTTGAATACAACCCATTTATCTCATTTTATCCAATTCTTAACATTGACAACACAACTCAAAGCATACCGAAGAACTTAAAAAACATAACTAAATAAATGTACCGTTCTACCAACGCTAGATACCTCAGTCTAAACGAATATGATAGGCTGGTTTTATATAATTAAATAATTCAACAATAAAAATACAACTACCATAATCAATCCATTTTAACGAAACCGGTCTCATGTGACCGCGGAAAAGATCTGTGGCGACACTTTTGTTGATATTATAAAACTTCAAATTTGACAATGATTTATGATGGACACGAGACTGTGAAGGGAATTATCCCATATGCAAGATATTTAAAGCACAATATATAATACTGATGAGGATACCCTGGGTAAACAAGACATATTATCATAATCATTATTTATTTCATTTTGCAGTCACTTTTCGGACGAAGTCAATCCCATATGGCGCATCAATGACGCTATCTTACGTTAGGCGAATGACTCCTCGTGTGCAGCGGGTTTAAGTAACGCAGGCAGATATGTTGTTCATGATTACTAGAACATGTTCCTTTAATGATTGAACACAGGCAGATGACAAGGGAGTCGCTAGTGTAGGGGAATGTGATGGCACCCCCCCCCCCCCCCCCCCATTTACATTTGCCTGTTGTCAAATGAGACATTTTCATAGACTGGAATATAATTTAGAATTGATAACCTTGTTTGGTTTGGTCCGGTTTCGTTGTTGTTTGGTTGTGTTGTATTGTTTTTGCTTGTCAGATCATTTTCAGTTTGATCCCACACCCCCGAAAAAAAACTTGGTCTAGTGACCCCCCTCCTGAATGGATCATCCATTCCAATTTGACGGGAGACACTCGGGGAGACACTACGGGAGAAAGTGACGAGTTGATTGTCATTTAATAAAAAGAACACTTGCCATTGCACGAACTACATGCTCCAAAAAAAAAAAAGAGAGAAAAAAACTCCCTCCACCCAACCACTGACGCCATTCTCTGTTTTCTTTTCCTATTTTTTGACTTATTCATCCGAATCTTCTCGTTTTGTACCATTCGAATCATTATGCATTGACACATTTTCTTCCATTTTGCTTTTCAGTCCATGTAACGCTCCTTTGCAGTTACTAGCTGTTGATTTGTGATCTTTGGTTGACCGGAAAAATTTTTTTTTTTTTTCTTTTGCTTTTGCTTAAGGGGCAACCGTGAACAATTTTCATAATTCCATAAATACCACGTATTCGCTGGTAGCCAAATCAAAACTCAACCACATGTTATGATACCTGCAATAAGTAAATCAGTTTGGGTCACATGGTTCATTCAGAAGTTGAGTTTTAATTTGTGTCGGTGATCGGATATTTTCCCAGGCTTTATTGTCAAAGAGGTAGGGTTACCGTTTCTTTAAGATTTTAGGTTAGGTTTAGGGGCAGGATTAGGGTTAGATGTGGTGTTTCGTGCTGGGTTGAAGTTATTCATTCAGGATTAGGATATTGACCAAAGAGTAATTTTTGCCAGAGCATGAGTCGTAAATTGAAATACATAAAAAGGGGAACTAGGAATAATTAGATGAGTTAACTTATTTCCTTTCACTTTAACACCCCCCCCCCCCCCTCTCTCTCTCTCTCCCTCCCTCCCCCTCTCCCCTTTTTTTCTTTCTCTCTTAACCACAACCCTACCTATGTCCCCAATTTGCTCTTTCTTGTAGGTATCCAACCTGAACACGGCGAATGTTCGGCAGGGAAAAACAAGAGCTCGAGGTGGCGAAATCTTTGTATCACAGTCACGTTTTCACCATAAACCCTGCTAATTGGCTAACGATAAAAGAAGAATTATATTCCCCGTGGTTGCTATACTGTTCCCTAAGGTTTAGTATTGGAAGTGATAGCTTTCAATTAATAGGATTGTATGCTGCTGACAAGGCGTGATAGGAATAGGTAGACTGTTATGCCTTGTTCCAATATTATGACACAATAAACCGCCTCAAACGAATCGACGCACGAAATGTAAAAGCGTTTAATGCACCTATACATTATTGAATCTTATAAACAAAACCAACTTAACATACTTTTATATCACCCCCGTTTCCTAATAATATAATGGCTACGGGCCGTTGTGGTGATACCCGGGAAAGACCAGGTAAACTCCCTGGTGATATACTCCCAACAACCCCCCCCCCCCCCCCCCACACACACACACACCCCCACACGCACACACACACACACGTTTACATGGCTTTACTTCCGAGGACAACTATTGTTCCTCTATTGTTACTCGTCCTCGGACAGTCGACGGAATAAAGCACAAATTCATTGTTCGACGTTCGAGGACTATTGTCCGGCTTCCGAGGACCATTGTTGTCATGATTTTTTCCGTCCATAGAAAATGGGAGAGGGGCTCAAAATGGACATTACATAGGAAAAGCGGATATTTAAAGTTCCGATACTGAGGCAACTACCACCTGTTTTTTCGGGAAACATAATGAACTAATATGCGTATTCGATTAGCGAGTGGCCCGAATGCGGTTAGGTATCTGAGTGTAATCTTTCATTGGCGGATCCAGGGGGTGGGCACTTCCGGCCCGTGCCCCTGTAAAGCCCACAAATGTAAAAATCAACCACAAATGTAAAAATAACCACAAATGTAAAAACATTGCACCCGCAAATGTCAAAATAACCACAAAAGTCATAACATGTCAACCACAAATGTAAAAATAACCACAAATGTAAAAATCGGTTTAACCACAAATGTCATAACATGTCGACCGCAAATGTAAAAACTCATTACTTACATAATGTAACCATGTAAGATAAGTTATTATGAGATGTATGTGTTTGTGCGCGTGTATGCGTGTGGGAGAGGTTTTCCTGACCATTAAAATCCCTAAAATATTGAAACACCCTTTACCACAAATGTCAAAATTTATTAAACTAGTCGTTTACTAGTGGTTTCCCTTTTATGATCAGTTTACAGAGACGGGAGTCGAGGAGCTGATCATAAACTTCAATGGCAAGAAAAATTCAGATAATCCATCGATCTCTACATAGAACAGCAAGTAATACGATTCTAGTGAGGGCAATTAATGTTGTATCCCCCGAAAGTACCCAGTCCATATAATTATTATTAACAGAATCAGACTCTAGAGCGAACTCGAAAATATTGTAAAAATAAAATTTATTGCCCGCTATTTAACACGCAATATCCCATTGACTTTCGAAACGGCGCAATACACAATTTATCGGCCCGCAATTATGTTAGCTTGGCAAAGCCGGGCAATAAAATGTAAAAATTGCATTGCTCAGATGTCTGATATGGTTAATAATAATACTTTTTTCATTGACGCGATTTTTAATGATGAAATATTTAATGGTTGAGAAATGCCTGAAACCTGCATGTTATCGTTTCAATCTATAGTGATAATCAAATATAAAATGTAGAGGGCCTACACTATACGATGCACGCCGTTTTGATTAAAAATAAAGGGTTTATTGCCACTTGGTCTACAGCCAGTTGGTCTAATAGCCAATTGGTCTAACATCATTCGGTCTAATATTGCTTGGTCCAATAACCAATAGGCCTAATAATCATTTCGTCCAATTTTTCGTCTATAGTCAATTCGTCTAATAGCCATTTGGTCCATTTGACAATTTTGGAACCGGGCCGGGGGTGGGGGAGGGGGGGGGGGGGGGGGGTGATGGGGCTGCAGCCCCTTCACTTTTTGAGTAGACACGTTTCATATAATTTTGTTTAATGATTATGCACAATATATCATATATATTTTTAAACGAGATCACATTTTAAAGATAGGCGTCAGTCCCCACTTCCAAAAACGTTCCATTTCCCTGCATTGTGGTACATGTAGTTATATTGATGATAAATAATGAATAGAAACAGAATGGCACAATGAGAGAGATGATGGAAGAATGAATATAAAGAGTACTATAAGGAAAGACGGAAGCGAAGATAAATCGATGAATAACAATGCAATAGGGAAGATTGAAAGTTAAGGGAGGGAAGGATAAAGACATAGGCCTAGCGTAAAGATAGAGAGAGAGAGAGAG